>BLBF01000018.1:19048869-19065184 GCA_015471245.1 Laticauda colubrina
TATCTATCTATCTATCTATCTATCTATCTATCTATCTATCTATCTATGCATCCATCTGCCTATCTATCATATATCATGTCTATCTATCTATTCATCCATCCATCCATCCATCCACCTGTCTATCTATCATCTATCTATCTATTTTTTCACCTGTATTTGTGTTTTCAACTCAAGATGACAAACATACTTAACAGTCCAGCCTTATATTTTTCCCGTAATAACTTCCTAAAGTGGATCAGGCCAAAACAGAGTGATTCCATCTGCTTTCAGACATAAGGACATCTGAAGGAGTCTGCTGTTTCCTGGGCCAGCACTTTAATCACTGCAGATAACTGTATGTATGTTAATATGTATTTCTTTCATTTCTTTCTTTTTATTTACTTTTAGAAATGAAATATTTTCTAATGGTTAGAAAATGTATTTAATCACCTATGAGGAAAAAAGAGCCATGTCTTGAATTAAGAATCTAATGTTCTTTGCACATAGATAAAAATGTCTGGCAGTATTTTGGATATAATTGATGAGATTCAATTTAGGATTATGCTCTCCTCTTCTCCAGCAAATTAGGATTGTGACATTAACATTGCCTTGTACAATGTATTATAGCAGCCCCAGAAGAAATATTATCACAGTAAATCTTTACTGCCAAAGATGATACACCTGAAGCCAATCTGCAGGTAACACTATCTCAATCGTCCTATTTTGCTGACATTGTGGATAAGTGACCATCTCACGCACTTCTGCAGCATCTTTGTGGAGGATGCTGCACAATTTATCCTTATTTAATCAGTGCAAAATGAACAGGATTTTGCAGGATGTTGAATCTTGTTTCAGGTACCCTCTGTGTAGAAGGTGAGTAGAATTGGCTGGCCAGAATAGCTCACCATCTATTTTATATAATGCTAATTAACTTGAACTTAAAGGTGGCAAAGAAGCCTGGCTAAGAAAGAAGATTGATTATAAGGAAATCGGTTTTGCAGCTTAGCACTTTGTTTGTGTCACTGCTTTCTATTCTTTGCTTGATAGCAAGGCGTTGATTTAAGAGCTAGAGAGCAGCTCTGCCTCTGACCAATTGCTCTTCTCCAGTGCTCCCTTGAAAAGTATTCCCCAACTGGGTCTGCAAGGGGTCATTCATTCTAAGAATGGTACAAATTTTTAAGTGTAACTCTTGTGGCTCAGATGAGAATAAATGGGCTTGCTGTTTAGATTTCTTGCTAGTATTAGTCCATAAATGTTGACTCTTTAGCTCCAAGATTGCCCTAGTGATCCAAGAACAGCCCCCTCTTTGTTAGCGCTAACCTGAATCAATTAGCCCCAGCTATCCCGTGGGAAACAGAAAGACAATCAAGAGAAAGAGACAATAGAGAGAAGCTTTCAGCCAGTCCAAATTACACTTAGCACCATCTTGTGGCTGCAATAAATAAATGTCTCCACAGCATTACTTTAGACACTGGAACATAGCAGTCTTTCAAAGAATTACTGTTGTTGCTGCTGCTGTTCCTGCTACTACTACTACAACTTCTTACATTTTTATTGTTGTTGCTGTAATTTTCTACCTAGCCTTGAGAAACTAAATAATTTATGTAAAGAAGTGAAGTTTTTGTTAGACAATGACAAGGTTATGTACTCACTAGTGATTTCTACCATCTTCTAGCATTTTCTAAATATTGTTATGTTGCCTCAGTGATAGCTGAATGAAGCTATTAAAATCCCTAGTACATAAGAAATATCCAGACATGGCTACATTGCTCTGGAGATCCTTTTTCTGATGCATAATGTCCAGAGACTTGGTGTGCTAAGCAACAAAATTTAAAAAACAACCAGCTGTTCCATAACAACTGAAAGATTAGGGTTGTGTTTTCACAGTATCCATAAGAAGATAATCTCCTTTTGCTGGTCAAATTACCTCATCCATCCAGCCCTCCATCCATACATCCCAATCTGATGTGGAAAACTGATAGTTCCTGAAGATCAGGTGACAATATATTGTTTCCTTCTGAATCTTCTTTCTGTAATATATTTCCCGAAGATTAGATAGCAATGAATACCCCAATAGATTAACCATCATAAATATGTGCCTCAAAAATAGACTGGACAGACATTTGACCAGAATAATATAAAGTATCCTGCCTTAAGCAGGGGATTGGACTAGAAGACCTCCAGGGTTTCTTCCAATCCTATGATTCTACATTCTATGTTCTATGTATTTGAATAGAGAGAAGGTATGTAAATGAAATAAATCAGTGTGGGATTACTCACTGTAGCTGCATTTAATTATATTTATTTTATTTTTACGTTTACTTTGCTATTTCTGAAAGGGGCACTTTGAGATCACCACTCAGTACAAACTTCCAAAATTAGAAAAAAATAGAAAACTTGATATTCCGGCCCTGGATAATCTTAAAAAGTTGAAGAAAAGGAAGACTTAATATTTGGGAAGAGTTTGATTCCATGGGTATAATGGAGAAAATACCAGGTCTCTCCATGAGCTTCATTGGTCAGACCTCTCCTTACAGGTGGGGTAAAGGAATTCCTGCAAATTTTACTCCACTAGTTGCTGCAAACTCTAAAGGGTGTTTCAAATCTGTTTCAAGGCCATTGAGCCAGCACTGCCCGAACACATTTCCATCTGCATGACATCATGGAACCAGAGGTGGTATTTAGCAGGTTCTGACCAGTTCTGGAGAACCAGTAGTAGAAATTTTGAGTAGCTCAAAGAACCGCAAATACCACCTCTGACTGGAGATTTTACATTATCCTTCCCCTGCTACACCCACCAAGCCACGCCCAAGAACTGGAAGTAAAAAAAAATGAATTCCACCATTGCATGGAACACTGTTGCTTTTGAACTGCTAGGTTGGTAGGAGCTGGGGCGAGGAAGGGAGATTATCCCATCGCATGGAGCTTGGGTCTCAAACCTGGGGTGCTGGCTTTCCAGCCAACAAGTCCAGTATCTTAACGACTGAGTCACCACCTTTTAGAGGTGCAGAGAAGAGCTATATTCTCAGACCCAAGATAAACTATTATAGTGGAGCTTATAAAGAGTTATCTAAATGCTTAGCCATTCTTAAAATACATCCCTTTCCTCAGTTCTTAAATCTAAGATATGATATGAGCTTATTATAAGGTAATGTTGAACACATGGTCACTCTGAACAGACAACTGCAGACATTTATTAAATATTTTGACTTATCTTGAACACAAGTTATACAAGATGATACTATGTTCCTATTACCAATGATGTCACATAGAGAGTTAGGGAAATGGATGCAGATATAGACATGAACAAGCTCCAATATAATTTAATTCCCTAGGGCACTTCTGATGTCTACATACTATTTGTGTTTCCTGAGAAAGAAAGACCTTAACCAACCTCACTTTTCAGCAAGAAAGAGCAAAAAGAGCAAAGATGCCTTTCCTACCAGAGAGAGTTCCATCCTCCTGCTAATCCTTTACCATTCACCTAACAGTAGATGGCCAGTCATATAACCATTTATTGCCAATTTTTCCTTTACTGTTACAACCCAGTTATCATAATCCTATACACGAATAATCAGTATAGAAGGAAGGATTTGTGATAATATTCTTGAAAGCCATGATGCTGAAAGATCCAGGTCTACAACTGGAGGTTAAATCACCTTCTCTTTATTTTGCCCCTACTGACTCATACTTTAGATTTTTAATCATTCAGTTTGTGTAACCACCATAACATTATGGTAAGAAACTAGAAAACAGGGGTGAATGTAAGTGCTTTGGGGGATACAGGAAGGATGCTCCTGAGTGGCTTCATGAAATCAAAGGTGATTAACCATACTTGCTCAGATGGAGACTTGAAAGTTCTGACTAAAAGCTCTCAAACACTGAAACAAGTTTCTACAACAGCTTGGTTTTGATTCTTCTGTCTACACCTGGCCAATGCTTTCACCTCAGTCTTTGAACTGTGACTACTAGCAAAAAACATTGGTTTAGCTTGAATTGGATAGGACTGGAACTATTCAAACCTTTATTGTCAGTGTACAATGAGATTGGCTGAGCCTCCCTTAGTGAACCCCCCTAACCCAATGCAGCTAAAGCTCTGCTGACTGATGTCACTGGGGGGTCCTCCATCAATTTTAATAGACAGGATGTTATAAGAGTTTTGTGGCCAAGACAAGCAGTTTGTTCAGCAATCAAATGCTTGGATTTATAATTACAAGTCACCCAAAAGCTTCTGGGTCTGCCTACTTTGTCTTTTCTGGGAATAGTGACAACTGTTAAGATTTGCTGGGGGTGGGGATAGAAAACCAACCCTGTTGCTTTGGAAAAGTCAAAGCCACAAGGAAACTTGTTCAGCCTTAAAATCTGGAACACATTGAACTTCTTCCTGTAGCATGCACATTTGGGATAGGGGAACTATTTGCTTGTGTATACTTCTCAACCAAGACACTAAATTTGTCAGAAAAATTATGTCTCGCTCACCAGCTCTCCAGAAATTCCTGTTGAATTGTCCACAGCATAGGTTACACCCATAACTCTATGCAGGAAAAGACCTCTGAGACCTATTGTACTATCCTAGATAGATTTTTTTTAATCCCACAAGGTTTGCTCACATTTCTTTCTGTTTCAGTTTATTCTGATGTTCTTTTTCCTAGATTTCACATTTGTTATGTAGAATTGGCATTTTCTGATTCATATGAACAAATTACATTCCTTCCTACACAGTTTACTGTACAGTATGAAAGTTCACTGAAAGATAGATAAGGAGAATAACAACTCTCAAAACCATAAAAATGAATAGAAGCAGATAAAAGCAGGCAAATGCTATTGGTTTATTATTTTGGCTAAAACAAAATACAGAGCAAAATTGGCATATAAGTTGTCTTGACAATAGAGTGCTTATTTTTGATGGATAAATGGTCACAACATGCAAAAGGAACGTCTACACAGCGTTAGTAGCACGGAAATAGAAAGGATGTAAGCGTATGCATCTCGCATATAAAGTATTAAAAATGGATGAAACGTTTGTATCTGGGATTTATCTCTTATATTTAGGATGTCTGCAGTATATCCAAAGTATGTAGAAGGACACCTAGAGGACAACTGATATTTTCTATAAAAAGGGGGAGAAAATCATCTGGATTGCTGGGATGGCAGACCATACAGTCCCACTATGGTTGCACTGGAGGTTTATCTATCCCACAACTATCCTTATCTATCCCACAAGCATGCAAAGGCTTAACCATTTTTTCAAAGTTTTCACCAACACTTTATTAAGTAAACAAAATGAACCAAGTAAACTAAGTGTCTTAAGCAAAGATAAACTTTATTAACTTTCTTAGGTAAACTTTATGACTTTATTAAATAAGCAAAATGAACCAAGTAAACTGTATTAAGTGCCTTAAGCAAAGTTAAACTTTATTACACAAGTAAACAACTCAGTCTCTGAGACTATTCTGAGTCAGAATAGACTATTCTGCGTGTGTGCTGCATCCTTTTATATCCGTGGAGTGGACGCAATTCATACCCCCCGCATGCGCAGTGAATGCTTTGCATCCGATATACATCCACGTGGCATCCCTTGTTTCCTATAGGTGTACGTGATGCATCCGTTTCATCCGCTATGCATCTGCCCCTTCCGCGATGCGTCCGCTTCGAAATTCTCCCTGGAACCCCTTCGGAGGTATCATTCACTTCCATCCGCTTTCATCCACTAGGCTTCCAATGAACATCCGTTTAACATCTCCACTACATACTACCCACGTCCGTTCTTTTCCGTTCTGGTTGTGGAAATTTTTGCCACTTTTTGGAGTGGATGAAAACGGATGGAGCCACCCCCAAAATTTTGATCATCCGCTGTGTCCTTTCTGCATACGTTTTGCATCCATCGGCCAGTGGGACCTAGCCTTTACACTGTTCAAAGTAGCAAATGCCACACCATAATTTAAAATTTCAGATTTCAGCCTATCTACTCAAGGTTTCATTTTGGATATGGGAGGGCAGGTGTCAAAGCTTTAAAAGAGATGGTCATTTGTTCAGCCACAAAAAATTTAAATGCAAAATATTGAGAAGAAATGTTTTAGCTCTATATCAGACTAAAAAATTAGAGGCTCAAGTGTGGATAATAAATATAGAGATGAAGAAATGTCAAGCTATAAAGGCTGCACTTATTCAACAATGGAGATTTAAAAGAAAAAATTGAAAGTTTAACTCTATATCAGGCTGAAAGAGTATTTTTAAAAATGGATGGAAAAGTAATAAATGTATTTAAGTGGGAAGATATATGGAGAGAATACTCAGGCCTATCTCACTTATAAATGGGATGGGGAAGTTGTAGCCCTCCATGTGTTAAACTACTGCCCCAGCAGTCCTTCTCCTCCTTCACTGCTTTGCAATTGTACTTCAGTAATATCTAGAGAGTTACAGTTGCCATTTCTGATTTAAATATCTTTTAGTTCTTGTTAAAGAATGAAGGACAAAAGGAATCCAGGAAAAATCTTGTGCAATACTTTTGCACTTAATTGAGCCAAAGTAAGAGTTAATATGCTTTGTGAGTGCCATAATTCAGTTAATTATCCCAAGCAGCTAAATCAGATAGAGTAATTTTTTACTCCTAAACAACCCCAGGTTGTCAGAGACTGAATTTTCCACAACCATTCATGTTGTTTAATACCATAACCCAGAACTGCCCTATTTTTTTTCAACCTCGTCTGCCAAAGAGAAGGGAAACCCTAAATTTATGAAGCAGTTTAAACAAAAACTTCATTCACTATTTTGAAAAAGAATGATGAGCAAATGCTGACTGTCTGCAGGCACCAAGCAAGCTACCAGGCTCCTTGCGGACGTGTATCCCACAGACAATAGCAATGAGGGGAAAAAAACCCATAAGTCTCACATACTTGAAAACAGTCATTCATAATTCTACAGGCTGCCTATATAAACAAACCCTGGCACCAGGTTCATCTAGAAAAGATCATCCATCAGATGTCGGACATAGCCACCCTTTATTGTAAGGCACACACCAGCTGCATATAGTCAAACAGGGAGATCTAGCCTGCCTATCATAAATTTCCACCAAGTTAAATTGAAATCTGTATTATTCTTAACTAAGCTGGACTGGTGTCAGTTCCATTTCATTATTCAGGCAGGCACAGTTCTTCAGCTTCTGGCTACAACCCTGGGACTATAGCTAGGATGCAAATAACATCCCGGATCCCCCAAAACACCTGACCTTGGTCTCTTCACCATTATAGACAGCAACTAGGAAAGGTGGCAAGTTATTCATTCTGTGGACATCTCTTTGGTTGTCACTTTTCTCCCTCATTAAAAAAGTGTGTTTTCTCTTGGATCATTTGCAGGTTGGAGGGGACTGATTTGTTGCTTGTTGTTGGAGGACAGCAAAGGTGGGAACCTTCTCAGATTATCTTCTGCCCTTTGTGACCATTTTAGGAAAGAGATGAGGATACAGAGGAGAGGTGAAACTGGCAGGAATAGAACAGGGATGGGTGCTGGAAAAGTATGTAGTCTTCCTGAATGGAACTCATAATCTTGTGGACTGTTAGCACAGAGCACAGTGCAGCACAGCAGTATGCAGCGGTTAACAAGCATCTTCATCTAGAGACATCTGACAGTTAGAAAAGAAAATACCTGCAAATTCAAACTTCCAGAAGTTACACAAAGAGATCCTTTATCTTTCATCTTGGATAAAGCAGGAGCAAAGAGAGATTCCAGAGACATGAGAATGTGAAGTTACTAGTAGAGTTTCCCCCTCTGCTTCTCCCTTTTTTGAATTACACCTAGACTAAGAATTAGGCCTCTTAGTCTCAGTCTAGTCTCAATGCTTTTGCTGTTAGTATTACAAGAGATTGCGTGTTCAAGCGCCACCTGATCCATGCATTTTCTCTTCATTTTTCTCTTTTCCCTTCCATGTCTATTATTGTCTGCTTGACCACTGATGAAGGGCTCATGATATCACATAGCACTAATACTATCCTGATGCATGGTACTAGATTCAGGAAGTGGATATGAATAGTAACCTCTGAAATGAAGATTTTATGGGTTGCCAAAATCACCAATAAGTAAATCTGAGTGGTTTAGTAAATTTACTTATTTTAGTAAATAAGTGAAGTAAAGCTTAATCACTTACCCACTCACTAGCAGAGTGTCTATACAATCTTTGTGTCTCAATCATGGAAAAAGCCTGTCCCTTGAATTACACTCTAACTGCTGATGAAAACAAAAAGAAATGTTTATCACATAGTCAGCCAGATGCTTAGAGTAGATATGGCATTTTATCTGCCCATCAAGTCCTTGTCAAGGACCTGGGATTGGGAGACGTGGATGTCTGATAGTGTTAAAGGTATCATATCAGGATATAAGATGTTCCAAGTAAAGTTGCCTTTTGCAATTGACTGGTGGTGATTTCTCGAAGCCAATGGTGTTCAACTAGTTCTCCTGTTGTTTTGGGATTGCATCCAAGGCACCTATTACTATTAGTATTTCTTTTGATTTCTTTTGCCACAGTCATTCTATTTCTACTTGCATGTTTTTGCATTTTGTTGTCTTCTCTAGTTCTTTCTTTTTTATTCTGCTTTCTCCAGATCTTGCCATATGCACTATCCAGATTTTTTTGATCTTTCTTATTGACAACTGTTGAGTCTGGGTCATTATTTGGCAGGAGCCTGTCTGTTTGAGTTTTAAAACCCCAGAGCACTTACCAGGTCTTGTTTGCAGACAAAATATATTTTTCCAGATCTTCCAATCACAATTGTCATGTGTTGCTGTAGTCTGTCTGTATGGTCTTCTTGCACAGCGAACCACTGTTTTTTTTTTTTTCATTTTCTTTACAGAGGCAGCACTTGCTGTCTTCTCATTTATCATTATTATTATGACATAATAATATCATTATTATTATAAAAATTCCCCTTCCCATACACACAATAATGGGAAATCACTGCTACTTCAGTTAACTTCTGTTGGCCTTCATATACATTAAAAAGGACAAGGATGTCATAATGTATCATAATGTACTTTGTGACAGATCAAAGCAGTGTGTCCTTTTTTAATTTGATAGATGAACATTTAATCAATGTATTTATTTTCAAAGTGTGATTCAAGATTTTTTGGTATGGGATCCAATATGCCACTAACCACTGACCATCATGACTGGTTTATGCCATTATCTTTTAATTTTGATTTTCAGATCTTGACAATTTGTGATCTTTTCCAATTCTTTGCCTTCTATTCAACTGTCCCGTAATATTGCCAGATCAATTATCCACACTGTCTCCCTTTCAACCACAGTTAAATCTGGTGAGTTGTGTAAAGACTTTGTCAACATGTTCAGAAATCTGATATTTTTTCCTACTCATTTTCAACTACTTTTTTCATATCTATATTCCCATCAATTTTTCATTAATAATACATAATAACTTTTACAGATTTTCCAGTGAAATTATTGTTGTTGTTGTTGTTGTTATTATTTAACAAATCTGAACTCTGGGCAGCTTACCTAATAATTAAAACAATTATAAGACATAACACAATTAAGCCAGACAACCCAGATTATAAAATAACCATGAAAACCAGTCATGAGAGCCTCCTCTCCCAACATATGGTAATTAGTTTTTACCTTTTTACATAATGTACTGTCTTTTGTTAGTGATAGTTTTCATACAAATTGGGCCGAATGAATATAGCAATAATTTTCTAAAGTTTGGAGATTTTATTTTATTTTTTCAATGAAGGTGAGTGACTTAAAATTATGGACTAACCATAAAGAATTTAGTTCCAATGTACTTCAGTAGACAGGAAAGATTTCCTTAAGCTTCAACTTCTCTTATACTTTTCTTCAGTTCCTCTGCTTCCAAGACCATATATTGCAGTTCTCAGAAATCTAGGAATAGGTCTGTATTGAAATTCAAACAAGAGAGAGATTCTTATTTTCAGAAGAAACCTTTCTAGTCTGTTGTGAGGAAAACAATAATCTGGGATCATTTGAAAGACTAACATGATTATTGTAGTGTAGGTTTTTCTGGACTGAAGTTCAGCTCACTAGATGCATGAAGTGTTAGTTGAGTTACAACTATGAATACACATAGAAGCAGGAGGGTGGGAAACTGTAAATAATGAGGTCAGAGGGAAATCAAAAGCATAAAGCACAAATACTTATTAAAACTAGTCATTTACAAAACAGCTATTGGATGATAACATATACAATCCTTCTTGGATGTTGGTGGTAGTTAAAGAAAGACAGCATCTGTTTGTTTGTTTTTTTCCTAAAGTCCTTTTTCAGCTAGGTGAGTTAGAATTGGATGACATGAGCAACATAATTCAACTATTCTGCATTATAACTGGCCACTGAAAAGTTTTCCTTCAGAAATACTGCAAACTTGTTAAAGACATCAGAGGTGATATTCAGCAGGTTCTGATCAGTTCTGGAGAACCTGTAGCAGAAATTTTGAGTAGTTCAGAGAACTGGCAAATACCACCTCTGAGTTGATATTTTACAGTATCCTTCCCCTGCCACACCCACCAAGCAATGCCTACAGAACTGGTAGGCATTATCTCTAAGAGTTATCTTTATCCCAAATAACTGAAAATACCCCAGCTGTAGTTTCAAAAGAATTGCTTCTTTAAATGCCAATATCAACTTTTTGGAAACTATTTTGTGTATACTAATTCAGCTTTTCTCAGACAAATATGCTCCAGATGTATTGAGTTATAACTTCTACCATCTTAATCCAAGAGCAGATTTGAAGAAACCTGCCATTAGATACAATCAATTTTTTTTCACATGGATCAATTCTTCACTGCCATTTATCTCAAAGAACTTCAGACATCATGCTTCTTTATAATAACTGCTATTTCCATTTTTGCTTTCCTATGATCATCTCTATTCTAGTGAACATTTGCTGTTTCTACAATTCACCACATTTTTAAACTGGCTTTTTCCTTTTTCCAAACAAATGTAAACCTGATTTCTGGAAAGAATAGTTTTCATTTCTTTCTCTTTTAAATATAAACGTGGATTCTAGTACTTGAACATTTTGTGCAGAACTTGAACAAATATGTGCAGAATTGGCTCTTTTCATAGGTTTAGAATTAAAGACATTGATTTGCTCCTTCTAACTAATCAGGAGTGTTTCAACTGATTTTCATGAAAGTAGTAACTGGACTCGGATCCAAATACATTGCAATAGCAGGTAGCAAATAAGGGAGGATTTTCAAGGATTTAAAAGTATCTGGATTTGTGTGGATGTGGGTGTGGGTGTGAGAGAGATATTATGGACTTCTCAGGGTGAAAATCTTGTCAGGTATTAAACATTTCAAGTGTGAATCCAACACCACCATTTATGAACATAGTCTGCTTAAAAGGCTACCATCTCTGGAACCTGTCTTGAGATATAAGCTGCATGCTTTATGATGATGATTATTTTAAGATGTATATATGGATTATTTTGCAGGAAAAGTAACAAAGCTATTCACAACACATTGCAATTACAATGAAAAAGAAATGACCTTGGCTCATTTTTAAATTCTGTTGTTGTTATTGTTATAATGTTGGAAAACAAGGCTCTCTGTTTTCTTTCCTTAGCAAATCAGAAAAGGAAAAAAGTTAGGCTTGATATCCAGGAAGCTGAATATATGGAAGCCTTCAAAAATCCAAGTCTACACAAAACTGAGGTATAGAGGTAGTGCAAAATATTTATTTATTTGGGAGATTTACATTACCACCTATTCGCACATGGTGACTCAAGGCAACTTACAAGAATATAAAACCATCATATAAAAACCAATAAAACTAATAAAAGAATCATATAATAAAATAACCCCTGCCCTGGCAACAATACATCATATGAGCCATTTAATGGGTTCCATCCTGCTCTGTGTTCATGTCAATGATCAGAGAAAAGGAAAAGTTGTAGCATGCACCATTATTAATCATAAAGAAAATAGAGATTTGAGCTCCAGAACATTTTCTTCTGGGAGAGTGAAAATAGTCATGCCATGATATTTTCAGATCTAAAATATACAGAACAATTTCTAAGGAAATAACATAAAAAGTTATATTCTTCTTTCAGGCTTCCTCCATGATATAAATCATTTCAATTGCAATCCTTGCCTGAGATTAATATCAGAAGATCTTATTTCTGAACAAGTATGTATATGTTTGAACTTTCCAGCACAATCAGAAGCAAATCTCCCTGAATTTAATGGAGTTCACTCAGAGAGTCAAATGGATATCAGATTGCAGGCTGAATATTATTCCTGGGAAACAGAGAAGCTGTCTTGAACTTATTTATATATTAATTTAGTATATTTCTAAACCAACATATTTCTCAACTACTCGTGGCAGCATGGAGTTACCTTATACTCCACATATCTCATTCAGTGCCTGGTGTTCCCTACTAGCACAGCTGAAGATATATGCTGGAAACTGGACAACCAGTGTGTATAACAGACAAATTCATATTTCAGCTATGTCTCCCACAGAGCAAAATTAATTTTACATAAACCTTTGAGCCTAAGGAAAAGTAGAACTGCATCTCAATGATCATGGCAGAGGGATCAACAGGATCCCATACTCATCAAAATGATTAAAGCATATTATATGCTTGCAAATTCTGTCCTTTCCATATATTGCAACACATGGGTAAAAGAAGCAGATCTTTAACTATGTTGGCACGATAGTTTTGGTCATTTTCCCCTTTGCCCACAGACACCTCTGGATCACAGATTTCCCATTCTAATGTAGAATCTAAGGCCCATTCCATGATGCTCCACATCACTCTACTCCTTTTACCAGGGAATAATGTAAGACCACACTGGGAAATTTAGGGCATTGCAATGACCCATAAAAGATAAGTTAAACTAGAAATTATGAAAAAGGTAGCAGAACCTTGTTGCTATTTTGACATATATCTTTGTGTTTACAGGAGGTATAGTACTTAGCATTTAGACTTATATATCACTTCATAGTGCCTTAAACTCTCTCTAAGCAATTTACAGAGTCAGCATATTGGCCCCTACAATCTGAGTCCTCATTTTACTGACCTTTGAAGGATGGAAGGCTGAGTGAATCTTGTGCTGGTCAGGATCAAACTCCAGACTGTGGGCAGAATTAGCCTGCAATACTGCATTCTAACCACTGCACCAACATGGCTCCTAAGTAATGTCAGTAATGTCTACTTTGGCCCTGAGTTTTTCTTATAATTCTTCCAAATAGGAAAAATTAACACATCTTTTGAATTTGATATTACCATGGATTAATGACACTTGGATTTGTATATATCTTCCTGCTCCTCAAACATGACTTTAGAAGGTTTTCTTATATTCTTATTCCTAAATTTTTATTGCTAAATATCAACAAACATCCAGGATCTTTTCTTCCTTTTTCCTGCTTATAACCCTCAATTTACTAAAGCATCTTTTTACTGCCCAGCTACTATTTATTTTATCACAGGAGACCAAATACCTGTGGCTATGCATTTTCCATTCCTATACATCCATCAACATATATGGGGCCATGTGTGCAGCATACATCACAAGAAGAAATCTGTGCTGACCAACACAGAAGAGACTGAGATTCTTTTCAATTATAGAGTAAGCAAGAGACAGTATTGGGTTTTGGTACCTCATTGCCCAGGACTGTGGTGATTTCAGACCCTCAGCAAAATGAAGTATGAAAACAAAACTAGAGCCAATGGCTGAAATGGCAGAAAAATTAATTTGAACTAAAATTTAAGGAAACAGAAATAAAACAAAATTCTTATCCTTTATAGAAGCAAACATATTATAGGTCTCTTTTTGGGATGCTAGAACTATTTTTTGCCTGTCTTGTTCTTTACTGAACTGATAGTTTGACCACGATCGAATTTACATCTTCTTGTTTGCCCATCTCCAAAGTAAATGGGACCCAAATTCAAGGGGATAAAAAGGTGCTTTAATCTCTTGTGATTAAACAAGTTTTCTGTTTTTGAAGAGTTCATGTGACAAAATGGAGGTAGTCTTTTTAAAACCACAAGGTCACCCTCTCAAAAATATCAAGTCCAAAAAATTTAGTTCCAGCCTTACAATAACACCAGCCACAGCTCTTCTGGGCAGGCTACAAAAAAAAAGGCAGCACGGGAATTCTTCCCATTTGAGTATGTGTTTACGGTAGCATTTCTCAACCTTGTCAACTTTCAGATGAGTAAACTCCAAAAATTTCCCAGTTAGCTTTCCAAAGACACACTAGTGTAGTAATCAAACCTTCTGATTAAATAAAATGTTTATTTACATGCAAGCCCAACCAATTATTCATTTAAGAAACCATATTAAGCAATGATAATTTAACACAATTTGCGAACTCAGTGATCTGTTAAGATTGTTGAATAAGCCATGAATAAGCCATAATACTAATCCATAATAGATATGTTTCCAATGGGCAGAAATATTTTCATTTCCGAAAACCCCCCAAAGTTTTTTATCTAATAAATAGAGTTCTAATTTCTTCTGTAAAAGGTTGTAGCCAAGCAATGACCAATAAGAATAGCTGATAATGATATGTTGCTTCTTCTGTCCCTCCTCCTCCATGAACAATCTGACAAACTTTTTATCATGATTTCATTGAGATTGGGAGAACAAAATGTTGTTGCCAACAAGTAGAGTGATTCTTGGAAAGATGAGAGAAGGGAGTTTCACATTGGGTTTATTATTAATTTGGGGAGTAACTGGTCCCCAAGATTATACTTTTTTTGACATACTAGGCAGCCTGAATGAAACCTCAAATATGATTTATTCTTGGTGCTGAAATTTTCTCACAGTATTTTTTTCTCTTAGAGAGCTTATTCAAACAGAAGGAAAAGTGCTGTTGGAAGCAAAAAAACAAAATTGGAAGAGATCATTTAGATGTAGACGACACTGATGAACTAAGTTGGAAATGGATAATCTGAATAAATATACTCATATTTAAAGTGGATTGCAATCAAAGTGTGAGAACTACTAATAAATGCTTTACATGAGAAAGAAGAGAAATATATACATAGTCATTATTTCAGTCACATTTTAATCCTCTTTCAAACCTAATTATATGAACCATATTCTTTAGGTTACAAATACAAATCATTCCCTCCCCAGTGACCAAACTAAATTTATAGGCTTTTTAAAAGAATGCATTATATACCCAAGCACTTTCTGAATGCCATATGCATTTGTACTTAGTAAGCATGTGGTGAAGATAAGATGAGCTAAAAGGTATTCTTTTTTCAAAATCCAGTATTGACTAGATTGCTACAAGAAAAAAAAACATTATGGAACCAAGGCAAATTTAGCATCCAGATCATGAACCGGGGGTAAACTAAGAAAGATGCATGGTATGAAATAGGTGGGAGAACCAAACACTTTTGCAATAGGGAAGGAAGAAAACAATGTCCCCGAAAAGAGATACTTATGTCATTCATTGAATCTTTTTTGACCAGGAATCACCAGCCTGCAAGGTCAGCTCTGTATTATGGGAACAGTAGGCCTGCACACACCTGGTGGAGTTCATCTCAGAAAATGTTTCACACATGCTTTCTACATTCCTTATGCTATTCCTACTTGAATGCATTCCGTAATCTGCTAAAATTTCACCCCCAAGAGAAAATGTTTTGAAAGGTCTTAGTTGATTAACATAGTGCTCATTTAAGGTATTGTTTACCTTGTCTTTGTGAAGGTCAAAGGATGCATTAAAGGGAATTGAAAGGGAAGGCTGTAGATTCCTTACAGAATTGTCAGAGATGGGAAGGGAAGATGTCTTATCTGTTCAAAACAGATCTTCTGTTTCCCCCTTCTATTTTAACTTGCTGTATTACCAATGAGAGAATGATCAGTGACCATGCAAAGACAAAATAACAATTCCAAATTAGACAATAATTCCCCCCCAGAGACAAAGTATTGGCCCTACATAAGAATCTTGTTTTGCTCTAGAGATTCTTTCACTCCCTATGACAGATGAAGGGGGAACAAAACCTTGTAAGGGCAGGATTTGTTCAATGCCACAATATCCTTGGGGACAAGGTGTCAACCAGGCAAGACGGCAGATGCTACATTATGTCCAGGTTGAAATTTTCCTTCAAGGGGTGGATCTTGAATTATGATGCTATATCTGCCAACTTGCCTGTTCTGACCCTTCCCCATTGCTGATCCAGTGTTATTCCACTATTACTCCAAGAAGCTATGTTAAAAGGTAATGCATCAGCATACAAATATTGCAAGCACTGAAAAAGCATATTTAAAGATATAGACGATGATGATGATCAAGATAAACAGACAGACAGACAGACAGACAGACAGACAGACAGACAGACAGACAGAC
>BLBF01000018.1:19082057-19164077 GCA_015471245.1 Laticauda colubrina
CTGTTAAAGTTGTAGCAACGTTTCAGCAGAATCTCATCTGCCATCATCAGGCTTCTGTATGGATATGGGTCTTACAGCTCCTGGTTTTTAAATTTGAGGCTGGTTCATTCTGATTGGCTGGGAGCCTGGACCTATTTCATTGGACTTGGAGTTTGATTGATTGGTGTTCCTGGTTTTTTCTGTCTGTTTTGTGGCTTTGATTGGCTGGCAAAACTCTGTTCTTGTGTTGGAGGCTTTTAGTGCAGCTTGGCTCCGTGTGAAGGGACGGCTGCTCTTCATTAGCAAGCTGGGTTTCACCTGGGTGCCTGGTGGGGGGGTTAGGTTGGAGCTATCAGAGGGAGTCTGTTTTTGCCCAGGTGTATATATACACACCTTCATCTTGGTGGAGAAGTGTAAGTTCAAGGAACATTCACTTCCTTTCGTACTCCAAAAAATTTTTTACATTTTGGGAAATGAAATTTTCCATTTTGCCAGCCTTTGCTCAGACACATTCTACTTACAGAGGTGGTTCTCAGTGAAATACATGATAGCCAAAATAATTCCATGGGATGGGAAAGAAAGCATGTGAGGTATGGATTTCCATGACTTCTTATTTAAAAATCTATATAAATTAGCACAAAAATATTCAATATGTTTGACTCCAAGAGATTTAATAGAATTAAAGTGGTTTGACATGAAATAAATAATGTTTTTCTGTTTCTGGAAGTTGAGTTTTCATTGGAATTGTTTCATATTCATTTAGAGCAGCTATCATCAGCAATACACACATGCTTTTCACATTTTCAAATGCACATTAAAACAAATATTGTGCACTTTAGACCATAATATTATAATCAATACTTGTGCAACAAACAAACAAAATCTTGTTCAGTGAAATAAAAATTTAATACATGGAAACATCATCATTATTATTATTGCAAAACACAACTTTTTATAAAGAAATGAGATATATTTTCATAGGTAGGAAATGATTTCTTTGAATTCTTTCAAGTGCTGATGTTCTATAATTCTTATCATCTTAATTTTAACCATGGTGGCTGTGATCCATAGGATTTAAAATCCAACAGCATTTAAAAGATCATAGATCGCCAATCCAGACCAGGGATAAAGCATAATTTACATGGGAAAAACAAAACTACATATAGTCTCCCTAACATGAAGTTTATTGTCTGCCATTCCTCAGCATTGATGACAAAGAAAGATCTTCCAATTTCTTCTAAGATAATGAATTATGCACAAGACAGTCTGAACATGGCTCTGTCTTCAAAGGAAGGGAAACTGAAAAGGAAACTCTGCTGGTTTTCCATTGGAGATCTGCTTGCAATTTTCACTTCCTCCTATTTTCACAACAACCCTGTGAAATGAGTTGGGCTGAGAGGGTAGAACTGGCTCAAGGTCACCCAGCTGTTTTTCAGGCCTAAGGCAGGACTAAACTCACAAACTCCTGTTTTCTAGCTTAGTGCCTTTACCTGTTCTCAAAATACATTGAGATTAATTAGTTGAGAGATTTGCCATCACTTTTACTATTTGAATTGCAAGTTTACAAACAGTGGGCAACTGGGGAGAAGATCAGAATGTAATTGCTGCTTCCAAGCAAGGGAGGACAGTTTTGACAGATGAAAGGTCCCGAAGCAAACCAAATACTATTGAACTCTTCTTCTTTTTAGTCTTCCAATGCTATGTCTTCTCTCTGGGTCCGTGAAATGGACTGGGAGGTTCATTTTGGCAACTGAAAATATTGTATAAAACATCTGGTGCTGAACAAAGAAAGCAATGCAATCACTTGACATTTATTCTAGTCAATTGCATACCGAAGGTCCATTTTGCCTTAAATCAGTGGCAGGGTTTAGGAATATTCTAGAGGGCATCTAAAGAGAGGTTTACTCTTCTTGATGATGCCATTGCTGAAGAATTCCCACTTGCAGTGGATCAGAAGTATCACTGTCTCATTGACTTTCATCTAAAATGGCACTGAATAATTCATTGTGTCTTCCCTGCCGTAAAATTCTAAGACTTGCCATAATGTTACATTTTTAATTGCCATGAATATATCTGTCAATCTAATTGGCATTTGGCAAAATGTAAAGTAGTTCAGACATTGCATTTATGTGTCTTGTTATGAAACTGGTTTCCTGCGGTGCAGGCACTGGTGTTTCTACATGCAACAGGAAAGGTCCTGTAAAATTGCAAGAGTTCCCTTTAGAGCCAAGTATTATCCAGTCCAGCACTTTACTTGTGTTAAAATCCATGTTATCATACATGAAATCTTTTCTGATGAAAATAGGATGATCAAAAATATAGATATAATAGCAAATGCTACTGTATTTTTTTTTCAAATATTTTGAGCAAATATACTGGCTGGTTTCACATGTAGAGAAATCCAATTGTACAGATCTGTAGAAAAGAAATCAATGTACAGGGGAGTTCCTCCCCCCCCCCCCCAACTTATATCATCCTTAGTTGTTTCAAGGAAAAACTGTCTTTCTAAGAGGAGACAGATGCTTACTAAATTGACAATTTAAAATCTGAAAGGAGATTTTTCTGGGGTGTGTGGGAGATGAGGGGTAAGAAATTCATATATTTCTGCAAGATAAATAATTTTTATCTTGAAACCAAGATATACTTGTGGAAATTCAATTTTGGAAAGGGTTAATAACTTTGATTAACAAGTCTTCAAAATCTGTAATGGAACAAAATCTAAGTCACTCAGAAGGACACTTTAATACTAGCGTGTAAGTATTTTAATAAGTATCTTGCAAGTATTAATTATAGCCCCACTAAGATGTTTTACATGGATGTTTTGCCTATCTTTTCAATTGAGCTATGGACCAGATAATTATGGCTGGAATTTTTAATCAAATTTTAGATGCTTTGTTAGATTGTAATACTGTTTCAGCTAAATTTAATTTCTACATATAGAAAGTGTCACAAGTTTATATGCCTGAGTTTAATTTGTTGGATCTGAAAATGAGAACTTTTAGCATCTTTAACATAATGACAATATACTTTTTTTTCCAATTTTCAGCCGATGCCCGCTGAATTATTCTGCATGAAATAAATGCAATATAGATCCTACTGGGCTATCCTGTTATATTCTATAATACATCAATTACCATATGATTTAACATTATAAAAAGTCATTACCGTGACAAGATAGTATTTAAATACATCATTATTCAAAGATTCGTTTTTTTTATAAATAGAGAAAACAAGATTTTGAAGGATTTTTTATAAATATTCTGGTGAGATGATGATTTGCTTTTGAGTTTTGTCCTCAGTTGCCATTATATGTTTCAATATTGTTCACATTATTTAGTCTGCACTTAATTTTTATACACTGTAGCTACCCAAAATCACCATCATAAAGTGGTAGTTATACACATCAAATAAATGCAACATTGCTATATAACTTAGATTTAATAAGCCTGATTATTCAGTCCACTTTACATAATTATTATCTGGACCTTTTTCTGCTAAATAAATTTTTCTTGTCATATTTAGCTTATTTTAATCACTATAACACATATTTGTGTGTGTGTGAGTGAGTGAGAGAGAGAGATAATTTTCATTTTATAATTACTATTTATCTTTTTTCCTTGTTGGTGATGTACATTTTTTAAATTTCACCATTAGAAAAAAATAAAAACAGTAAACTCCATCTGGATTCTTTCTGAAGACATATGGTGACTCAAGTAATTGAGAAAGGCAGATGAAAGGCACACTTTTCAGCAGCATGCAGGTTATGTTGGTAAAGTCCTTTTGCAAACCATCAATAAATTCCTTCAGGCAGACCAATTCTGCCGTAAGCATGGGATACAGACATTTTGTTGGAAATTCAGCTTTAGAAACTCAGATATATGGCACCCATTATAGATTTGGTAGAACCTCTGTGTCCTGCTTTCCAAATTATCCATATAATCAGCATACTTAGGAGGTAAAATGTGGGACACTGTTATCATGTTATAAATAGCAGGAAAGCTTCCAGCCCTGCAGACAATACATTTTGTAAGTTTGAAAGTCAAATCCAATTTACTTACTCAGTTTGTGTGGCTCCACTCAACATGAAATCTGAGAAGCTAAGATCCAGAAATAGTAATAATTCCCCAAACAAAAACAAAATTACATCATGAAGGTCCATGTATCTATACATATAAAGATCCTGAAGACAGGGTCAAATAGTCTACTGGTTCTAGGGTGTAAAGGAAAAACCAGATCTTCAGCATCTTTCAGCTGGCTCTATTGAATATGTGGACTGTGAATTGATTCTAGTTTGTTCACAAAATGGGAAAATCCGAAGGGTAAATCAAATAAAATTGAAGCACTCTTCATAGCGGGAGGAAAGTATCCATGTGGTTAGAACTAGCTAGAGTATAATGGTTTCTAACCATACCAAATGAGTCTAGAGCAGTAATCACCAACCAATGAGCCGGGGACGAGAAAATTTTGGTGGTCTGCAGAGAAATGTCACTCCCAAAAGCAATTAATCCAGGCTGCATGGGAACACAAGGCTTGCATCGCCTGCATTGTGAACAACACAAGGTAGTGAGGTGGGGGAGGAGGGCAAAGGGGGAAAACTTGTCCCACTCACCCCGTGCACCTGGCCTGGCCACCGGGGTGCTTCTTTATGCTTCTTTCTTCTGCTTTTGGCTACATGCAAGGAAAGCAGCAAGTCTTTCCTTCTCTCCCTCAAATTCCACCAAAAATGAGTCTTTCGGATCCTGCAAGGTATCCTGCTCCAAGAGGCTGTGCTGGCGCAACAAGTCTCACAAAGACTCATTTCTGGCAGTTTGGGGGAGAGAAAGAAAAACTTCTGCTGCTTTCCTTGCATGAAGCCAAAAGCCTCTCTCACTCTCTGTCTCCCCCTGAGAACAGAACTGAAGAAGGTATCCTGAAATTCCATATAAAGAATGATTGATCAGTAGGAAAACAGGGTGGGGAATTTTCCTGCAGACTTTTTTGGGGATTTTCCCCAGGCCCCCGGGCTGCGGGATTTAAAATTATGAGTTTGGTAGTCCCTGAGATCCAAAAGATTTGTGACCCTGATCGAGAGAACAAATGGCTAAGTTACGACTGAATAGTTTATGGAGTGTCCCATGATGATATAATGTATTAAGGCCTGCAGTTTTATTAGAGTCAACCTGGGACTGAAGAATAACATGAAAGATAAAATGTCAATGTTTACTGTTGTACATCAGGGACTGGCTCATTTTGACAATAAAGTTCTGTAACTTTTAGAGCATCTACATCTCTCCTTTCCACAAATATAGCATTTATCTACTTCCTTTAATTGGTATATATTCATGCGGATAATTTTAAAAGGGATTCCTGTGCAATACAGCCAGCCACATGACATAAGCAGAGTTTTTGTGTGCATTAGCACTGCTTTTCTTTTGCATAATCATCTTTCCAGATCCTAGGTGCATGGACACAACATCCAAAACCTTTGAAAGTGGATGGAAAGTGGGAAGAGAGAATGAAAGAGATTAGTGCTGCCTTTGCCTCCCATACTCTGCACAGTTCCTCGAGTTTCACATCTATTCAAAGTTGAATTAACAGATCCTAATTCTCTAGGGTGCCTGTTAAATATGCATGACACTGGATTTACATGTTACGTGATATGCAAAGTGGAGTCTGATGTCAGACTCCACTCATTGGTTCAGCCGCGGGCAGGAAGATTTGAATCCCGTCAGTGGCTGAAGTATTGGACAGCACCAGCTATAAAAAGCTGGCGCCTACCACGTTTGTTTGCTTTTTGATTCCGGCTTTAAAATTTAAGAGTTTCTTCACACTCCTGAGTCCTGCTACTTCCTTATCCGTGCCCTATGAAAATAATAGATGCAATAATTCTTCAAATGGATTCTGCTTAAACTGGTGAAGATTTGATATTCTACCCCATCCTGAACTAACCACTGTAAATCTTCCTTATCCACCCACGCATCCAAAACACACAGGACATTTACCTTTTTATAATTTGCTAGATTCCACAATGAGTTGTTACCTATTTGATGGATCATCAAAATAGCTCTAATTTTCTGAGTCCAGGCTGTCTTGCAGCAAAAGTGGAGTTATCCATTCAGGCAATTGTAAATTCTGCCAAGATCAGTGTGTGGGAAATTCTTTAGGCTTGATCAAGAAAGATAATTCCCACTGAGGGAGGAAGATTTCAGTTGTCTACATCCAGGACTCCCATTCTATTTGACTTGCAAAGAGGTAGAAAACTACTTGGGAGAGTTGTCACTGCTGTTGTAATGGCAATTGCTAAAACTACTATATCCTGGGCTAAGGAAGCTCAGGAGCCTTTTTAGTCCACAAAATAGTGAGGCTTAGGGCCTTTGCATAAAGCTGGTTATTTCACAGGGTTAACTTCTCTGAGTCACTTATTACCTGATTTTGACACTGCATAACTTGGCAAAGCAAGAGGAGCAATCTGATCAATAGGCAGATAACGGATTTTCAGGGAAGGTAGAAGTCACAGTCTCTATCTAGGAAAGTTGCTTCTCCTTCTGTAAATAGGGAATAAGAAAAAATTGTTCTTGCAGTTTAATAATTGTGCCCAAGCAATTGTTCTCTGGAACTTGCCACTTAGACAGGAAATTAAGGACCAGCTTGAATAGATACTTTATTACAAATACAAAAAACCTTAGGGGGAAAAAGCAGCTTCTTCAAAGGGTAAGTGTAAGATAAAAGTAATTTTTAGCAAATATAGATGTTTATAATTGAGTTTATTTTGCCAAAAATGATGCTTAGAATTCAGCCGCACTTTGTGCTAGATGAGATAATTTATCCAAAGTAGTGAGAGCATGGATAAAATGCAATGGAAAAATTAACATGGAAAAATTAAATTCAAATTGAACTTCTATTATTGTAACGTTGCACAAATGTAAATAGTATAATTACATTATCAGAAGAAAAACAATATACTACCAGTGACAATTCTCTCATGTGATTAAATGCCAAACCCAGAATTAAGCTCATACTTTTGCAGAAAGGTCAAAGTTACAACACCAGGAAATCTGACACTAAATATAAATAAAGATGAAATAAACCAATCAGAAGAAATATAACTATTACTATTTTCAATACCAATTTTGATATTTTAGTATTCATCAAATATTGAAATTTTCTATTGAAATTTGTTGCTAAAATGCTTGCCATACTCATGCAAAATATGTCTTACAAATTTTTCCTTGGAAAATGAGTGTGTACAATCTGCCTCACTGAGAAAAAATTGGAAACTGGAATGCAAACATGACATGCTTTTGAGTGTACAGATATATTGCATGAATCAGTATAAACATAAACCTGAAATTTCAACACAACACCAACCTTTCTAAAAGCAGCATTGTATATTTTAGACATGTATAGGACCAATGTGTTCTGATTTTTAAACCTTGTACATACTAAAATATGTTAGAAAATTGTTGACTTTTGAGTACACTGAACTAAGCTTTGTTTTCTAGGATATTCTTACTTCTAAACATGCCTATCTGTTAAAAAAAAGCAGGCTTTATATGTTCGGTCTACACAGCTTTCCTTATTGCACCACTAGTTTTCTACTGAATCCTCTGAAAATGTTTTGTTGGTAATCATACATATATAATTTAAGGTTGCTGCCATATAATAATAATATAATTTTAAATAGTATTTTTCTAATACTTTTTTCTGGATTCTGTGTATGCTAGTTACAATGTGATGGTTTTCAATAAACAATTACTACCCACCTGCCTTCACTTGAGGACCTGTATACTGCACGAGTCAAAAAGAGGGCTGTGAAAATATTTACAGAACCCTCATATCCTGGACATAAACTATTTCAACTCCTTCCCTCAAAACGAAGCTATAGAGCACTGCACACCAGAACAACAAGACACAAGAACAGTGGTTTCCTGAAAGCCATCACTCTGCTAAACAAATAATTCCCTCAACACTGTTCAACTATTTACAAAGGGTGCACTACTATTACTGTTAATCTACTCATCACTCCTAATCACCCATCCTCTCCCACTTGTGATTGTAGGACTATAACTTTGTCACTTGTATCTTTACAATTTATATTGACTGTTTCCTAGTATGATTTGATTGTTGATTGTACCCTATGATTATCGTTAAGTGTTGCACGTTATGATTCTTGATTTTTAATGAATGTATCTTTTCTTTATGTATATTGAGAGTGTTTACACCAAGACAAATTGTGTGTCCAATTACACTTGGCCAATAAAGTATTTTATTCTCTTCTATTCTATCCCCAAATCTGAAAATGGCACAAATATATATATATTTAGACTTATGATTTGTTTTAGTGTTTTTAATACGGAAACTACTGAAACGGCTGTAGTATAGTAATTAAGCAAAACTCTGAAAACGTATCAGAGAGGCATAGGGAGAGAATGGCTGAAAAAGGAGAATATAGCAAGAGATTTCCTAGGTGAATGTGCAAAGAGATCTCTTATCAACTGGTGATACAATCTCCTATTGTATGCTGAGAACTATTCTTAAATGTTTCTAAGGAGCAGAATGAAGCCTATTCATAAAATAAATAAAACCAAAATGTGAAGAAACCAAAATATACACAATAGAGAAAAAATGACAGCAAGACCAGTCCTATAAAATTTGAAAATGCTATTACATCCTAGGCAGTCTGCAGAGATTCTCAGTCATCCACGTCATGGTTATCTCAAAGGTGCTTTTTCAGGAGGCAACTGGACTTTGTTTTTTATTTTTAAGATGTTTCACTTCTCATCCAAGAAGTTTCTTCAGCTTTGATAGGATGATGTCCTTCCTTCCATTCCCCACTATCCTGTCAGAGCTGAAGAAGCTTCTTGGATGAGAAGCAAAACATCTTCAAAAGAAAAAACAAGTCAAGTTACCTCCTGGAAAAGTACCTTTGGGACATCCTAGGCAGTGAGGTCCATCAGATGAAATTCTAAAGCGAAATGGAGTGGTGGCAGATCCGAGAGATGTCTGTGTGCCCCTCAGGCTGAAGATTTGACAGGATTCAAAGGAGGTTGGTTCAAGAAGTAAATTCAGTCCAAGCCTTCAATTAAGCTGCAGTTATATCTGGCTGACTATGTTTATTTTAGTTAAGAGAAGACTCTTCATCTAAAAGGATTTTGCCTGCTTCAGCACAGGTGACCTTCTGATTCTACTGGGGCTTCTGGGTCAAATTCTTCAGACCTTAAGAACAACATTCTTATATAAGAGCAGACATAAAGAGATGTTGGTGAAGAAGAATCCTCTCTTGAGCTAGAGGTCCATACCTGTGTGTCAATGCATTATGTGTGTGGGGGAGAGGGAGATGGAGGGGAGATGGAGGGAGGGAGAGAGGTGGATTAAGACCAGTTCTGAGAACAATTCCTTCACCAACTTTAACACTACATATATCTCCAAATCTACATCTTTATTGCCAGTGATGGGTGGCTGGATTTTGGGGACAAAGTCTTGGGTTTTAATAATACATTTTGGCTTGAAACTGTTTACTGGAAAAAGAAGACATGAAAACCTGAGTCGTAGTGGTAGAAAGGGATGGCAGAAATCAGCATATAAATGTTTCATGCTGCAATGCTTTTTCTCTCCAAATTAGAGTATTTTTTTTTATGAAAAGCCCAAAGACAAGAGTCTTTTTATCTTACTGACAAGGGATCTAATACACTCCATCAGTGACTGGCGGAGTAAGTTATTCTTCTACTTGTTCAAATAGTTCATTTATGCAAATTAGTTAGACTATCTGTTGCAGAAACTGTCTTTCAGTGTTCTTTTCACCAGTGTCACAGCAAGGAAGCTTCTGTTCTCTGTCCTTAATCTTGACATTTCCTTATCTTTTTTAAAAAACCCACAAGCCTCACAAGCAACCTTTGTAGGTAATCTTAATGTTCAAGAGTGACCTGTTAAGAACTTAACAATGCTTCTAGACTCACTTCATTCTAAAGAGATAAGATCAACTTTATATATCATACAAAGTAGAATATCGTACTTTCCATAGGAGAGGGAATTCCCTGTGCCAAAGTCAAGTTTTTATAATCATGAGGATAAACTAACAAGATATACTACTAATGCTGTGAAAGGAAAGAGGGAAGATTCCAACTTAGATAGAATGTCACTGCATACATCCAAATATAAATAGAAGAACACAATGTTAATTTTGTACAAAATATATGGAATATCCTCTGAGCCAATTTCATGGTCTTTTCATGCTCAGAAATCCATGTCCATTCAAGAGTCTGTATTCCTGTAGAACTTCAGCCATTGCTTACATTTTGAAGATCAAATCTGCCCAAAATGAGGACATCTGTGGCAAAGGCCATGAATTTGACTTTAGCTGTTCCTCAATTATGTTACGAATATGATCTGAATGGTTATTTGGAATTCTGACCTATGAGCTTTTTGGAGAGAATTTAAAAATGCCTTCTTCTAGAGCCATTGTAACTTATAAGTACATATGGCCTTTATTTGCTTCTTTATGACAGCTTTACACAGCCCTAGTCTATAAAACTGGGATGTATTAGTATTAATGTATTCTGTTTTACTTTGTTAAACAGACAGACATGTTTGTTTGGCACACATGTGACAAGAGAAAATTTTTCCAGGGAGATTTTTCCTTCTTGGGAACTTTACATTTCACAGTTTTTTGCAGATAAGGGACTCTTTCAGGGGAAAAACACCTACATAACAATAAGTGAAACACATGTATTTTGTTTATATTTTGTTCTATTAGTTCAAGTAGGTTCTATTCAAAGCAAAATCTGACATTAGTATTAGGTATGAAATGGTTAGCATTAAAAAATATAAGCATGCTCTTGAGTGGAAATGCAGTTGAATATAAACTATATATTATATCAATATAGTTGATATAAACATACACTGCATATTAAATTCAATTTCACTCTTTTCTCCAAAGCTTATTAAATGATAGGGAGAAATAATTAATTTAAAATATAAACGTTAAGACATTTCATATCTGTATAATATTGGTAAAATGGACTAATGTATCAACTGAGCAGCCTTTCTTGCTATTAGGGAATTTTCCCATAAAAAAGAAATTAACATGTTGTATTCTTAAAGCCCCTGTCACACTGCACCAACTGATGCAAAGAGGATGTAAAACGGACAAAAAACCTTGCCATCTGTTCGAAAATGCGATGTACTCACTGCCTCCGTTTTGCTTCCTATCTGTCCAGCATCCATTTATTGACGTTTCATCTGCTCAGAAAGTTTTGAGCTGCTCAAAACTTTTGCGCAGAAAATGTATCCAATTCGTCCATTCTGCATCCGCTACGCATCCGCTATGCATCTGTTCTGCATCCGTTACGCATCCACTATATCCACTAGGCATCCGTTCCGCATCCGCGCAACTCGCATCCGCTCAGACGCAGGGAGGAAGCGGAACGGATGCAGAACGGATGCAGAACGGATGCAGAACAGATGCAGCATGGAAACAAAGCATTTAAAACGGAAAAAACGTTCGCAGAGGGGACCTATCTTGGATATTAAGGATGTCTAGAGGATGCCTAGAGGATGCCTAGAGGATGCAAAGAGACACCTATACTGCCTATAAAAAGGGGGAGCAACTCACCTGGATCTCACTTTCAGATCAG
This sequence comes from Laticauda colubrina, assembly GCA_015471245.1. Classification (NCBI taxonomy): domain Eukaryota; kingdom Metazoa; phylum Chordata; class Lepidosauria; order Squamata; family Elapidae; genus Laticauda; species Laticauda colubrina. The sequence continues at coordinate 19,093,649 of BLBF01000018.1, forward strand.
CAGCACTGCTGCAGACCTCTGCAGCCTTCATCTGCCTCTTCCTCTTCCACAGCATCCAGTCATGTCCACTGTGGATCGTAACAAAGTCCTTTTGGCAGCCACCATCCTTCTGCAACAGTGCGAAGCCATCTACAGGCTCTGTGAACTCTACTACGGGAAGAAAAAGAGGAGGCCAAGAAGCGTCTGGGTACGAAGATGGTTCGCCAGAAGAGCAGAGGACGGACTGTACAACAAGCTGATGGTGGAGCTCAGGAGCGAAGACACTCGTGCATTCCAGAACTTCATGAGGATGCCTCCAGCCATGTTTGACGAACTTGCACAGCGGCTGACACCCAGGTTGACCAAGCAGAGCACCAACTTCCGGCCCAGCCTGGAACCTGGGCTCAGGGTGGCACTCACTCTGCGCCACTTGGCCTCAGGGACCACCTACAGGAGCATGCAGTACGGCTGGAGGGTGCCACCCAACACCATCAGCATTGTGGTCAGAGAAGTGGTGCAGGCCATCATCGAAGAATACAAGGAGGAGTCCTCCAGTGCCCCTGCATTGAAGAAGGATGGAAGAAAGTTGCAGAGCAGTGGTATCAGAGGTGGAACTTCCCACACACCGTTGGAGCCATCGATGGCAAGCACGTGGCCTGCAAAGTGCCAGCCAAGTCGGTGTCCACTTATTTCAACTACAAGGGCTTCTTCAGCATCATCCTCTTCGCCATGGTCGATGCTGACTCCAAGTTCATGTACATCGATGCTTCAGGCAACGGCTCATCTTCAGATGCCCAGGTATACAACGCAAGTGACCTCAAGGGTGGGCTGGAACGCAACCTCATAGTGGGCTTCCCAGATCAGGACCCCTGCCCAACGACACACAAGATGTGCCCTACTTCATCGTGGGGGATGACGCCTTCTCCCTCAGAATCTACCTCATGAAGCCCTACACTTCAAGACACCTCACCCGTGAAGAGAGGTTCTTCAACTACAGTCTGTCCAGGACAAGGCGGGTGGTGGCCAACAGGTTCCAGGTACTTCTCACCACCATGCAGCATCGCCCAGAGACCGTGAGGAGGATCATGGAAGCTTGCGGCATCCTGCACAATCTCATGCGCACCCGCTACCCAGTCTTGCAGAACAGGCTCGTGGACCTCCAGCAAGGCAACGGGGACATGGAGCCTGGTGAATGGAAGCAAGGGTGAAACCTGATGGACACTGAGGATGTGCAAGGCCCCAACAGAGCCTCACGTGAAGGGAAGAAGAGCGCAACCTCCTGAGACACTGGTGCAACTCCCCAGCTGGAGCAGTGGAGTGGCAAGACAGGATAATAGATGATTAATGGGTGCTTCCTTCAGCCTGTCTCATCACACTGATGAGATTGGGCCATGTATGTTGGGGGGGCCTACAATGATCAGGGCATTTAATAAAGAGCTGTGTTTGTGTTGACATGTGTGGATGATTATTACATTATTATTGATAATAAAGGGCCATAGGTGTGGCACCTGGGAGGGTGGACCATACAATCCCACTATGCTTGCACTGGAGGCTTATCTATCCCACTGCTATCCTTACCCATCCCAAAGGTATCCCTGCCTATCCCACTGCTATCTCAACCTATCCCACTGCTATCTTAACCCATCCCACAAGCATGCAAAGGCTTAAACTATTTCTAAAAGTCTCCAGCAAGACTTTATTAAAAAAAAGAAATGAAGCAAGTGTGTGAATCAAAACTAGACTTTATTAACAAGAAGCTATAAAACAAAAATGAGTCTCTGGCACTCCTCTTGGTTGCTCAGTCTCAGGGGTGAAGGGTCCAGGTGCTGTGGAGGTGGCTGGTGCTGGAGTGCTTGTCATCAGTTCCTCCAGAAGAAGAAGCAGCAGAAGCCCCAGCCCCAGAAGAGCGAGCCCATGCTGCAGAAGCCCCAGTAGAACCAGAGTGAGGGCCAGGGGGCGGGATGGTAGCCCTGTCCCTCTTGCAAGGGCTGGCAGCAGATGGCTGAGGCTTGCTGTGCTTCCGCATGGTTGTGGGGTTGCTGGCTGGCAGGGAAGCTGGCAGGAACCAAGGCTGGCAGGAAGGCTTGCAGGGAGGCAGGCACCAAGGCTGGCAGGAAGGCTGGCAGGCAGGCAGGCACCAAGGCTGGCAGGAAGGCTGGCAGGGAGGCAGGCACCAAGGCTGGCAGGAAGGCTGGCAGGCAGGCAGGCACCAAGGCTGGCAGGCAGACATGAACCAAGGCTTGCAGGAAGGCAGGCAGCAAGGCTGGCAGGCAGCAAGGCTGGCAGCAAGGCTGGCAGCAAGGATGGCAGGCAGGCAGACAGCGAGGCTTGCAGCAAGGCTTGCAGCAAGGCTGGCAGCAAGGTGTGCAGGCAGGGCAGGCAAGGCTGTCAATCCGTCCAGTAGCAGGTCTTTCCTCTGAATGGTGACCTGCTTCCGAGCTGCTTCCCTTATATCTGCGGGGCTGACGCAATGCATCCTCCCCGCATGCGCAATTAGCGCTCGGCATCCGTTCGGCTTCCGCTGTGCATCCGCTAGGCTTCCTCTCTGCATCCACTTCATCCGCTGTGCATCCGCTCTGCATCCGCTGTATCCATTCCACATCCGCTTTGCTGCGCCCCCCCGGAAGCCTAGCGGATGTGCCATCCGCTCCCATCCGCTTCCATCTGCTAGGCTTCCGCTCTGCATCCATTTTCCATCCGCCCTGCGTCCTCCCCCCATCCGTGTTATCTTCTCCGGTTTTGCAAATTTTTGCCCCTTTTGAGAGCAGATAACAATGGATGGTACATTTTGCTCGTCCATTGTGTCCGTTTTGCATCCGTTGGGCAGTGTGACAGGGCGTTTAAATTGATTTACCAAATAAAAGTACCCATTAGTCTCAGAAGTCTGCTCTGGCAAATGTAAACTTGTTTCACAGACAAGAGCTGATATCAAGCATTGACATTTTATTAAGGACAAAGCAGTTAAGTAACAATGAAGTTAAAATGTTTGAACTGTTAGCAGCGATCTCTTAATTTCTATACTATTGCTAACCCAGTTAAACAGCTTTTTAAATATAAGAGCTAAACTATGAAATGATGTAGTAGGTACTAGATTTTTTTCCATTTAGGCGTAGGTACCTAAACTTTACACCCTTCGTATGCTAATTTATCAGAGATTCTCTAGTAGCCCCACTCTGGAACAGAATCACTTTCTGTGGTGAAGTGTCAGGAAATTAATCAGTCTCTTGATTTGGCTATCTTACTGGAAAGGGCTTCAAGTTCTGGAAAATTTAAGCCTCTTGATTGAGTCTACTGAAACAGACTCATGGTTACCAATAAGCCCAGAAGTCTTATTTTTTATTTATTTATTTATTTTTGCTTACAAGATAATAGGTATAAGTAAAAACATAGTTATGACTACATGGATACATATAAGAAAAATAAAAAAATAAAAGAAACAATAGGACAGGGATGGTAGGCACTTTGGTGCACTTATGCATGGCCCCGACAGACCTCTTAGGAAAGGGGTGAGGTCAATAGTAGACAGTCTAAGGTTAAATTTTTTTGGGTTTGGGGAAGAAACCACAGAGTCAGATAGAGTATTCCAGAAATTGACCACTCTGTTGCTGAAGTGTATTTCCTGCAAACAAGTTTGGTGCGATTAACCTTGAGTTTGTATCTATTGTTTGCTCTTGTGTTGTTATGGCTGAAGCTGAAGTACGCATTGACAGATAGGACATTGCAATGTATGATTTTATATACCATACTTAGATCAGACCGAAGACGGCGTAATTCAAGGTTTTCTAGGTCTAGAATTTCAAGTCTGGTGACACAAGGTATTCTACAATGAGTAGAGGAGTGGGGAACTCTTCTTGTGAAATATTTCTGGACTTTCTCAACTGTGCTAATATCAGATACGTAATATGGGTTCCAGACTGATGAGCTGTATTCGAGCAAATGTTTTAGCAAATGGTCCAGCAAATGTTCTTGTTAGTAGTGTAATATTACCAGAGAAAAAGCTACGTAAGATTAGGTTAACAACTCTTAATGCCTTTTTGGCTACAGTAGTTACAGTGGGCTCTAGCACTTAGATCATTAGAGATGAGTATTCCAAGATCCTTGACAGAGCTTGGATCATCAACAAGGTCTTGACTATTCAGCCTGTATTTTATTTTCTGATTATTATTTTTTTGCCAATATGTAGGACAGAGCATTTATTTGTTGAGATTTGAAGGTGCCATTTGTTTGACCATTCTGATACATAGTCAAGGTCTTTTTGGAGGGTAGTAGTGTTGTCTGTGGTATTGAATAGCTTTACATCATCAGCAAAAAGAACACTGTTGTTCTTAATATGATCACAGAGGTCATTTATGTAGAGTATGAAGAGAGTTGGTCCTAGAACACTGCCTTGGGGGACACCACTGCTGACAGGTGCAGAATTTGATAGGACACCCCCAATTCTGACCATTTGTTGTCTGTTAGACAGGAATGCTTCTATCCAGTTATGCAGATGTCCAGAGATACTGTAAGATTTTAGTTTTAGGAATAGTTTGTCATGTACCATTGAATCAAAGGCTTTACAGAAGTCTATGTAAATTGCGTCTATTGCTTTGCCCTGATTGAGTTGTGTAGTCCAGATATTTTTGCAGTGTAAGAGTTGCAGATTACAGGATAGTTTTTTTTCCTGAAACCAAATTGTTTATGGAGAGTAGGTTATTTATTCCTAAGTGGAGGATGATGGATTGGTTAATAATTGATTCCATGACTTTACAAGTGACACAGCATAAAGAGATTGGCCTGTAATTTTCAACTAGGCTGAGGTCTCCCTTTTTGAAGATGGGGATGACCATGGCTTGTGACCATAGTTTTGGCAAGGAGCTGGTCCTGAAAGATTTTTCAAACATTATGCTTAGAGATTCTGCTATGGCAGTGGATAGCTTTTTTAAAAAGTAGGCACATATTCCATCTGGTCCAATAGATAGAGATGGTTTCAGATTGCATAATGCTTTTTCAACATTGTCTTCTGTAAGATCAATATGTATTAGATCATTGTAGTTGTCTGTGGTTCAACTAGGAAATACTGGGCATGATCCATTTCTGTTTACAAATACTGAGCCAAAGAATGTGTTAAAGAGGTTGGCTTTAATAGTGTCGTTATTGCAGTCTTTACTATTAGGTTCTTTCAGGGGTGGGATGGACCTTGAGTCTTTTAGTTTGTTGTTTACAAAATTGTAGAAAGCGCTGATGGAATTGGTACATAGGTTTTCTTCTTGTTTAATGTGATAATTGGTGCATTCATTTTTTATCCGATGGCATAACTTTTTGTATCGGCTTTTAAAGTTGGCAAAGTGACCAGATTTGTTGTTCCGCCAAAGTGATTTCTTTTTGGATTGAAGCTTCCTTATTGTTAGAGGTAATTTGTTCTTTCTGGTTTTGGGAGTTGCTAATGGTACATATAGTTTGATGACTCTTTTGACTTCAAGTAAAAATATGTTGTAATGGTCTTCTACAGTGTTGCATCCAGAGAATAGAAACTGCCAATCAAGGGATTAGGGATCACTGTTTATAAGATCATAGTTGCCTTTTTTTAAGTTATAATTGGGGATTCCGTCGTTGTCTGTTGTGATGATTTTTGTGTGGATGTATGTTGAGACAAAAGTCAATCATATTGTGGTCACTGTTGGAAAAGGGTGCTTTAATTTGTATTCCGTAAATTGAATTCAAACTATTGCAGAAGATGAGATCGAGGCAGTTGTTAAGTCTAGTGTTGTTGGTTACTAGTTGTTCCAGTCCCAAATTTGTTACTGCATTGTAGAAGGTTGCATGTGTGGGTTCAGTTGGACATTTTGTTAAGGGTCCAGTTAATATAATAGATTGAAGTCACCAAGAAAGATAAAAGTGTGTGGGCAGAATGCTTCCCATGTTAGTAGTGTATTTAGCTTGTTTGCATGTTCAATATCATAATCAGGGCTCTGTAACATAGTAAGAATCGAAATGTGATATTTAAGGATAGTTCACAGATGATGGTGTCAGAAAGAGCAAGCTTTTGGGTAACTTGAATGTTTTTTAGATGTAGAGACTTTTTATAGAAGATAGCAACACCACCTCCCCTACGGATTTCACGATCTGATCGGTAAACATGATAGTCTCTTATTGTGGTAATGGAGTCAGCGAGAGATGTGTTGAGCAATGTTTCACAGACAAATATAATGTCGAATTTAGCTGTATTTAGTAAGAGGAGAAATTCAGGTATTTTATTTACAAGGTTTCTTGCATTGAGTCGTTTGCATTTAAGGCCAGTTGTGGTTGGAATAGAGGTAGTTTGGGGCCTGCATGCCTAGTTTTGAGTGATGTTGGATTGGATGGGGTGGGATTAGATGCAGAGTTGTGGGTTGTGTGACTTTCTTTTGATGCAATCAGCTCTGTAGTCAATGAACAGGTCCTTCTCTCCATTGTCTAGACAGTTTTTGAGATCTGCGTGAAATTCACGGGAGCGGATTCTTTGCAGTATGGATAAATCTGCTCTTGAGCGAAGTTTTTTGTGGTTGGGATTGGTTTTTGCAATGGTATTTATTGTATGAATGAATATGTGTCTGCTGGACTCATTTTTGCATACAATTCTACAAAATCTTGGGGCCATGGAGCCATCATTGTATTTGCACCTTGGGCCATCTCTGGTTATTTCAATGATATCTTCAGGAGAGATGTTTGTTGTATTTGAGTTGCTTGTGATATCACGAACTTTGGTGATGTCGTCTGATTCAATAGTGTCTTTGAGACCTAATAAGATGGTATTTGGATGTTTCTGTTCACATTCCATGGTGTCTCTGATGAGTAAGGAGATAATATCTGTGGAATTATTTGAAAGGATAGTAACTGTTTGTGGTTGTGGTTTGGTGGTTATTTTTGGTTGTAGTTGTGATTGTAGTTGAGGTCGTGGTTGTGGTGTTGTGGGATTTGATTTTGAGCTGATAGGTACTCATTTATCTGTGCTGTATTTTTTTTTTTCAAGAGAGATTAGGCTTGTTTGTATGGTTGTTTCAAAATGTGCCTTGAACAATTTCTGATCAGCAACCTTAGAATGTACCTAAATTTCCACATCATGAAATGGGGATGGAGGCTATCAAATATTTAAACACTTACAAAGATTAACACAGCTGGCTAAGTAAGACAGACTACAAAATTGCAGTTCAGGTCATGCACCAGCTCTATTCTATTTTATTTTCACAGACACAAATTGAAACTTGTAAAAAGATTACAAGATATGGCATTTGTTAGAAGATTAACCAAATTATAATAAAATCCTAGAAGCCTAACTTATCATCTACCATCTCCAATTTCCAAACTTGCCAACTGCTGCATAATTGTGATGATTAAATTAGACCATTAGAAAACTAAGCAGCCTTTTTGAGATGGTCTTTATTTCAAGTTTTTGAAGAGTTCATTAAAAAGTTATAATCTCAAGTAGGCTCATACAGAGTTGCTGAGATGTGCTGTCCATTTAGAGAAGCAGTACTAAGTTTCATTTTCCCCCCAGAACTTATACAAATCAAACAAAGCTCAAAAGAAAAGTATTATTTATTTAGCAACAATTCCATCCTACATTTTTATTATTAAAAACAATTCCAAAGCAATATTCTTTAGAAATTTTATTGATTAGGTTATACTTACAAAGTGGCTCTTTTTCCTTCTTTAGGTTTCCATGAAGAGTTTCCTTGTTCTTTGAAGCTTTTTGAAAACTTAGGCAAATATGCAAATTTGCCAATCATAGAACCATTCCAAGATGAAGCATTACAGAAGAAAAGCATCAGGGCTGGGCTATAAATATTATTGCCAAAAGGAAAAGGTCAAGGTACCTGTCAGGCGGTGCTCCATTCAAAATCAGGAAAGAAATACTTAGACTCTTTAAGTTAGAGAAAAGTTATCTTTTACTGAAAGTGAAGTGGTAGCAACCAGAGAATTCTGAATCTGAGAAATTAGGCGCATAATTTACATATACAAAGTGATGGAAGTGTTCCCACTCCTATTAGTTCAGATGAAACTTCCAATTAGAAATTGTGAATATGATCATGTGGGCATCTTCAGGTGATGATGAGGCCTCTGCCCGTTGACCTTGGCATACTTTGATAACAGGTTGTAGTTGTGCAGAGAAAAGAAAGCAAAGCGAGAAATAGAAACCTAAAGCCCATGTCACACTGCCCAACGGATGCAAAAAGGACACAGCGGACGAGCAAAATGTTCCATCCGTTGTTATCCGCTCTCAAAAGGGGCAAAAATTTGCATAACCGGAGCGGATAACACGGACGTGGGGAGGACGCAGGGCGGATGCAAAGCAGATGCAGAACGGAAGCCCAGCGGATGGAAGCGGATGAGAGCGGATGGCGTGTCCGCTAGGCTTCCAGGGGACCTCAGCAAAGCGGACGCAGAACGGATACAGCGGATGCACAGTGGACGCCGAACGGATGAAGCGGATGCACAGAGGATGCACAGCGGATGCCTAATGGATGCCTGGCGTTAATTGCGCATGCGGGGAGGATGCATTGGGTCAGCCCCGCGGATATAAGGAAAGCAGCTCGGAAGCAGGTCGCCATTCAGAGGAAAGACCTGCTTCCAGACACATCGACTGCCTTGCCTGCCCTGCCTGCATGTCTGCCTGCCAGCCTTGCTGCCAGCCTGCCTGCAAGCCTGCCTGCAAGCCTTGCTGCCTGCCAGCCTTGCTGCCTGCCTTCCTGCCAGCCTTGGTGCCTGCCTCCCTGCCAGCCTTCCTGCCAGCCTTCCTGCCAGCCTTGGTGCCTGCCTCCCTGCCAGCCTTCCTGCCAGCCTTGGTGCCTGCCTGCCTGCCAGCCTTCCTGCCTGCCTTGGTGCCAGCCTCCCTGCAAGCCTTCCTACCAGCCTTGGTTCCTGCCAGCCTCCCTGCCAGCCAGAAACCCCACAACCATGCGGAAGCACAGCAAGCCTCAGCCATCTGCTGCCAGCCCTGGCAAGAGGGACAAGGCTACCATCCCGCCCCCTGGCCCTCACTCTGGTTCACCTGGGGCTTCTGCAGCACGGGCTCGCTCTTCTGGGGCTGGGGATTCTGCTGCTTCTGCTTCTGGAGGAGCTGATGACAAGCACTCCAGCACCAGCCACCTCCACAGCACCTGCACCCTTCACCCCTGGGACTGAGCGACCAAGAGGAGTACCAGAGACTCATTTTTGTCTTATAGCTTGTTGTTAATAAAGTCTATTTATGATTCACACACTTGCTTCATTTCTTTTTTTTAATAAAGTCTTGCTGGAAACTTTTAGAAATGGTTTAAGCCTTTGCATGCTTGTGGGATGGGTAAGGATAGCTTTGGGATGGGTTAGGATACCTGTGGGATGGGTAATAGTTGTGGGATGGGTTAGGATAGCAGTGGGATAGATAAACCTCCAGCGCAAGCATAGTGGGACTGGATGGTCCACCCTCCCAGGTGCCATACCTACGGCCCTTTATTATCAATAATAATGTAATAATTATCCACACATGTCAACATAAACACAACTCTTTATTAAACACCCTGTTCATTGTAGGCCCACGCAACATACATGGCCCAATCTCATCCATGTGATGAGACAGGCTGAAGGAAGCATCCATTAAGCATCTACCATCCTGTCTTGCCACTCCACTGCTCCAGCTGGGGAGTTGCACCAGTGTCTCAGGAGGTTGCGCTGCTTCTTCGCTTCATGTGAGGCTCTGTTGGGGCCTTGCACATCCTCAGTGTCGATCAGGTTTCACCCCTGCTTCCATTCCCCAGGCTCCATGTCCCCATTGCCTTGCTGGAGGTCCACGAGCCTGTTCTGCAAAACTGGGTAGCGGGTGCGCATGAGATTGTGCAGGATGCAGCAAGCTTCCATGATCCTCCTCACGGTCTCTGGGCAATGCTGCATGGTGGTGAGAAGTACCTGGAACCTGTTGGCCGGGATGCCAAAGGCGTTCTCCACCACCCTCCTTGCCCTGGACAGCCTGTGGTTGAAGATCCTCTCTTCACGGGTGAGGAGTCTTGAAGTATAGGGCTTCATGAGGTAGGTTGTGAGGGAGAAGGCGTCATCCCCCATGATTAAGTAGGGCACATCTTGTGTGTCGTTGGGCAGGGGTTCTGGATCTGGGAAGCCCACAATGAGGTTGCCTTCCAGCTCCTCCTTGAGGTGACTGGTTTTGTATACCTGGGCATCTGAAGATGAGCCATTGCGTGAAGCATCGATGGACATGAACTTGTAGTCAGCATCGACCATGGCGAAGAGGATGATGCTGAAGAAGCCCTTGGTGTTGAAATAAGTGGACCCTGACTTGGCTGGAGATTTGCAGGCCAGACACTTTTTGGGTGGCTCCTTTTCTTCTCGCAGTAGAGTTCACAGAGCCTGTAGATGGCTTCGCACTGTTGCAGAACGATGGTGGCTGCTGAAAGGATTTTTTTACAATCCACGGTGGACATGACTGGATGCTGTGGAAGAGGAAGAGGCAGATGAAGGCTGCAGAGGTCTGCACTGCTGGGCTGCTGTTCTGAAAGTGAGATGCAGGCAAGTTGCTCCCCCTTTTTATAGGCAGTATAGGTTTTCCGCTAGGCATCCCCTAGGCATCCTCTAGGCATCCTCTAGACATCCTTAATATCCGAGATAGGTCCCCTCTGCGAACGTTTTTTCCGCTTTAAATGCTTTGTTTCCGTGCTGCATCCGTTCTGCATCCGTTCTGCGTCCGTTCCGCTTCCTCCCTGCGTCCGGGCGGATGCGAGTTGCACGGATGCGTAGCGGATGCCTAGCGGATATAGCGGATGCATAATAGAGGCGTAACGGATGCCTAGAGGATGCGTCGCGGATGCAGAACGGACTAACTGGATACATTTTCCGTGCAAAAGTTTTGGGCAGCCCAAAACTTTTGGAGCGGATGAAACGGCCATAAACGGATGCTGGACGGATAGAGAGGAAGCCAAACGGAGGCAGTGAGTACATCGCATTTTCGAACGGATGGCAAGGTTTTTTGTCCGTTTTACATCCTCTTTGCATCCATTGGTTCAGTGTGACATGGGCTTAACTCTATTGTATGCTCCCCCCCCTCATTTACAGAACAGAAAAATGTAACACCTCCAGCTCACTTCCCAGACTTATCCCTTCCTCCCCTCCCCCCCCCAGGTTTCTTATAACAGCCGAAATATGCAAAGCGATAGTAGAAGATCTTGAAGGCTTTCAGTACCCCTCACACATACATTCTCATCATTTCCGGCTATAGGGAGCGGTTCTCATCTCTGTTACAAAGCCGAAGAGCCAGCACGTCAAGAGCCAGATGTCTCTGTGGTCATGTGACGGCATGACTAAATGCCAAAGGCGCATGCAACGCTGTTACCTGTTATAGTGGTCCCTATTTTTCTACTTACATTTTTACATGCTAGGTTGGTAGAAGCTGGGACAAGTAACAGGAGCTCACTCCGTTATGCAGTGTTAGGGATTTGAATCACTGAACTGTCAACATTTCTGATCGACAAGCTCAGCATCTTAGCCACTGAGCCACCGCATCCCTTTTTATTGCCAATACAAACCTCCTACGGTATTCAGAAATGTTGCTTGTGAGGTGGAGAGTTTAGTGTTCTTTAAACTTATTTAATAACATATGAAATTTAAAAAAAAAAACATTGGACCATGAAAAATTAGTCAGGAAGAAAATCAACTTGTTTGAGCTTTGGTATTGGGGAAGGCTCCTGCGTATTCTTCAGACAGTAAAGTTAACAAAGAAGCAAGTACTGGAGCATACAAAACCAGACACAACGCTGGGAGTCAGAATCAGAAAATTCCACGTTACTTACAGTATTTCAGCCATGTAATGTAACCAAACTCAGTGGAAAAGGCAATTATGCTTAGAATGGTCAGCAGTAAAAGGAACAAGGCCACCCCAAAACACAAGGGCTAAATACCATCAAAGCTGACATCAGCCTGGGCATAAAACAACTAAAAGAAGTCACACAATATTGGGAAATATGTAGAGATGGTTCATAGAATCAATATGAGTTGACTATGATTCAATGAATAGCTCCAGCATCATTAATATATATGAACATATAGAGTTAAGAGGATCCATGAGTGAACAATCCTGGTTCAAATTTAGTTTTTCTTTTAAAATGATATTTAGCATTGGGTTTTCTTCTTTTATTATAGATTTTGTGCATTTCCACCTCTAAAATATGGGGAAAATGTATCTTTTGGGTTATTTCTTATTTGAACCAGAAAGCATTTCCTGATAATTATCTCATCATGTCCTTGTTCTGATATCTTTCAAATCGTTTTCATGGATGTATACATGCATGATGATACAATTACAACAAATATCATTTTAACTCTTATAGATATCATTATTACTCTGATATATCGACAGCAAAGGAAATAAAACACCAAAAGTTGAGGAATAGAAAAAGACATAAATGAGCACCCCAAAAAAGTAATTGGGTAATCTGTGGTACTCCAGATGTTACTGGACTTCAATTCTTATTAATGCCTGTCAGCTTGATCTCAGGAATTGGAATTATAGAATTTGTAATTCAATAATATTGGGAAGTCCCCAACCCTGTTCTAAGGCCAATGCTCTTTCCTCAAGTGATTTATGTACATTGATAGATTGACAACAGAAATTCACTTCCCAACAAGATTGCTAAAATACTACTGCTACAGCAGCAGCCCCCAACCTTTTGAGTGCCGGGGACCAGTTCCACAGAGATTTTTCCACAGACCAGAGGGGGCATGGTATCACATGCTGCCTGAATCCCGCGAATAGGCCTCCACTTGTTTGCATGGCCCAGTTACTGGAATGCTGTGGACTTGTACAGGACCATGGACTGGGGATTGGGAACCCCTGTGCTACAGAACATTGATTCCAGTGGACTAAATACAGTCATGTATCTTTACAAGGCACAATGTCTCCATTTTGTCTATAACTCGTAAACCATAATGGTACATACTGGCGAATGTTGCAAACAAGGCATTGGGAGAACAATTCTTCCCTTTCTCCTTTGCTCTCTTGGGAACTTGCTACTTTGCTGAAAGCTAATAACAAGGCACTGTTTGGAAATGTTTTTTCTTTTATTAGACACTCTTCATTGAATGGTTCATATGTGTAATTGAATTTGGGCTTTATTGCTCTACAGATATATGTATGCCCATTCTTTCTCACTTAATTATTTCATATGCTTTTGTTCCTTTGGAGGAATGTTCTGTTTCAGTCAAACAAGAACAGTAGCAATTTGACAGAGAGATTTACTGATAATTGAGAGAGAGATTCATATTTTGGGTCCAGTAGAGACTGATAATGTGTTTGGGGACTACAATTGTTAAGATAGAAGGTTTCCACACAATATTTCATATACTGTTTTTGAAGGGACAGGTTGATATGAATAGAAAAGGTAGAAGTGTGGTTTCTTGGTTAAATGTTGGCATGTACTTATTGGCATGCTAACAATGTGAGAAATACTTTGCTAGCCATGTAGTAAAGCATGTTAGAAGAGGTCTGGCATTCAATCTAGAGAATCATACAAGCAGGAAAAATTCCCCCCCTCTCTGCTTGATGGTATAACGCATACTTGGAGGAGAATAATCCCATTCTCACGTCAAACAGTAATAACAATCAGTTAAGTATATAATGGCTACTTCTTACTGGAATGTATTATCAAAATTAATGTTTGCTATTTTGGAGGATTGGAGTGTGGGCTTTTCATAAGACTAGTCACATATTGAATTACTCTATCAGAAATTGTTTATGGGCAGCATCACTTGTTTTCTTAGAATCTTCAACATTATTGGTAATGGGATGTTTCTGGGTCATTGAGAAGAACTGAGCATTTAAGATACAGTGATTCCATTCCTTCCAATCATGTTCTGTGCAGAAGTTGATCCTAGCTATAAACCGATGGTGTTGCCCCAGGTTTTATCTAGACCCTCATATGCAATAAATAATAAATAGGGAGTTCACTTAGAACTCTTGAGATGTCTTATCCAAATGTAATTTCAGCTTGGTTTATCAAACTTAGGAAAATATGAAATATTTGACTGCTCTAAATTCAATTTCAAATCTACAGCCATATATTTTTCATCTTTTCCTAGAGAAATGAATAAAATAATCAAGATTTCCACATTACCCTTTTGAATTAGTTAGAGGTGCAGTTAAATTACCAGTCTTAATCATACCCGTGTCACATGCTTATTGCTTTCAGAAGGACAGTAAAAGCATGCATGTTCCCTCTATTCTATTAAAACTGGGATCGCCAATCTAGAGACCTTACAAGTCAACATACTATTGTCTGCATCCTACAGGAAGTATCTAGAATGTATGTATTGCCAACATATGAAAAGAAGGAAAATATATATAGCCAAGGAGGGATATGCTAGAAACGAAATTCTTCTCTTAAGCTGCTGTGAACCCTTGATTAGGCCATGAGGTTGTCATGTATAGTGCACAGCATTGTATGCATGATCTTGATACTTAGTGTCACGCCTTGTGGACTATTGTTCACAATAGCATGTATAAAAAAAAAAAAGACTCATTTTCAAGGTTTAAAAAGTACAGAGAGGTATATTGAACAATTTTGGTGTACATTTGTTTTAATTGCTTCCCTACCTTCTCATACTTTTAATATCTTTGGCATATTATTTCTTTCTACTAGTCATCAAAGAAGTTTCAATGGTTGCCAACTGCTTTATGGACATAACCAGGTTTTTAATTTAATTAGTGCTGGGAGAGGGGGAAAAGCTCTACTCCATTCTTCTATTTCCCATTTTCATTACATTTGTTAATAAAAAATTGCTTTAGAAATTATTTCAAGGAGAAAAGCATTTCAGATAAATATTTGCGAACAGAATGAGATGTTGTTGTACTTATTTACTTGATGGCCAGATATATAGGTCCTATCTTTTCCTCTATACTCTTCCAGAGGTTTGCTACATCTTTGATTTCATACAGTTCAATTATTTCCCCCACTAGTCTCTGCTCTTGAGAAAACATTTAAGCATTTCTTCTTTCCCTGGAAAAACTGATCACCCATTCTCTGACCACAAACTGATAATAAAATTCAAAAGGCTGTTTATGATCCAATCTAGATGTGAGGCTTGAAACTCTTGGACACCTTTTCTTCCAGAGTTGTGCAATTGGTTCAGATTTCAAGCTATTCATCAAAAACACAGAAAGTGCATCCTACTAAGCATGGAAGTCAAAACTTTTCAGAGTTGAATTTGATCTATTCTCTTTCTATTTATGGATGGGTTTTTTTTTCCTTCCACCCACCTTTTTAACCAGACCTTGGCACACTTTTATGAAGTTCTGAATTTATATATGTATTTTAATTATATTTTAATTGCATATCTTACTTCATTTAATTGCCTGGGGCAATCTGTCAGACAAAAAGGCAGGATATAAACGCATACATAAATAATAATGACATGAAAACCATGTCCCTGTCTTGGTGGGGATGGGGGAAAAGCATATAATCTGTATTTAATCAAAGTCCTCTCACTTTTTAGCTTTATCTCTTGGTTGACATATTTTTCAAACTTGTTTTAAGGTCAAGGGGAACAAGGTTTTCCCATGAATGAGTTCAATTTTCCAGCCTACCTGCAACTCTCAAAGAAGCTAAAGGATCACTTTGTGGAATGCAGTGATTCTGAAGCGTCAGGTGCCTCCCAGAATGGATATAGAAGAGGTATTCCTTTTCAGGTGATTACTTGGGCCCAGAGTGAATCCAATGCAGTATGTAATTTGCATAGAGTTAGAAAAAGTTCAGCTGATACCGAGAAGACAAAACCTTTCAATTAGTGACTCCATTTCAATTTGCCTTTCGATTAGTGACTCCTGCTACTCTCTAAGTGGACCTGAGAATTGAGAAAGTGTACGAAACTCTCCTGAAATCTTCTACATATGTAAGGCCAATCTTACTAGCAGGGAGAACCCTATACAAAAGCTGCTAGTAGGACAGGAATGGATGCCATTCTCAATCATGCTGTACTCACTGCAACTTATATAAGAGTGTTTAGCTTCACAGCTGATATGAAGGCCAAAACTAGCCTATTCCTTCTAATATGATGGTGCAGTAAGATTCGACTATCGGTTACTGTGCATGGAGCTGGGATGAGAGACCATCCTGTACTTTGTCTTAGGTGGAAAAATACCTTTGGCCCATTCTAGGTCTGGGCCCATACAACAATACAACAAACTAAATCAGCCTCTGAAGCTACACATTTTGTGGCTTTACACAATACCTTGTACATAATTAACCAAGAGGCTGGTTTCATATGATGTGTTGAGCCATCAAAATAAAACTGAAGTTGAACAGTACTCAAGGTTAATACGAGTCACCACTGTTAGCCCCAGTGGCTCTTGTGTGTTGCAAACGGATGACAAACAGCAGCAAACAGCAGCCACATCTACAGTTGGAGAGCAACATCTATTCATCAACGTGACTAACTGCAAAAAGTTAAATATGGTTGGACTGTGCTAGGACTCAAGATGGGAGGAAGCCACAAAACGCCAAGGCTGAGAGGTTGAAAAACGTCTCCTGGAAGAAAGCAGTCGTAAACCACTTTGGCATTCTTGTGAAAACCAAACACCCTGCAGGAAAGAATTAATTTAAGCAGCTGCAGTAAGGATTCAGCTGCCAACACATGCTTCAGGTTGTTGCACCCCCCAGTCCATCATTACAAGATGCACAGCTTTTGGCTTTGCCGAACATATAACCAGTGGCAAAGGGGGTTGTAGCTGTCCTCAGTCACAACTGCCTCCTCTTTGCTATTCAGTCTCACTTCTGCGTTCGAGGAACACTTGCCCGGAGTTTGCTGCAACCGAGCCCCATCCATCGACTTGGCACCGAGGGACCCACCTGCTCTGGCAACCGCCCACCTGTTTCCCCGCCCCCACCTCTCCCTCCAAACGGCGACTTAAATTGGTCGTGGGCTGCCTCCGCACCGTCGAGGGTGGGCTGCGCTGACTGAGGCCAGCCCTCTGCGACACCCAGACGCCGTCGCCAGCAAGCCAGCAGACGCGGTGAAGCAAGCGAGGACCACCAACCCCACCACCACCGTCGGGCCGTCGGGCTCTCCCTTTCTGGCGGGCGCAGCGGGTTCACGGCAGCATCCCCAGAAGAAGCGCTCGACAATCGGGCCCGAGCGCCCAGCGCGCCGAGGCTGCCTTTGTCATATAATACAGAGGCCGGTCCCTGTCGAGGAACTTTCACCTGCGGGCGTCCCCCTTGGCGGGGTGAGGACCACCTCATCCTTGGCCCGGCGGTGACAGAGCCTGGATGCCTCCAGCTGCTCTCAGGATAACACTGCAGCAGCCGTCGGGTTTCCTTTCCGCCTCGGCCACACCCGCACACACACACACACACACCCCGCTCCCTCACCCCCAATTTCTGCTGCTTCTCTCCCACCCCAGAGCTGCCCACGGTTTCAAGAGCGTCCCTCCCAGCCCCGGCTTGCCTTTCCCGGACTGGCTGGGCATCCCGCTTGACCTCCGCGGGGCCGCTCTCCGGCTCTCCCTGCCCGTCTCGCAAACCTCAAAGCCACGGGCAGGGGAGGGGCGGAGCGCGAGGTGAGAGGAAAGCCAGCGCCGTAGGGCCCGAACTGCGGCGCCTCTCGGAGAAAGTAAAGGGTGGGCGAAGGGGGGGCGGGGCCGAGGCGGCGGAGAGCACCCAATGAACGCCTCGGAAAGCGGTCGGGGGCCGAGCCGGGCGAGTCGCTATCCAATGACCGCGGAGCAGCCGAGGGCGGGAGTAAAACGTTGGGAGCTGGGAGAAGTCGGAGGAGGCGAAGAGTCGGGCGGCGAGTTGTCGGCGGAGGTGCTGGTGTTTTGCTTTCCTCTCGCTCCGACGCCCGTTATACTAGCTGCGTAGTCGCTGCGCAGGAGCGCCCGGGCGGAGGTTTCCAGGAGTCCGGAGGGAGACGACCGACCGGAGGAGCGAGTTTCTTTGCCCGCCCGCCCGCCTGCCTGCCTGGAGGAGAAGTTCAGCGGGACCGCGGAGCTGCTGGTCGCCAACAGGAAACTTTTCTGGAGCAGCCGGAGGAGGCAGAGCTCCGTCGCCGCCGCCGCCGCCGCCGCGCGGCTGGGTTGCTCCACGCCGGGCTCGAGGAGTGCGAGTGGACTTGCGAGGGCTGCCTCGGCCCTGGCCACGATGTCCCTGGCCACGGACGCCGCGGGGCGGAGGCGTCGGGGTGTCGGCGGCGACTGGCCCTTGGCCGAGGGGTGGCTGCTCCTCCTGGCGCTGCTGGTGCTCCCGGGGACGCCCGGGACGCGGGCTTTCGTCTGCCTGCCTTGCGACGAGTCCAGGTGCGAGGAGCCCAAGAACTGCCCCGGCGGCGTCGTTCTGGACATCTGCGGCTGCTGCTTCATCTGCGCCCGGCAGCGTAACGAGACCTGCGGCGGCTTCTTCGGGCTGCACGGCGCCTGCGACCGCGGGCTTCGCTGTGTGATCCGCCCGCCGCTCAACGGCGATTCTCTCACCGAGTACGAAGCGGGCGTCTGCGAAGGTAAAACGCGGAAGATCGTGGTCTTGCTCCCGCCCGCGCGCGGACCCAGGAGCCCGAAGCAGCGCGTGGCTTGGTCGGGTTGCGGGGTTCTTCCCCGAGAGAGGAGAAGGACCCTGTGAGCCCCCCCCCCCCCCCCCCCCCCCCCCCCGGCTTTATGCTTATCTCAGCCTCCCTGGTCCTCACACACACACACACACACACACACACAACACACACACACCCAACACACACCCCAATAGTGGCGCTTCGCGGTTTTCCTTTCCAGCCTCTCATTTTTCCGACGCACAACCGGGCTGGAATGCAGCTGTGACTACCTTGAAAACCGCTCGCGAAATTCAAGGAAAAGGTGGAAGCTTCTTCGGATTTGGCGTGTCTGTCGGTTCCATCTCTTCTCTCCCTCCCGAGAAATATTTTCCATTTGTCTATGTCATTCTCATGCGTGTGTGTGTGTGTGTGTGTGTGTGTGTATTGCCTGCACTATTAAAAAAGAAAAAGAAAGAAGAAAGGGGAGAGGGGAAAGGCGCTGATAGCGGTGCGCGCATGTTTCCAAGCGCTGAGGGTGTTTGGTTCTTCAGTTTCCTCTTTTACGCCGCCACCCTCCTCCTCCTCCTCCTCCTCCTCCTCCTCCTCCTCCTCTCCCCCCCCCCGCGCCTTTTTCTTGCTGTTTTCATCGGTGTTAGGTTTCAAGATGGATTTTAATTGGACCGCAAAAATAAAGCGGGTTTTTGTGGTATTTGTACAAAAATGTTAATTTGAACATCATTTCGCTCTTCTGACTTCCGCTATTTCCCTGCTGGGGTTTTACAGCCCAAATCACGAAGAGGCTTACCTGAATGGGGATGACTTTTCAATCCATACGTGTGAAGCAGTTGGTTATTGATAGTGTGTCATGTGGAACTCAACTTTTACCTGGCTCTAGTGCTGAAGGAGGTCCTACCATTTTAATCTTTCGTCATAAATGTATTTTCAAAACATTACTAAATACAAATAAGCTCTCTTTATTCAAATTATTTTGGAGTTCTGCTCCCAGGAAGGTTGAAAAGAGCAATTGCATACTTTGTTTGCTGGGATGGGAAAAAGAACCAACTGTCTTGTTTTCATTTCTGAAAAAAAAAAAAATGTTGTATTATAGATTAGATAGACAGACAGAGACAGATAGATAGACTGACTATTTGATTGATAGATTATATAGCTATGACATATTTTTCATAACTATTCCTCATAATTAATATAATTGGAAACATTTAAATATTTTGTCTGCCAGCTTCTGCCCAAATTGTGTGTGAGTATTCAGTCTCTCCATTACAACTTTTCATTAGGAAGTCTGAGGGAATATAGTGCATATAACAATCAGGATTTTTTTTTTTTTTTATGGAAAATTCCTTTTCACTTCCCTCCCATAAGAATGATCCACAAGAGGGCTGCAGAGAGCTCAAAAATTCCTTTGAAAAAAAATGGCAGGAAAATCATCTAAAACATTCCCAGCTATGCATAATTTAAAGAATTCTTAATTCCCTTTTATCCCTAAAAATTTCCAGATTTATCCTTTGGGGCAGCCACTACAGCTTTTTTTTAACCTATAGTTTTGTAGCTAAGAGGCCTTTTTTTCCCAGTACAGGTGTGCGTGCTTCAGTTTAGTTTAATTGGCAAGATGAGAACTTGATAGTGCTACCAGACTTTTAATAACTTGCTTGGGGTTGTGATTCTTTTGCACGGAGGTTTTAAAGTAAAGGAGTTATAAGGATGTTGAGCTGAATGAAATGGCTGTTATGGAAAGTACATCTTTATGTGGAACTAGAGTGAATGTTTATGCTGGAGCAAATTCTGCCACCTCAACACCCTACTTCATTTTTAGTTCAGAGGTTTTTGACAGTTTTAAGAATCGTTTAGAATTATAGTTTCATCTTCAAAGCTTTAAATGATGACTTCGGCTAAGCTCTTGGTAATTATAGCTAACTTTGGATTTTGCAACATGTCTATATGATTGAGCTTGCAGATAAGAATGTTAGTTCTGAAGTCTGTTGATTGTTCCAACAATTACATTAAAGTTGTTGGATGAGTTACTTGTTTTTCATCTGTTAATTAAACATCTTTCAAAATTGGGAACACTCTTGTCATGAATATTGTGTGTGGATAAAAGCCTGTTTTACCTCAAAAGAATAGGTCTTATGTTTCTACAGAGCTTCCTCTTTAAGTCATCTTATTCTGTTATAATTTTTGTGCTGAAATGACCCCTACTGGTCAGTATGTAGAATTTTTTTAGAAAACCTTTGAAAGATTTCGTGACAATCTGACATTAAACTATGTTTCTTTATTCAGCCATATATATACAAATACATATACTTGTCTCAAATCTAGTGAAAATAGGATTTTTGATGCAGGAATACTGAACATAATTGAAAGTATTTAGTATATTCTTAGTTTAATTAGAGGGTGATGATTTATGCTACATTTGCTTTGTATATTTTATATAAATATGAAATAGCATCCTTCTGCCAATAGTAGGATGAGCACAGATGGCAGTTGGGTCACATTCTGGCAGCTATTAATGTTATTGTTTTTTTGTATGTGTGATCAAATACCAAAGGGAAGGTATTCCATATTGGCATCGATAATTTAATTTGCTAAATTTTTGAACAAATATACTTTATGTGGAAACAGCTTCATATTACTAATGATAAAAGTATAACCTTAAAATAATACAGATGAGGTGATATTCCCTTAGAAGAAGGATGTTGAGTGCTCTCGCCTCACAATCAGGAGGTGGTGAGTTCGATCCTAGCTAAAGGCTAACATTTGGAATAGTCTCTCCTCTAGAGAAGGGGGTTGGACCAGATGTCCTCCAAGGTCCCTTCCAACTCTGTTATTCTATGATATTATTCTATAATATTTGGAGGAAAAATCCTCTCAAAGAATAAAAGCTGTTTAATTGATTTTAAAGCCCCAAAGATTAAACAACCAAATAATGTTTCTCAGTGAATCATGTATCAACAGAACAGGGAAAGAATTTGCCATGACTTCCATAAAAATACTCAGAATTTGGCCCAAATATCTTCTGAATAAGATACTGTTTAGATTTTCCTCCAAATCATTGAAGTCATAGGATCCTTGTTCTGAAACCAACCCTTTTTTGTACAACTTGTACATTCCCATAATTCAAAAATGAAGGTTAGAAAAACACATACAAACCATATCTTCTGGAAACTTTTAGAGAGCCTTCGTTGCATTAAAGATGCATTTTTTAAAATATCATATATAGAGTATCCCTTGTTATTATTTGAGCAATGTATCAGCTGGTTTCAAGGATGCATCAAAACTTTCACATTTTCCTACCTAGGAAAACTTAAGTTCCAGTCTTTAACCTGAAAATTAGCTGTTGTCAAAGAGACAATCCACATATTCAGAACTTGTTTGCTTCACTTTTAATTGGGTATATCCAGGATTCAGTTGTAATTTTGTTGTAAATTTATTCCTGTTCCTTTTGCTAAATAGTAGTGGTATGTATTGCACCATTCCTAAGGCTAAGGAATAAGGCATACATCTGAATAATATAAAGTATTCAAACTTGGATGATCTCCTAAAAGTAAACATGCAGTTATTTACATTGTTACATTGATATGATAGCTGTTGCAGATCATTGCACTGAATTAACATTGTGCCTGTTTTCTGCAGTCTCCAATTAATTTCCTTTTAAAGGCAATGTAACTATGGATGATGCAGTTTTTTTCTCATATTTATCCTTCACTTTAATGAATGGGTCACTCTTATGTTCAGATGTCTAAAGAACTATAATTTTCTTTTGTTGGTGAAATGATAATTTATATGTTTGATCTGTTTGATTTTCTTCTTTTTTCTTTGCAAGGCAAACAGATGCCATTTCAGATGGCTTTTCCAAAGAAAAACCAAAACCTTAGAAACTTAAGTGGTGAAGACCATAGTGATTCCTAAACTACTATTATAATTAACATTTCTAGGAAAAATGAAGATCTTTAAAGTTGATGAAAGTCTTGGTTGTATCTTTATCCTTATAATAGAATTAGATTTATTTCTTTTGTACTAAATTTCCAAAAAAAATTTTGCATTGCCATATTTAGCAATTTCTAAAGATGTATATAAAATGTAAGTTATCAAAATTCTCTGGATTTAAAATATTGCTAAAGTCATCAAACATATTGCTGTTACAAATGACTGCTGATATGGGTCTCCTTAAGCAAAAACTGTAGATAAAGCAACATTTATTTAAAAAAAAACTGGCAGGATCATGAAGCAGCCTGTTCAGGCAAATCTGTTTGCTATGAAATCATTCTGGCTTAAGCTCTCTGCATCTTTTGTGTGAATACTGCTTACCATATTCAGAACACTTTGAGGCTCTGTATTGAATGTTCAGGCTTAGTTTTTTCTATTCTCTTTGTTTGTATTTGCTTGTAGCTGCTTTTTATATTTAATTTTCAACATGGTTATGTGTAGTTTAATGAACTCCCCATGTTCCATTTCTTCCATATTGCAATAGAATCATTTAAAAAATAGGATACAAATAAGGCTCTCAAAAAATTCAAATTTTGTACCATGAAACTATACATTTTATTTAAGTATCATACATAGAAAGCAAATTATTGTACTTAAAACGTCATTTTTCAAATTAAATTTGAAAGGTTTTCTTTTTGAACAATAAAATTTATCATCTGTGCCAAAACATCTGCACTTATTTTTTTTAAAAATTGTGACACATCCACTGTATATCATGTTTCATAAAAGGTGCTAGATAGAGATTGTTTAAAACAAGAAATAGTCCTGGGAATACAATATGAGTTTATGTTATAACAGTCATGTATGATTATGGCCCCTTTTTGGATACCTTGTTCTAGCAGACTCATTTTTGTAGCTCCTTATTTTTGAGTTCTATGATAAAGTTGTGGAAACCTAAAACAAAGGATGATGGACATGGATATTCTGTACTTCTATGATTTTAAAGAAAGTTATGTTAGAAGACTGCTCCAACAATGATACAGTGGTCTGAAGAATATAATACCTCTTTGTAGAATCATTGATATAGCACAGGTATAATCTAAAGGCCCTGTCACATCGGCCGACGGATGCAAAATGTATGTAAAAAGGACACAGCGGATGAGAAAATGTTCTATCCGTTGTTATGCGCTCTCAAAAGTGCCCCAAATTTGCATAAACAGCGGACAACAACGGAAAGGAACGGACGGGGAGAGGACATAGCGAGGATGTTAAGCAGATGCTCCAGGAAAGCCTAGCGGATGGAAGCGGATGACACATTCACAGGGCTTCCGGGGGAGCACAGCGAAGTGGACGCGCAGCGGAAGGAATGGATGCAGAGCAGATGCCAAGCGGATGACGCGGATGCATCATGGACGCCTAGCGGATGCATAGCGGATGCCTAGCGGATGCAAAGCATTCACTGTGCATGCGGGGAGGATGCATTGTGTCAGCCCCGCGGATATAAAAGGATGCAGCTCGCAAGCAGGTCACCATTCAGTGGAAAGACCTGCTGCCAGACACATCTCCAGCCAACAACCATGGGGAAGAAGAGGAAGCCTGTGCCTACTCCTGCCAGCCCTGGCAAGAAGGACAGGGCCACCATCCCACCCCCTGGCGCTGACTCGGCTTCTGCTGGGGCTTCTGCTGCTGGGGCTGACTCTGCTGGTGCTGGGGCTTCTGCTGGGGCTTACTCTGCTGGTGCTGCTCCTGGTGCTGGGGCTTCTGCTGGTGCTTACTCTGCTGGTGCTGCTCCTGATGCTGGTGCTTCTGCTGGTGCTTACTCTGCAGCTGCTGCTCCTGGTGGTGGTTCTTACTCTGCTGATGCTGCTCCTGGTCCTGCTGGTGCTGCTGGTCCTGCTGGTGTTGCTTTTGCTGCTGCTGCTGGTGGTGGTGTGGTGGACCAGCCCCTAGAACCTCAAAGCCCTACTGATGAGGGCCCAGAAGGCCCTGCCAGAGGGAGGAAGAGGCAATCGCGCGATAGGGAGAGGAGACAGTACTCCATCGAAGAGGAACATGAGCATGAGGTGCTCGAATGGCTGAGGGAGAACGACTACCTCTGGCGGAAGGGACACAGGCTCTATCAAGACACCAAGCGGAAGCAGGCGGCTTGGAGAGAGAAGGCGGAGAGCCTGGGCTACACTTCGGAGGTCCTCCTCGGCTGGTGGAAGCACATACACACCTGCTCCAGGAAGCTGCACCACAAGAAGTCTGGCCAGGCCGCGGTCAAGCTCACCGACCGGGAGACCTACATGATGGCCAAGTGCAGCTTCTTGGAGGGTGAGGTCCACTACCGAGGAGCAGCCCCTCTGTCAAACCTCTCTCTCAGGCTGCCCACAGAGAGCCAGTTCTCTTCTGGGCAAGAGTCAGCTCCTGTGTCCAGGCAGGTATCTGTGGAGCACCCCACGACGGAGACCCCCCGACATCTGCACTCCCCGTGGCGGAGCACGTAGAGGACCCCCTGACACAGTTGGAGCAAGGAGAGGGCGCTGACAACAGAGACCAACCCACACCCAGCTCCACCTTCACAGAAATCAGGCAGAGAGGCAGACCGGAGGGGCAGAGCCACACTGTCCTGCTGGAGATCAGGGACACCATCAAAAGCAGCGTAGATCTCCTCTCTCAGTTGGTACACACCGACATACCATCCTCTAACAGAAAGCCCTTCCTCACCTACGTCAACCAGACCCTCCTGGACATGTCCGAATCCCAGTGCCAGGTGATCAAGGAGAGGATCACAGGTCTTCTGCACCACCCTCCAGGCCCAGCTGAACCTGCTCTGACCCAGTCCAGGTCTGCTCCTCCACCCCAGGTGATGTCACAGCCCTTCCAAGGCTTTCCACAGTCCTTCACCTACCAAGGCTACGGCTACCAGGAGTTCCAGCAGCACAGGCAGCCCTTCCCAGTCCAGGCACAGGTTCATCGCACACCACGGGTGCCACCGATGCCACAGATGCCACAGATACCACCGACACCACAGATGCCACCGACGCCTCACCTCGCTCACCTGCAGACCAGACAGCCCCACTACACTCCTCCTTCCTCCACCCCACAGCCAAGCCCGGCCTCAGAACATCTGTCATCGGTCTTGGGACTGACACTCAATGTCATGGAGGAAGGGGCTCTCAACATCATGGGACTGAGCCAGCTCTCTGAGAGCTTTCTCCACACACCGTCCCCTGTTGTCCTCTCGGGGCCAGGAACCCCAATGGTGCCTCAGACCACTCCAGCCACTGCCACCTCCACAGCACCTGGACCCTTCATCCCTGAGACTATGGGCACGCCTCAGAGTGACTGAGAAGAGTGCCAGAGACTGGGTTGCTACCTGTTGACTTTATCTTTGCTTGGGACACTTTACTTGGGTCATTTTGCTTTTACAGTTTGTTATTTAAAAAGTTTATCTTTGCTTCACACACTTGGTTCAGTTCTTTTAGTAAATAAAGTCTTGGGGAAAACTTTTAGAAATGTTTTAAGCCTTTGCATGCTTGTGGGATGGGTAAGGATAGCAGTGGGATGGGCAGGGATACCTGTGGGATGGGTAATAGCTGTGGGATGGTTTAGGATAGCAGTGGGATGGGCAGGGATACCTGTGGGATGGGTAATAGCTGTGGGATGGGTTAGGATAGCAGTGGGGTGGGCAGGGATACCTGAGGTATGGGTAATAGCTGTGGGATAGATAAGTCTCCAGTGCAAGCATGGTGGGACTGATGGGTAATAGCTGTGGGATAGATAAGCCTCCAGTGCAAGCATAGTGGGACTGTATGGTCCACCCTCCCAAGTGCCACACCTATGGCCCTTTATTATCAATAACAATTTAATCATTCATCAACACATTTCAACAGAAACACAACTCTTTATTAAATGCCCTGTTCATTGTAGGGCCACTCAACATACATGGCACAATCTCATCAGTGTGATGAGACAGGCTGAAGGAAGCATCCATTAAGCATCTACCATCCTGTCTTGCCACTCCACTGCTCCAGCTGGGGAGTTGCACCAGTGTTTCAAGAGGTTGCGCTGCTTCTTCCCTTCACGTAAAGCTCTGTTGGGGCCTTGTACATCCACAGTATCTATCAGGTTTCGCCCTTGCCTCCATTCCCCAGGCTCCATGTCCCCATTGCCTTGTTGGCGGTCCACAAGCCTGTTCTGCAACACTGGGTAGCGGGTGCGCATGAGATTGTGCAGGATGCAGCAAGCTTCCACGATGTTCCTCACGGTCTCTGGGCGATGCTGCATGGTGGTGAGAAGTACCTGGAACCTGTTGGCCGGATGCCAAAGGCGTTCACCACCCGTCTTGCCCTGGACAGCCTGTAGTTGAAGATCCTCTATTCACGGGTGAGGCATCTGGAAGTGTAGGGCTTCATGAGGTAGGTTCTGAGGGAGAAGGCGTCATCCCCCACGATGAAGTAGGGCACATCTTGTGTGTCGTTGGGCAGGGGTTCTGGATCTGGGAAGCCCATGATGAGGTTGTGTTCCAGCCCCTCCTTGAGGTGACTGGCGTTGTATACCTGGGCATCTGAAGATGAGCCGTTGCCTGAAGCATTGATGTACATGAACTTGTCAGCATCGACATGGCGAAGAGGATGGTGCTGAAGAAGCCCTTGTAGTTGAAATAAGTGGACCCTGAGTTGGGTGGAGCTTTGCAGGCCACGTGCTTCCCATCTATGGCTCCAACGGTGTGGGGGAAGTTACACTTCTGATACCACTGCTCTGCAACTTTCTTCCAGCCTTCTTCAGTGGAGGGGCACTGGAGGAGCTCCTCCAGGTATTCTTCGATGATGGCCTGCACCACTTCTCTGACCACAATGCTGATGGTGTTGTGTGGCACCCTCCAGGCATACTGCATGTTCCTGTACGTGGTCCCGGAGGCCAGGTGGCACAGAGTCAGTGCCACCTTGAGCCCAGGGTCCAGGCTGGACCGGAAGTTGGTGTTTGCCTTGGTCAACCTGGGTCTCAGCCGCTCCACAACTTTGTCAAATATGGCTGGAGGCATCCTCATGAAGTTCTGGAATGCACGAGTGTCTTTGTTCCTCAGCTCCACCATCAGCTTGTCATACAGTCTGTACTCGGCTCTTCTCGCGATCCATCTTCGGACACAGACACTTCTTGGACGCCTCCTTTTCTTCCCATAGAACAGGTGAAAGCTTCGCACTGTTGTAGTATGATGGCGGCTACCAAAAGGAGTGTGCGACGATCCATGGTGGAGATGACTGGATGCTGTGGAAGAGCAAGAGCAAGAGCAAGAGCAGGGTTAAAGAGGTCTGCACAGCAGGACTGCTGGACTGAAAGTGAGATCCAGGTGATTTCTCCCCCTTTTTGTAGAAAATATCATTTTTCCGCTAGGTGTCCTTCCACATACTCCAGGCATCCTCCAGACATCCTAAATATACGAGATACGTCCCCTATACAAACGTTTTTTCCATTTTAATGCTTTGTATGCGATCTTCATCCGCTTTCATCCTTTCTACATCCGTGCTACTAACGCTGTGTGTCCGTTTTGCGTCCGTTTTGCTTCCTCCCTGTGTCCGTTTTCCGTTGGAGCGGATGTGAATTGCGCAGATGTGCAGCGGATGCCTAGCGGATATAGCAGATGCGTAACGGATGACGATAGACGTATAACGGGTGTTCGCCGTATGTGTAGCGGATGTATAATGGATGCGTTGGATACTTTATCCGCCCAAAAAGTTTTGTGCAGCTCAAAACTTTTTGAGCGGATGAAATCTCAGTAGACGGATGCTGGACGGATAGAGAGTATGAAAAACGTATGCAGTGAGTTCAGAACGGATGCATCGTGTTAACCAACGGATAGCAAGTATTTCTCTCCATTTTACATCCTCTTTCCATCCGTTGGTGCTGTGTGACATGGGTTTAAAGGGCTAGTTAGATTTCATGCACTAGTTTGTATGTTTAATTCACCCTTTTCCTATTTTGGTCAATTAAACTGAATTTTAATAGTACAATACTGCATGACTAGGTCAGTTAAACGTTTTTTGGCTTCATTTAGGAAGATTTTATGCTTTTATAGAATGAGTTTAGGATTAGGGTTGGCAGGGAATGATTCTCTGATCTGCAGTGATAGCA
Source organism: Laticauda colubrina (assembly GCA_015471245.1). NCBI lineage: Eukaryota > Metazoa > Chordata > Lepidosauria > Squamata > Elapidae > Laticauda > Laticauda colubrina. Next base: position 19,122,200 of record BLBF01000018.1, read on the forward strand.
GTATTAAAGATAAGCTATTTGAAGAGTACAGTAAAGTAGGAAATTAAAATACTTAGACAAATTATCCTTCATTTTATGTATAATTGCTGTGATTTAGAATGCTTTTTATTTAAAAAAATGAAGTGGTAATATAATAAAAGTTGGACCAAAGAAGCCAAAGATATGCAAAAGCAAAAGGGAAAAAACACAAAATGGAATAATAAGAATATTTTTCAATATAAATTGTTGAGACATGATAACAAAGGAGTGAACAGGATGCTCAAAGAGAACAGCAGACTGTAGAGAAAATTAGAATGCTTTGCTTCTGTCCCTACTATGGAAGATATGGGAGAAATACTTGAGCTTATATTAACTTTCTCAACTAAAGCAAAATTAACCCAGTTAACACAGAAAGATGTTTTAGGGCATCTTGAACACAGTAACATCATGTGCTGTGATGGTGTCCATTGCAGAATTCTCAATAATTTAAATGTGAAATTGTTTATCACTTGGTAAAATATATATAATTTGTCAGTCAAATCAAGATAGAAAAGTACTCAATATGGCCAGTCAGCTTAATAAATTCACAGCATTGATAACTCATGTAGATAACATGTGGCCTAAGTGGAACAAGGGAATGAGACTTTCTTGGGCCTGTTATCCTTTCAGCTGTTTTCAGTTCCATTGACCATCTTCTGGACTTGGTTGAAAGGATTAGGAATAGATGACATTTCTGCAGTGGTTCTTGCTTTCTGAATATTGATTCTATTCAAAATAAAAAGGTTTTGCCCTTTCCCAGAACTATTCCCTATAAAACTGTTGGGAATGAAGTGTCATCTATGTTTGACCATATGATATATGTACTGTAGAAGATGTATTATCTGATGAATATCTTCTAGGTTGAATTCAAAGTGCTAGTTGTTACATTAAAAACCTGCATGGCATCTCCAAGACCATCTGCTGTGTGGGGAATTTAGCCATCCACTGATATTGGGAACAGAGGATATAATAAAAACATTGCTGTTGAAGAAATATCAGCTTCAGGGGACCCTGGTGTCAAGTTTCTCCAAGATGGTGATCCTTTGGAATAACCTCCTGGATATAAGGACTACCCGACTACATTTCCAAGTAGCCCTGAAATCCTGGCTATTTTAGAGGTTAAATTATTCCCAGGTATGATCGAGTAGGAACAGTTAATATTGATTTTCATTTTAGACTTTTTGGTTTTGTATATTTGACAGTAAATACTCAGAGACCTTTTCATTTGAGTAGTATAAAAACATCAGTAAAATGAATATCTTGTTCACTCATGACCTAGTCATCTTCAAATGAACAATTGCAATGTGCCTTATATAAAGTTACCCTTGAAGAGTATCCTGAAGCAGCTGCCTAAGAAATTATGAGTGCCTCAGGGATGCCACATGCAATACCTAGAGGACCTATATTGGGCCCAGTTTGTTTCTGGGTCCAGTTCACAGTCATTCGTTATTACCTTTAAAGTTCTATAAGGCATGGAGCCAGATTACCATCTCAGCCTTATCACATCAGCCCATGGATGGTCAAGTGTGGAAGGTATGTTATAGACTCTATCAGTTAAGGAATGTCAACTGGTAGGGTCCAGGAAGAAAGCTTTCTCTGCCATTGTCCCCATCTTCTAGAATACCTTCCCTCCAGATATAAGGCAGGGCCTCACTCTCCTGGGCCTTTTGAAGAAGTTTGAAGATATGGCTCTGCCAACTCACAGGTCTTACTGAGGAGCATGCAACTCTGGGATGGTTAGCTTATTAATGGCTTTACCATCACCTTAGTTTTGTTTTTGTCTCTTTTATTGCTTTTTCATATTTTTATATGGTTTTAGGGGTTTATGCATCTATTTGTACATTACCCAGAGTCACACTGCAATTGAGATGAATGGTATCTAAATCTGACAAATAAAGAACTTAAAATAGTAAACCAAAAGGAGAAGAAATAATGTCGCACATAAAGGAACACAATCTGCATGGACTCTGCAAAGAGAAACCTTGCCTTGCCAAACTCTTTCATAGTTTTTTAGAGTTGTCCACATTGCATAGTTGCATTTTCAAAAAGACCTTGGTAAAATTCCTCACTGCAGGCTCTTCAATATATTTAGCAATGACGAAATAAGAAAACTTGTTATGGGTGATGATAACCAGTTAAAACTCCAGGCAGTACCAGATAGAAATAAATTATCAGTTTTCTTAATAGAGGGAGAGGTGGAGTCAATCCCACAAAGATTTGTATTTCATCCAGTGCTTTTTAATTGCTAGAAAATTATCTTGATTTGGATGCAAGCAGTAAAATAGTCAAGTTTATGGATAACGTAATATATATATTGTTGAAGTCTGAACTGTTTGAAACTAATCTTTTTAGGGTTGAAGTGGCTCGTTTACTGAAGACATCGATTCAGTGTGTGGCAGCTGTGAAAAAAGCAAATTGCATGCAGGGATCATTCGGAAAAGAGCTGAAAATAAAATTGCCAACATTGTAATATTCTCATGCAAAGTTATAATATGTCTGCATCTGGAATATTATATATAGTTTTGATTGCTACACTTGGCAGAGATTGTAATGGAGCTGGAAAAAGTAAAAAAGAGAGAAATATTCAAAGGTTTAGACACCTTTCCTTATAAGGTATAATCTGATTCTCAAACTATATTCTGTGACAGCCCAGGGTAAAAATTTTTGTGACGTCCTTTTGCACTATCATAACTTAGTAATACTAAGGATGCTGTGAATTAAGAAAATTTGGTTGCTCTGATTAGAACAGAAAATGATTGGGGGAGGTAGGTTTGCAGAACTCATGCATTGCATAAATAAAAGTAGTCAAGAAGTTTCTTTGGCTTTTCAAGACTGAAAGTTATTGCTTAGTCGGGAGCCAACTATCTACAAATACCGTAAGAAACAATAGTGAAGAAGTGTGACTTTATTTCCTGTCTGCAACCACTCCAAAGACATCTGGTTAGTCACTGTTAGAAGTGAAATTTTGGATGAGCTGTGACCTAACCCAGGAAGGCTGTTGTCATTCTCTGCAGGTACACAGCTTTATTCTTTCAGCCTATTAAGTTCAGGATCCTGGTGTTCTGGGTGGGAAGAATCCACCAGTTGATGTTTATTTCTTTTATGATGGGTGTTTCCTAGTCAGTCTAATGCCTTTCTCTATATGGCAAAATGAATCAACATTTACTTGATTTACAGACATTCCATGCATAACTATGCAGAGATGATTCATACTTTACACAGGTGAAGAGGCAAATGGCTATTTACAAATCTTGGTTAATGATATATACGTATTTGGGAAGAAAGCTGCTCTCATTACAAACAAGCTTCTTCCTGCCAGTTAACAGGATTCCTAAGAGTAGGTGCGAGTAATTTCCAGTGGATGCATGTCTAAGATCTGGCAACATCCGGCAATTTACAGTTTTGAAGAGCCAAGAACAATCTCTCAGCATGTTTTTTAACTGTTTACAAAATCCAATAATGTTGTTTCAATATTATTTTACATGTTTCCATTACACAATTGATTGTATTAACTGAATTCAGCATACCTTTTAGTGCCATGGAACCTTTTGACATTTAAAATCTTTGGATTGGAAGGATGATTTCCAAAACAGTTTATATATCTCTCTCAAGTGAATGAATATTCCATATAGATTTATTCCATTTTCCGATAGCCAGTGAGATGATTCAGTTGCAGTCATAATTGTATTCTCTCTTTATTACTTTGAAACTTTTCTATGATTCCTTTTCAATCCATGTTATAAAAATGTTTGAAAAACTTCTGTTCCTTTTCTGATTCCAATTGCAAGCATGTAAATACAATCTGGATTCAATATTGTTCTTCAGTGCCCTTAATTTCTGTCAGGGAATTTGCGCAGCAGGTGTCCAAATGAAGTCAGAGACTCTTGCATGAACTTGTAGTTTATACAAATAAATACATTTTACATCTATATTTACAGCAGATGAGATGATCAGGAGGCAAACAGGAGGATCATAAGGTAAATCACAGAGCATACAGGGCACATAGAAGAAAAAGGCAGGAAAAAAGGAAAACTCCGCCCTCCATATCTACAGCAACCAATTATAGCACATTTTGCCTAATGCAGGAGCTAATCAACTATAACTGTGTGTTCTAGCTCACTGCACAACCCTACTGCTCCAGCTATTAATTTAAATATCTGAACAATTTCCAATTCATAAAAGTCCCATTAATTTCATTGGGAATTAAGCACAACCAGTTTATCTTTCCTATTCTTGCACATGGACACAAAAAATGCTTTAAAGAGAATATCTGACTGAAACTCTGACAACCAATAAAGATTCTTGAATGTTGGTACTAAAGCACCAATAATTTCTTTTCAATTTTGGTTAAGTTTAATAAATTGATGTTGATTCTCCCAAACTTTATTTTGGGTACAAAAGACGTATATCCGAGCCCACATACCATAACTTTTTTTAATGACTGATTCAGAAAATGACAGTGGCAGATGTTGATTCATGCTATTATTAACTGTCACACTGTAAACAGAGAATGGCAAAATCCTTTCTAGGTTGATTTGATTCTCATACTAATATAGTCATTGTTATCAGAATTAACTGGTGATTTACCTTTAGTGATTTTATATAATTTGTATGTTTAGTTTCTGCTGTAATGTTCTGAACATTTATAATAAGTTTCACTCATTTATCTATTATTTCTATAATTGATGCAACAGTGTTAAGGCATGTTCCATGTAAATAATTATATAGCTAAGTGTACCTTCTGTAAATGGCAATCTTAATGGGAACATGATATTGTGACTGACTTGTAGTTGCATGGGCTTCAAAAAATATTTAGGTATTGACAGGATTCTGTCTGAATGAATTTGTATTTTACTTGATTTTTAAAAATGTCTGCAATTGAATTTGTTTATTGATATTATTATACTCATACTATTCATATGGAATAATATTACAGAGTATTATAGCCATTATTTTATTGTAAGACCCTTCAGCGCTCCAAGAGTCATTATTAGATCATTGACCATATTTCATCTTTTCATATTAAGATACAGAACCAATGAGATAAGTTTAACTGATCTTTTCTATTTAGCCTATCTCTCTTGCTATTAGCAAATAAAAGAGCAGTATCATTTTTCTGCCTTGAAAAACATCTACCTAATGAAAGCTAAAATTACTATGTAATTTAATAATTTTTAAATATAGCTAGTAATATGGGTTTTCTGAAAAAAAATCATTAACCCAAATGGCTTGAAATTTGATTTAACATGCTTGATTTGCACTTAGTTTTTAAAGTATTATTTTATCTACTTAACTGTGGATGCCAATAGAAAAAAATGCAGCAGATGGAAATAGTTGAAGTGAAATAAATTTTCAAAGTGGCTCAGAGTACAGTCAGTCCTATGCAGTCCTATGAATTTGTGACAGCACTAAAAAAGTACTTACAATAGGTCCTCAAAGTTCCAATTGCTTTGTATTGCCACAGTCATGTGATTTCAATTTGTTATGTTCTCTGCCAATTTCCCACAAGCAAAGTCAATGAGGAGGCTAGTAGGAAGTCAGAAGTCACAATTACATGAACTTTTTACTTAATGACCCCCAGAGATTTGCATAACACTGATAATCTAGAATTGCCACAATTGCTCTTGCTAGGCAGCATACTCACATGATGTTGCCAAGACCTACTGACCACAGGAAGCCCTTATAAACAGAAGAACATTGACACTGACATCCCCTAAGTTCTGCTGAAGATGTTATCTAGACTGGTAACATTTGGAAACCAAATGAGGTCAGAGAACGAATCTTCACTCTCATGTTGCCCTTTATCGCTGAATCACTTTGCAATAAGAAATTCTGGTCCTAAGTACTGTTAAGTGATGACTATTCTATTCCATTTTATTTAATAGAGTTCACTGCAAAGAATTACACTGGAAAATATACCGTGTTTCTCACAAAATAAGGCCGGGCCTTGCTGTGAGTCCTCTTCTTTCAGCCGACGAAAGCTCCCTGAAGGCAGAGTCCCCAGCCACTTCGGGGCGTGGCATGGCTGCCCATGTCCCCTCGCCTTTAGGCAGTCTCTTGGGCGATGGAAGCTCCCCAAGTGCAGTCACCAGCCACTTCAATCGGCCAATAGAAGCGGCCTCGCGGCAAGGAGAGTATGTGAGCACTCGCCTCAAGGCCACTTCTACTGGCCAATCGAAGTGGCTAGTAATTGCACTGGGGGAGCTTCCATCGCCCAAAAGGCAAGGGGACACAGGTAGCCACGCCACGCCACGCCCTGAAGCGGCTGGGGACTCTGCCTTCGGGGAGTTTCTATCAGCTGATGTTCTATTGGTAGAGCGGGGTATTCTAGCCTAATCTACCTGCTGGGCACTCCTAAAGCAAGTTTTCTCCCCCCCGCCCTTACCCCCATTTCTCTTCACCTCGTGTAGTTCTAACGAACGATGTGAGAAATTGCGGGGAAACACATGGTTTAAATAGGCCTAAATTTTGGGGGTGGGGCTTAATTTCATCTTATGCCTAGAAATCATGCTGGGCCTTCCTATTGGTGGAAGCCGTATTGTTGGAGAAACACGGTAGTTTCACAAAACTGAAGTTTTGCTTAAAATTATTGTTATATATTTATAATTCAAGATCTTTCACTGAGAGGAAGATATATCAATGTCTGTTTTAGAATGTCTGAACTATTTTTCCTAGAGATGGCTATCTGTAAAAACAAATTAGTATCTAAATCTAGTTTTCGTTAATACTGTATATATTCAGTTCAATTTAATTTTCATCACATTTATTACTTTATTACAGACACAAAGCTTCATTTTAAATATTAGAAAAGTTTCCATGTGAAAATATGTTATAAAAAATCATTAATTAGGAATATTAATTCAGTTTAAGTCCCGTATTGTGAAGTCCTCAATTCAAACAACACCAAAACATTTTGGGCTAGCAACAGTTTTGAAAAACAAAACCAGTAGTGTAGACTTGTTATGATTCAGTAATAGTAATGCTGAGTCAGGTAGTGCTTGTGCATATCACCATATGATCCACTTTCTCCCATTTTCCCATAAGCAGTTCTTAGCCCAGTATATCCCACAATTCCTTCTAACTAATTTTTCTTCTCCTTTCCCAACTCACCAAGGTAGAATATACCTTATTTTATATATATTTTTATATTTTACATCATGGTTGTATTTGACCTCAGGGGGGTGGGGGTCATGGCCAGGATGGACGTGACCAGCTCAGTGTCACTTGTGTTGAGGGCACCTGTGTGCTCTGCCTTACAAAACAGAACTTGGATGTGGCAGAGGCACTGCAGGCCAGTGCTTTGCTGTTTGCAGGGCAGCCCCACAGGCCAGATCTAAGTGCCCTGCATGCCCAATCCAGCCCACAGGCCTTGAGTTTGATACCTTCCTCTATCAGTCCTAAATCTTGTCCCTGAATCTCATACCTTCTCTCCTAGATGTCCAACAGCTGCCAATATTCTTGGCCACTTCACTGCTCCTCTCTGAATCACTTTGGACAAGATCAAACTAACCGCAAAACATATATGCTTTTGATTCAGGCACGAAGTAACCCAAACCTACTGTTCAGTGCATTGAACAGTTTGTGTTGGTCTTTTATCTGCTATCATCTGGTCATGGCTCTTTGGAAGCAGGAATATTATCAAAAGGGATTAGATCTGAATTGGGATATTTAGAGTGTTTATGAACAATCTGTTTCTTTAGCACTTGCTAAGTCAAATCAATTAATCAATAGATTTATTTATTGTTTTCTCTTAAAAATAAGATAGAACCTGCACAGAAGTGACCCAATGTTAATAAATGCAGTAAAACAGGAGTCCCCAAGTTCTGGACGGTGGCCCACTAATGGGTCTTAAGGTGTTTGCAACCAGGCCATACTTGCGTGAGTAGCCAACAAGCGCATTCACACATACTCCATTTTTGTGAGTGGTTGATGTGTGTGCTCACCGCTCACACAAATGGAGTGGTGCATGGCTTGCCTGCCGCTCATGCCAAACCATCTTCTCTCTCCATCCCCTCTGCCAGAAAGGTTGGGGAACTCTGCACTAAAATGTTCAAAAATATGTAAAAATATTAAAATGGTATTATAGAAGAATTAGGAACCTTTGATAAAATATTCTCTCTGTTGCAGCAGCCCATTTAAAACTTGCTAATTTTCTTAGTATTGTTTCCTTATCTAAATTCATTCCATATTCAGTTTAATATGAATCATGTCAAAATGATTTTTGTATCAGAAGAGCTCCAGAATTTTCTATGTTCTGAAATGAAAATAGGGCAGTACAATAAACAATGTGTAAAATCTTCTATAATTTCTTTGGAACAAGGAAAGTGGAATATCCATTGGAAGCTCATATAGGATATTGAGAAATTGGCCCTCTCTATTTGCTGATACAATTTATTGGAACATAGTCTTGTAAGTGTCTCTCAAAATGATGGCACTGTAACAAATTTGAGATAATGGTTGCATTTGATTTTGGTTTTATTAAGTGCATATCAATAAACCCTTCATTTTGTGTGAAATTTAAACAATTTGGGAGGGTAGGGGCAAAGGCATCAAGCACCCTTTTTAAAAATAATAAATTATTATTAGCATTATTTAGATTTAAAAAGAATTATGGAGAAAAACTGAAAGAATACAAATGATTGGATAAAAATGTAAATCAACCAATGCAGAAAGGAGTGAAAAATTCATTTGCTCCAGGAGGCATCTGGTAGTAAGAGAAGTCTAGTCCACAATAATTAAATGTCCTTACAATTGTTCTAACTTTAATTATGCCTCTACCAATTTCAACATAGAAAAAGGGGATATGAATACCATTAGGTACACCTGAAATAGTTCTGAGGAGTTTGATTTGAAAGAATTCCATATTATAAACAGGTAGAAACTCCAATAACTGCTGCTTATAAGGAACTCACAGTGGTTTTTTTTTTTTAATTTAGGATTGGAGGATATGTTGACTTGTATTGTTATGCCACAATTTCATTATTCCTGACAAAGCTTTCTCAAATTTTTATTTTGGAAGCCTGATAATGAGAATGACAATTACTTGAAGCATTGAAAACAATACCCAAGTATCTATAAGATATCATCTTTCTTGAAGTGCAGTTGCAGAACTGGCAAAAATATTATAAATTGGAATTTAGTGAATGTGGAATAGAGTCCATTCATTGTTCCTTTAGCACTTGTTCAAACAATGATTTTGTTTCTTAAATCTGTCCTGTTTATTTAAAGAATGTTACAATATAAGCTGTCCTTGAACCTTGAGCACTTGTAGTACTCCTTTGGTCATATGATTATGATTTGGGTGTTTGGAAACCAGATCATACTTTACAATGATTGCATTACCCTGCAATCACATGATCACCATTTACAACCTTCCCTGCTGGCTTCCAGTTAAGTTTGGTTGTGTGGATGTTGATTGCCAAGCTCCCAAATGGTGATTACATGACCACAGGGATGCTCCAATTGCCAGAACTGGCATTTAGTAAGGAAGAAGGGACTCCTGTGTTTTGACCTTGGAGTTAGTGAGAATCTAGAAGAGAGCAGTTAACATTAAATGTCTGGGACAGGAAGAGGCATTTTTGCAGGCCATATCATTTTAGATTTGGAATACCTAATGTACTCTCTGTCTTGAAGTAACGGACACAGTAAGAAGATCTAATCTGCAGCTCTAGAAATTTGTATGGAAACAGGGCAATATTACGGGTAAGAAGAAAAAGCATTGTTTTCAGCAGATTTCATGCATGCAGTTCTAGATCAATGCAGAAGATGCAAAATGTTATAATCATTTTGATCGATTTATATCTGATATATCTACTGCTCTGAAGCAAGGTGGTCAGCAAGAAAATTTTATAATAAATAAAACTAATAATAAAAATGTATTTAATTTGCCTACATTGAAGTATAGATCTTGACACCCAGGATCCTTAAGAGGACAGTATCTCATCTCCCATCTTCTTCTGTACTTAAAAAGCAACATCAGTTCTCCTTGAAGATGAAAAATCAGGCAAACTAGAACACAGATTATTCTTTTAATCTCTGGCTTCCCAGAAGCAAAGACAGACAGCAAATTTGGGTTCATAGAATGGCTCTTTCAAATTCCATTACATATCACTTATTATATTGGTAAGAAGCTGGCGCCAGATTATTAGCTCTTTAGACTTATGGGATTATTCAGTTCTGACATATGCACTTAGTCCTCAACCTATGACCACAATTGAGCCCCAAATTTCTGTTATTAAGTAAGACATTAGTTAAGCGAGTTTTGCCTCATAGCTAATTTTTTTTTTAAGATGGTGAAGGCGGCTGCATGTGTTTGTAGATGGTGCTCTGAAATATACTTTGCAGAGAGGTTTTTTGATGAATTTGGATTGTAAAGATTGGTATGTAGAAGTGGAAGAGTGTGTAAAGGAAAAGACAAGAAAGAAGCAATCTTGATAAACTAACTGTGAGGCTGGAATTGATTTGAAGAGACAGAAATTTGAAGAGACTGATAGACCAAGAGCTGGTACAGTGGAATGGTCGGAAAGTGACAGTTGGAAGGTGAGACGGAGAGTCAGAACAGAGGAGGTGGATGATTTTTACGATTGTGTGACTTTCCTAATCTCCCCCTGGACTCCCCTAACTGAAGCTAAACCCTGTCTGAGAACCCAAGAGTCAGCAACTGCAGATCTGAATTGATGGTGTGGGTCATCTGTTGGAGACAGAGCTGACAGAAGAGACAAGCTTCTCTGGCCTTTGTTGACATCTGGGCCTACTCATGGTTAATAACACTGTGGAGAGTGGCAGGCTGCCATTGGGATTTCCTGAGGTTAACTGACGAGTGGGAGCTTGGAACTGTAAACTTCATGAGACACTATAGGACTACAAAGCTGCTAAATTTCCAGTGCAGCATAGCAAGACTTTCTGGCTATTTTTTCGAGCTACCATTTACAGTTTTACTTCTGCATTCTTGTGGGTGTTCTGTGGTCAAGCTTGGGAAGGTTGCTTGGGGGATCCTGGGGCTGGGAAAAAGTTGAATGGGAGTATGTTGGTCCCTTTCTCCCAGGTGACAGTTGGGGGGGAAAGAGTGGCTTCCTGCTTGGTGGGTGAGAGCAACTGGGCAGAGTGCTGTTTATACATCAAATGGACGTTTTCTGATTATATTAGGAGATAAGAGGAGCTGGATGTCAACCCTCTGCAGCAATAAAGGGTGTTGTGAGTTTGAGGGCACTGAGAGCAAATGCTATAGTGCCTGTAAAACTCACCTTGCCCCCCAACAATCTGCCAGTGGAAGTATTTTTTTTCTTTTCCCTTTTTTAAAAAAGAATGTTGAGGATGGGGGATGGAATGGTTCTCAGGGAAGGCAAAGGAGGACGTCCTATTTCAGTGGTCTCGGGGAACAGGAGATATGGGAGACAAGGGAGAGGGCAGGCACGGGGAACACTACTTCGGTGTTTAGTACCAATCTCATGTTCTGCCCCATTGCACTCACCTCATTTTCCTGGTTAGCAGATCTATGGTGGCCCTGGTCTTAGACTTCTGCTTTTAAATGTGAGATCAGCTTGCAATAAGGCTAGCCTTATTGCTGATTTGATCCTCGAAGAGAAGGCTGATCTGGTTTGTATAACTGAAACTTGGCTGAGCTCAGAGGGAGGTGTTCCTCTTGCAGAAATGTGCCCAGTGGGTTATCGAGCATGGCACCAGGCTAGACATCAGGGTTGGGGAGGAGGTGTGGCTGTTGTCATCAGAGAATCTCTAGTAGCCTCCAGAGGCACTGTTCATCAAGTCCCTGGCTGTGAGACCCTTTTTCTTAGATTGGGCTCAAGGGACAAGGTGGGATTGCTGCTGCGATATCAGCCTCCCTGCTACGTGGCAGCTTCTCTACCTGGGCTCCTGGACCTCACGCAGGACTGGCAGTGGAATTCCCCAGGCTGATAGTTCTGGGGGATTTCAACCAGACTTCTCTGGGGTCAGGGTTAGAGGTAGCCCGAGATTTTATAGAAACCATGACCTCCATGGCCCTGTCCCAGATTATCCAGAGCCCGACTAATAATAGTGGTCACACTCCCAATTTGATGTTCTTGTCAGAGAAGTGTCTATGTGACCTGGAATTGGTCGACCTCTCCTTGGTCCCCTTGTCATGGTCAGATCAGTCTGGTTGCAATGAATTTCTCAAAAGCTGCATCCTTCCTCAGGGAGGCAGGACCTATTAGATTGGTCCATCCCCATCAACTAATGGACCCAGATAGGTTCCAGAAGGAACTGGAGGTTATAACTACAGATCTACACTGCTCAAAAAAATAAAGGGAACATTTAAACAACACAATGTAACTCCAAGTCAATCACACTTCTGTGAAATCAACACTGATTGACAATCAATTTCACATGCTGTTGTGCAAATGGAACAGACAAGAGGTGGAAAGGATAGGCAGTTAGCAAGACATCCCAATAAAGGAGTGGTTCTAAGGTGGTGTTCCATTGTACTAGCTTCCATTGCAAGCAAGTCGCTACTGGCGCCCTTGCTCTTCACAGATGAAAGCAGGTTCACACTGAGCATATGTGACAGACGTGACAGGGTCTGGAGACACCGTGGAGAACGTTCTGCTGCCTGCAACATCCTCCAGCATGACTGGTTTGGCAATGGGTCAGCAATGATGTGAGATGGCATTCCTTTAGGGGGCCGCACAGCCCTCCATGTTCTCACCAGAAGTAGTCTGACTGCCATTAGGTACCGAGATGAGATCCTCAGACCTCTTCTGAGACCATATGTTGGTGTGGTTGGCCCTAGTTCCTCCTAATGCAAGACTATGCAAAACCTCATGTGGCTGAAGTGTGTCAGCAGTTCCTGCAAGACGAAGTCATTGATGCTATGGACTGGCCCGCCCATTCCCCAGACCTGAATCCAATTGAGCACATCTGGGACATTATGTCTCGCTCCATCCACCAACACCATGTTGCACCACAGACTGTCCAGGAGTTGGGGGATGCTTGAGCCCAGGGTGGGATGAAATCCCTGAGGACACCATCCGCCACCTCATCAGGAGCATGCCCAGGCATTGTAGGGAGGTCATACAGGCACCTAGAGGCCATGCACACTACTGAATCTCATTTTGACTTGGTTTAAGGACATTACATCAAAGTTTCATCAGCCTGTAGTGTTTCTTTCCACTTTAATTTTGAGTGTAACTCCAAATCCAGACCTCCATGGGTTGCTAAATTTGATTTCCATTGATATTTTTGTGTGATTTTGTTGTCAGCACATTCAACTATGTAATGAACAAAGTATTTAAATAAGAATATTTCATTCATTCAGATCTAGGATGTCTTATTTTTGTGTTCCCTTTATTTTTTTGAGTAGTGTATTATGCAGTCCAGCTGAGTTCTTAGTCACTGTTTGGAATAGAAAGGTGACTGAGGCTCTGGATAGGATTGCACCCTTGCGATCCTTGAAATCCTCTGGATAGGATTTCACCTGTAGATCTCTCTGTGCCCCGTGGTATACAGAGGAGATGAAACACATGAGGAGATGTCTAGAGAGCCACTGGCGGAAGACAGGAGTTGAACTCGATCGAACACGGGTAAGAGCTGCTACTGAGGCCTACCTTATGGCAATTGTGAGGTGAAGTATAAATACTTCTCCACACTAATTGCGTCTGCAGATGATCGCCCAGCAACCCTCTTTAAAGTGAGCCATTTCCTCTTAGGGAAGGAGGAGATAGAGGTCCACCTGAAGGGGCACGCTGAGGAATTTGCGAATTTCCTGGAAGACAAAATCACTTGACTTCATTCCCAGTTAGATGCTGGCACGGTTGTTGATCTGGTGGAAGCTTCTTTTGGCAGGTTCTTGCCCTGTTATCTGGGAACAATTTGACCTTGTTGCTCCTGAGGAAGTGGACAGGATCATAGGGAGTATGCACACGAGCACCTGCATTTTAGACATATGTCCCTCCTGGCTTGTGAAAGCTTCCCAGGAGGTGATGGGCAGGTGGACTCTGGGAGTGATTAATGCTTCTCTACAGGAGGGGATGGTTCCCCAGCACTTTAAGGAGGCTGTGGTCCACCCTCTTCTTAAGAAGCCATTGCTGGACTCCACCTGATTGGATAATTTCTGACATGTCTCCAATCTTCCCTTTTTGGGGAAGGTTGTTGAGAAGGTGGTCATGCAGCAGCTGCAAAGGTTTCTAGATGAAAGATTATCTCGACCCCTACCAATCAGGATTCAGGCCTGGATTTGGGACAGAAACAACATTGGTTACGCTTTTGGATGATCTCTGGTGGGAGTGGGATGGGGGTAGTGCATCCATCCTTGCTCTACTTGACCTCTCAGCAGCTTTTGATACCATTGACCATGAGATTCTCCTGGGACGGCTTCAGGGGAGTGGGAGGCCTTATGCTGTCTTGGTTCACTTCCTTCCTCTGCAGCTGCTCTCAGTCAGTGTTGATAGGAGGTGAGAGATCCAACCCTCGCCCACTGCTTTACGGGGCTTGTAAAAGCTCCGCTCCTGTTCAACATTGATATGAAACTGCTGGGTGAGATCATCTGTCACCTGCTGTATATCTCATCCCGTGGTGAGTTAAGTGTTGCTGTGTCCTCCCTCTCGCAATGCCTGGAGGCTGTTAGGGACTGGATGAGGAGCAACGGGTTGAAATTAAACCAATGCAAGACCGAGTGGCTCTGGGTCTGGGATTCGTTGGTTCAGGAAGAATTACCACCTTTAGTCTTATATGGGGTGGCACTGTGCGTAATCTGGGGGTTCTCCTGGACTCTTGTTCGAAGAGCAGATGGCAGTCGTGGCCTTTGTGCAACTGCGGATTGTGCACCAGTTACACCTTTCCTGGATCAGCAGTTCCTATTCACAGTCACTCATGCTCTGGTCACTTCCCATCTTGATTATTGCAATGGGTTTTACATGGGGTTGCCCTTGAAGAGCATCTGGAAGCTCCAGTTGGTGCAAAATGCAACGGCTCGCATGGTTATATGCAGACCCCCAATGTGCACATGTATCACATCTCCTGCAGGAGCTGCATTGGCTTCCAATTTGCTTTTGGGTGCAGTTCAAGGTGCTAGTTGTCACCTTGAAAGCCCTTCATGGCTTGAGTATAGGTTATCTGAGGAAACATCTCTTGCCAGTGACATCCGACCCATGAGAGCAAGGAGGCAGGGAATGCTGATGGTCCCACCCCTAAGGGAGATACACCTGGTGGGACCAAGAAGAAGACCTTCTCTCTGGAACATCGTTCCCCCAGAGATTAGAATGGCCCCCTCGTTAGTACTATTCCGAAAGGCACTGAAGACATGGTTTTGCCAATGGACTTGAGGAACCAGAGAGGGATGGAACCCATCAGAGATGGCAAGTGTGACCCTCGTTGGGGTAGGGGGTGGGAGTTGTTTTTTGTTTTGTTTTTTGTTTTCCCAAATTTTGTTCTGTTGTACTTTACTAATTTATTTGATTCTTTTTGTTAGTTCTTATTGTTTTTATTTTTAGTTTTTGCTTTAAATATGATTTTACATTGTGTAAGCCTCCTTGAGTCACCATGGGCAAATAGGCAGCAATATAAATCAAATAAATGAATAAATTAAATTAATAAATAATAAAATGGTTATAAAAAAGTGACTTTGCAATCAGTCCTCGCATTTAAGAACTTTGCAAGTCTGAAAAGCAAATTAACATTAAAGTAAGACCCCTTTACTGAATGACCAAGTTGCCAGTCCCAATCGTGATAGTTAAACAAGGATCAGATCTACAGATTATGAGCTACTTAGGGCTGCTTTTCTATATCACATTCTTGTATGTGTAGAGTTGAGATAGTGTAAGTAGTTTTAATGAGTGTTATGGTGGCTTCTAATCCTGATAGAGGTGACTTTTGTAATAGTAACTCCATATTACATGTAAGATTTCTTTTCAACTCTGATTTGAGGGATCACTGGAAAAAATTATATCAGCACTAGATGAGGAATTTAGGTGAGTGAACAGTTAATATTGCTTCAGGATCCGTAACTGAGGTGGCAGATTCAAATTTATTATCTATCTAAATTTACCTGGAGGGCAGAATGTCAGAGAATGACTACTGGTTTATTACATCATAGGTTGATTGAAATGATAGCATTGTTTTGAAAACTGCTCTGTTAAAACCATCTAGACCTCTTTCACAGGGACTCTTTATCAGATGGGATTATCAAACAACTGGAATGATAGCAACTTCTTATTCAGTTGAGATGACTTGATTGCTATACTTTACAAAACAGTAGTCCCCAGAATGTTTTGGATTTTTGTGTTTTCTATTCTGTTACAAGAGCTAGGAATGCATTCTTTAAACAAGACCCAGGGTTCTCAAATTTCTATGTTAATTGGAAAAATCCAAGTTCACATTTGTTTTTAAATGCGGTGTAATGATAATAATGTGAACTGGAGATAAGCTGCAGTTATAGAATCTTGTAACAGGAGCTTTAAAAATGAGTTTAATATTTGTATTGAGATGCTTCCATACAGTATTTGACAAAAAAAGAATTAAATAAAACAAATCAATAAGTTACCAGTATTATAGTTGTTTCATTTTGGTTTTTAGATGAAAACTGGGATGATCAGCTACTTGGATTTGAGCCTTGCAATGAAAACCTCATAACAGGCTGCAATATAATCAATGGAAAATGCGAATGTGATACTATTAGGACCTGTAGTAATCCCTTTGAGTTTCCAAGCCGGGATACTTGCCTGTCAGCTTTAAAAAAGATTGAAGGTAAGTCAGTATTCACTAGTAAATGACTTCTGTATTATTTTTAGCATATTACCTTAAATATCTAATATATAATTGGCTATAAATCACATATGCTTGTTGGCAACAATGTCAGCAATGTTATCATATCCTTGTTGGCAACAGTTCTAGCAAATGAAGTATTTGTGATTTACTAATGGCTTTTAAATGTTTAAGATAGTAATAAACTAAAATATATGCAGGCATGTTTCATACAATGTATGACTACATATCCAGAATGGAAATGATTGTTTGGCAATTTTCATCATTAAGAAAATCTCATCTGAGTAGTATATTGCTTAGTAGCACTGTAATATATAAATGCAGATATGTTTCAGCCCGCATTGGAGTACTTTATTTTCTGTCATAGAACAATAATTAAAACATTCAAAGACAAATTGACCCAAAATTAAATTCTGTCTGAGCTTAGCTTCGTATATTTTCTGCTGGAATGCATGCTGAAATTATTATAGATTATTATGCGACTACTTGAAGAAGATACTTATATTTTTGTCTGCGGGTAGAATGTCATTTTCATAGATATGTAAATGACAATTAATTATTACATTTATATACCCTTAAATGGCATATACCCTTAAAGCAGCTTCATGATCCTGAATCCATACTACAAAATTACGTGTGCTGTTTGGGAAATGTATGCATTCATTCATGCACATGCATAAATACATAGCCTTGTCCTGCACCTTATTATGAAAGATATAAATAACATTACAAATGATATAACATTTAGAAGTAATATGCTGACATGCAAATATTTTAGAATGTGCAGGCTGGATCTTGATTATGTAATTTTATTGGTTGGATAATATTAAATGTTTTGAGCAATACTTTTAAATAGAAATTATTTATCTATAAAACTGATATCCTCCTCCAATCAGAACAAGTTCTTAGCAACGTATATAATAGAAAACAACACTGAAAAAATATCTATGATACAAATTAAAAGCAATTAAATGAAATCATATGATTAAAAAGATTGCCTCTAATGAACGAAAGATAGAATGTTGTAGGAAACTATTTGAATTTTCATCATCTTCCTAAATGCAGTCAAAGAGATCAATTCAATTTCTTGTGGTGGTTATTTCAAAGGACAGCAGCTGCTATTGAGAAGATTGCTTTAAATCATAGTTGCCTTTACTTCCTTGAAATGGCTTTAAGAAAAATTTCCCAAAATGACCACTAGGCCAGTTCTACCTTGAATAGTTGGTCCCAGTTGCTAAGCCACAAGAACTTTTATGGCTCGAAATCAGTATTTTAAATTTTACCTAGAAGGCAAGTGGGAGCTAGTGCAGAGCTAGAAGCACATGGGTAATATGACCCCACACTGGGTATCAGCACACAGGCTAATCTATCCTGGACAAACTGTAATTTTTAAGGGCAGAAATCTATAAAGAGCTTTATAGAGCCCTTTGCAGAAGTCTAACCAGATGGCAATGAGGGCTACAGTTTTACCACATAGGGGTGCAATCAGGATATCATCCCTCCAGCAGAACCTAAGAGTTCAGAAGAATTCCAAGTCATAGACTTATTCCTTCGGAGTAGTGCCTCTTTGTTAAAAGATAACTTTTGTAAGTTTAATTGCCATGTATATACATCACTCTCCCCCAAGTGTCTTATACAAGTTATTTTTCTTTAGAGAAAATATGGGTCTCATGGAAAACATCTCAAATTCAGTTCCCATCTTTTAAAATTTGAATGATACAGATTGTCCTCAACTTACAATCACAGTTGAGCCCAAAATTTGCATTGACAAGCAAGGCAGTTGTTAAATGAATTGTGCCTCGTTTAATGACATTTTTGCCACAGTTGTTAAGCAGATCACTGGAGCTGTTAAATGAATCTGGTTTCCCCTATTGACTTTGCTTGTCAGAAGCTATCTAGGAAGGTTAAAAATACATAACCCAGCACAATGCAACTGCCATAAATACATACCAGTTGCCAAGTTCCTGAATTTTGATCACATGACAATGATTACAATTGTTATAAATGTGAAAACCTGTCATGTAACTTTTGTCAATGCTGTTGTTACTTTGAATGGTCACCAGACAAAAAGTTGTAAGTCAAGGACGAGCTTTACTTAATATTCCATTTTACTAAAGAGGCTAGATTAGATATAATATATGCTTTTTAAATGCATATTATATACATGAATTCTATAGCCCAAAATACTTTTCCCAAAATGATAAAAATAAAATTATAAAACATTTTGTGGTAAAATTAAAAATAAAAGCTTTTAATCACACCTTCTGGAAGTTCAGCATTGTACAACATAAGCTGCTATTTTCTACAGAAGTTAATAATTTAATCATTGATTGATAATATTAATACAGTGTTACATGATCTAAAGGGAACAGAAAGTTCTACAATGGCACTTAAAAGTTTGCAAATCCTTTTGAATGTTTTGAATGCATAAAAATGATCTAAAATAAAACGAACACAGTTAAATAAATGAATCAAAAACATTGAGGAAAATGATCTAAACCTATAGATTTGTGTGTGGCAAAAATTGTTTTCAGTTGCTGGTGTCCCCTCCCCTTCAGCAATAAGCACAACTACATGTTTCCAATGATTGTTGATCAGCCCTGCACAAAATCTTGGAGGAATTTTAGCTCTTTCCTCCTTACATAACAATTGCAACTCAAGGTTGTTGGTGGGTTTCCTTGTATTAACTACTTGTTATGTAGTTAATGTTGTGGGCTCACCCACAACATTTCTCTAGGATTAAAGTCAGGACCTCCCCTAAAATCAACTTCTGATGGACCATTCTTAGATTATTCATGTGTGTTTTTAGTTGTATCTTGCTGTATGATCCACTTTCTCAAGCTGCAGTTCATGGACAGATCACCTGACAATGATGGCAAGCCATCCTGGTCCAGAAGCAATAAAGCAGGCTAAACAAATTGAATAAGGTTCTTTATACTCTTTATATATATTCTTTATATGCACTTTTGCTTTTCATCAAATAGGACACATTTCATTGAGCCACAAGGTAGTTTCAAATACCCACAGAACATTATTTTAGTAGTCTTCTTGCTTATCTGTGCGGTCTTTGGCACACAGTCTGTAGATTGGCAGCAATGTTCTTTTCAGAGAATATAGCTTTCCTCTTACATCTCGTGAACAATGTCATTCATCTCACACTCACTCCTGATTACCATCCTATTGATTGAACTATCTGACTCTAATTGACATATGGTACTTTTGCTACATACCAATTTGTAGCTTTGGATCATTTGCATTTTTCGGTATATAAGATGCACTCCTCCCTCCCCAAAAAAGTGGATGGAAATGTCTGTGCATATTATACAGCAAATGTTGCAAAATCCCCACCCACTCACTGTCCCCTACCTTTCAGCCTCTGCCTCCCAGCAATTTGTCTCCTTGCAGCAAACAGCTTCAGCACAGTCTGATTAGCACAAGCAGCTGATTGTCAGATAGGCCTCCTGATGATCAGCTGTTTCAGGCTGCAGGGATCACCATCGCTTATTGCTGCCTCCGTGCGCCCCATTTCAGCCTCCACATTCCATTTTCAGCTTCCACACGCTCCATTTTTGGCCTCTGCATGCCTTGTTTTTGGCTCGTTCCAATCCCCACTGTCTGGAATGGGCTGAAAATGGAATGGTTGCGCAGAGGCTAAAAACGTGGCACACAGAGGCTGAAAATGGGATGCAGAGACTGAAATGAGGTGCACGAAGGCAGCAATAGGTGATGGCGATCTCTGCAATCTGAAACAGCTGATCATCAGGAGGCCAATCTAAGTGACAATCAGCTGCTTTGTGATTATCAGGCTGTGCTGAAGCTGACTAGGCTGTTTGCCGCAAGGAGGCAAATTGCTAGGAGGCAGAGGCAGATTTTTTTTCTTGTTTTCCTCACCAAAAGCTAGTCTTATACTTTGGAGCATCTTATAGTCCGGAAAATATGGTAATTAAATGAGCAAAAAAAATTGACTCATTTGTTTAATTGCTTTCTCTATCTAGTTTTTGAACTTGTGTGGATAACAGGTCATATTTAGGCAGAAATACTCAAAAATGTTCACAAACATTTCAGTATTACTGTATTTTTATGAAAAAATATAGGTATCATTAATAAAGAAAGATTTAGAAAAGGAGAAAAATGAAGGAAAAAGCAAAGAATTAAAAAAAGAATTTAAAAGAAGCTGCAATTATTACTCTTTCCCTGTAGCCAAGGACATAGAGATGGAGATAGAGATAGAGATAACAAAAGTTTAATTAAGAACAAGAACAAGAGATAAAGAAGTTTAATATCCTGGATACATGAAACATACTAGAAGCTTGCATTTTAAATGGTTCTTCAACAGGAGCATCAAGAGGTAAGACATTTTTCAGTTTCATGATTATGAAATGATTTATCAGGACCATTTGCAAATATCAAAACAAAGGTGACTAGAATTCTGATGAAATTATTGAAGTGTCTTCTCTCGGACAATACTTGTTGCCTTGTTGAACATCTTACTTGTTCTTGAACACTTTTTGACATAATTAGCAAAATATTATGAGGTTGTTTTTATCCTATTCTTGAAGTTTGGAGTTTCTGTAAAATTTCATTCTTCCCAGCAAATACAATTAATTTGACAAGAAATGGCATAAGCCTTTTCATATAACTGATATTATATGAAAAGAAGCTGGAATGCAGAAAATCCTCTCACTATTTACCTGGCAGTCTTCAGGCAAAGCCAGTAATTTCCAGTTTCATAAAGACAACTTTGTGCAAGTTTCCTCTGGAATTCCAATCACATATAAACCGATCAAGAGTGAGATTTTATAAATTCTGTTTTATCCTGAAGAAGCGTAACAAGTTTTGGTTAATTAATTGTAGATTTCAGTGAATTTCCAAATGAGATATTCTACTCTTAGTTGCATCTACTTTGGTACTTACACTGTTAATGGTGTCTTTAATAGCCCTGATAATCTCTCACCTCTAGGAAATAGAAAAAAAACATATTTTTTTTCAGTAGCTATCAAAACGATTGCCGTAGTTAGGAAAGATGCTAGCAGAACTTTCTTGGTGCCATTAAATTGATAACTCTTAGATTATGAAAAAAACAAAGTAAGCACTGGTTCTAGTAATAGTAATTAGATTAACAAATTAAATCACAATGCAATTATTATAGGGGGCACCGGGAAATACTGATATTTGTTTGTCTGCAGCAACAGAAAAAGATATTTTAGTCCCATCATAGTTGTTCAGTGGACATATGATACATATATCTGTATTAATGGGGGGAAATCCTTTTGGAGCATGAATGGCTGGGAGAATTTACTTTTGGAGAATTTTATTGAGGAAATGTAAAAACATGGCAATTGAAGAGTATTGGAGATATTGGAGAGGAGGTGAGGAATGTTGCTGCCAATAAAATTATTCTATGACAACATTGGCTTCTGGAAGAAACTTGTGTGTATGAAACAACCCTGAACTATATTTGTCCTGTATTCTTTTACCAAAACACTCTGTTGTCATGATAATTCTGAAAAGAAGGGTTAAAAAAGGCTTCCTTACTATTGTAAAGCTTTGTCAGATAGAAGCTCTTAGAAGTGGGAACAAAACAAATGCTGGAATTTTTATTTTCCGGAATTATATGGAGTTCACAATTAGAGATTAAAGAATAGAAGCACTGCCAAGAATGCATATTGTCTGCCAATTAAACTCGCATGGGGAAACTGAGGAATTATGAAAACTAGAGAAAGCTAATAACTCAGAGAAAGCTAATTGGACTAATTCTAAGGCTGCAGTCTCATCAGTTTACTTGAGAGTAAACCTGGTTAAACTCAGAAAAGCTTTTGAGTAATTATATATTCTGGAATTCTATAGGGATTAATGCATGCTTTTAAAATATTATTCTAACTCTGCATTTCTGTTGCTAAATGACTCTAAAAACTGGTTGAACAAGTGTTGTAGCATTGTCTGTTCAAAGAACATAAGATTATATTTTGAAAAAATTCATTTCAAATCAAGTTGCTTGGAGCTGTGAGTTTTCATTTGCGCTAAAGAAATATTTTTTTCTGGAAGGGTTGTTGAATGAAAAAGAGAAAGCTGATTTATATCTTATCAATCACATTATTCTGAAACAGTCCAGCTACATTCAGACACGTTTTTAGTCAGAAAGTTATCTTTGATAAGAACCTTTCTTTCTTTCCTACTAGACCCATGTTGAAGCTACAGTATATTTTAATAAGAAATCTAGTTCAAATTTGAAGAGTAAAAATCACTGTATGTTAATGATACGCACTTTTCACTTTAAAAAATGTTTGAGCCACATGTTTGCCTGGATAGATCTCCAGATAGACCAGATAAGGAAATCAACTCCACAGGAAAGCTAAAACTATTTTTATTTTGAGGTTGGGTATAATAACAGAATCTTGTAAATCTGTGCTGTATTGCCTCCCTTTTCTTATATTCCAGTGAACTAGGGAGCTGTTTCTGAGTATTATCTCATTTCTCTGGACTTAAAAATGTTTCAGCCCCTTTTGTCTAGATAATGGTTTTTGCATATTTTTTATCAAAATCATCTTTCGTTAACATCATACTCTCTATGCTGAATGAGAGTCCAGTTTTTTTTTATAAAATTTGCATCATTTCACTTGGTAACAAACATAATTAACATTTTGAGTGTATTATAGTCAGCTAAAAGGAAAACTTTATCTTGAGTTCCACAATAAGTGGCCTGTTGTAGTTGGTCTTAAGCTGAAAGGAATAACTTGATATGTTTATTAGCTAATTTGGTAATCAGTCAAGTGGTTCAGATATACTAAGTGTGTTTTCATAGAATACGTGTAGCAATGAAAAAAATGGCTGGTCAAATTAAAAACTTCCTAGAACTCTGAAGGTTGCAAAATTCACCAATGAGTTGTGATTAACAGTTTTTAAAAAATAAAGACAAATTTGAGTTTCACATAGACAAAAATTATGCTTAATAAATAAATTGGAATCCTTTATCAAATTCTTAAACTTATATACACCTATATACTCTTTTAATACCAGAAACTGTAACAGCACTTCATATCAAGTTTTTCAGTTAATGTTCCTTCTAGAAAGGGAAGAGGAACAAAACCTCAATTTCAGAAGGGATGTTTAAAACATTGTCTAATAATTAAGGATGAGCGGGAAGGAAGACAGTGATCCTAGTTTTGTGGCAGAACATATACATGTATAAGATCTTGGGCTAGGTATGTAGTAACTCCATATTGAAAACTAAGCAAGTTCTGAAAGTCAGTACAGATAAGGTATGAAAAAGCTGTGCCACATTAGATGTTTATCTGTAAATTATTGCATTCTTCATCATGGGGTCTAATAATTGCAGCAGCTGGAGGCTGAAACTCAGCTATAACTGAAGAGTTAGAAAATCCCCATATCCTGTGTAAACATCAATAAATGGATCCAAGATTTAATTTGGCATATTTTAATAAAAATAAGCATTATTTTAAATTGATTATTTTGTGATATTTACATTTTTTATGTGATCTAAATTATGTGACATTAAAAACTTGAAATCCTGACACCTAGTCTGCATTCTTGTTACTACAGAATATAAGAACAATTTAATTCCATATTAGGCATTTACATGGATGTCAGGTTTGCTCCAAAATGTACAAGCAGAAATGGGAAGTGGGAATGCTATTATGATTCAAGATTAAGAGAAATAGTTTCATTTATCTGAAAGGAGAGGAGACTTCAGGGCCATTCCTTTGTATTTCTAGCTATTGTAAGGTGTATTTAATGCCATAGATTTGATGTCATCATTGCAGATGGAAGTTGCTAGTTACCATTAATACGATGTCACTTTAAGTCATAAGTTAAATCAAGATACTCTTGCTTCTAGTTTTCACTAATCATATAACATACAACGGCCTTTTAAACACTTATATAGATAAATGCTAATAATAATTAACATGATTGTTTTAATAATGACTTTAAGATGAAAGGATTGATATTATAATTGTGATAAAATAAAGCATTGAATTCAGACATAACAGGTTGGGCTAAATAAAAATTTGAATTTCCCAGAACTTCTAAATGCATGTAGGTAGGTTGATAGTTAGGTACATGGGTAATGGACGAGGAATGATGTGATAAGCTCCCAGAATTCCAGTGTATATCCATTGTGAGCAAAGGCATTTCATTTTCCCTTTATTCTACAGGGATCTTGGATTCATTTTCATGAGTCAATGCAACTGCATAGAAGTCTTGATGTGAATGGTTCAAAGAGAAAGCTGAAATCGTGTTTTCCATCCAATGCTACAGTCTTAGCAATTGAAGCGTAACTGCTCAGATTTGAGTAGGGGGAGATGACTGTTGAACTCTTGATGAAATATCCCATCAGAATTCAAGCCAATGCACGGTCTATTGAGAAGATCCCATCTTTACTTCCTTCAGAACCACTTCACTGATAAATGGCTAAGCCCTTCCCCTGTGCCCGTTATTCCCTGCATCTGCTGTTGATTAAAGAGGGAGAAGTGTAAGGTGAAACAATACAAATTTAACTTGGCATTGTAATATGGCACTTTTTTAAATTCAACAGTACATAAAAAAAATAGAACTATACTATTGTTTTTGTCTCACATACAACATAGAGCAAGTTTACAGCATGTTAAATTTGATTTATTATTTTGTAATCAACTTACAGTGCATGAAAAAGATGCCCAATTCACTTCCCTATTAAATGTTACTAATAACAGAGTATTTATGAAAAAGTCAAGTTCCCATATTGCACAAGTACTACAGCATGAGAATTACAGTAATGCATCTGTTAAAGTTAATTTATAGGGTTTTTTTTAAAAAAAATGCATTAATAGAAAAAGAAAGGAGTCTTGACAGAGGATGAAAATACCTTGGTCAATCAGTCTGATTTTAATATTGCTCTGCATATAATGAGAAAAATAAAAATATACTAAAAATACAGATGAATGAGAAGGGATGTTTTAGTGTATTTTGATTATGAATGTCAAATGAAAGACCTGGAGGGAACACCTTCTGTTGGCTGTATTGTAAATAGATAAGGAAGTTTATTGCTATAATATCATTATTCTGAAATGAAGTGAAACATTATAATTAACTTTCCAGAGTTGTAACATTCATAATTCTTGTAATGTTGATGCTTTCTGTATCATCAGGTGGAAAGTAAGTATGTTAAATAATTCTGTATTTATAGAATTGTACACAGTTCATTATTTTATAGTACTGCACATCATAATGAATGATATGTTTAACACAGTTAGTTTTAAGATTTATAATTTTATCATCAGCAAAACTGGAAACGCATTAGAGCAGAGGTTGCCAACCGGTGGGCCTCAGTCCACTGGTGGGCTGTGAGAAAATTTTGATGGGCTGCAGTTTGCGAGGCGGGGAGGTGGGTCAATCCTGCAGTCTTTCTAGCAAACCTGTGTCATGGCTGCTACCTCCTGCCTCAGCGCATTGAGGAGGCCAAGCAGCAGCGGGCAGAGCACAGACCTCCTGAGCCGCAGAAAGCAGCTGCCCTCAGGTGAAGATATTGCGAGGAGGAGGCTCAGACCTCCCTCCTCACCAGGAGCACTCACACGCTCAGCAGGAAGGAGGTAGTGAGTGCTTTGCAGGTGAGCGCTTCTGGCAAGGAGGAAGAGAAGTCCTGAGGAGGGGGCCAGCCATCCCCTTGCAAATATCTTCCCCTGTGGGCATCTCTGGCAGCCGCTCAACCTCCTTGATGCGTGGAGGAAGAGGTAACACCAGTTCAGAGGTTCCTTTCCCCCCACTCCCTCGCAGGTCAGGCCTATGCCATAATCTCCTGCACGTATGAGTCAATCCGCTGCCAGTATCACCCCTGTTGCCCCACCTTCCCAACAGCCATCTGGTCTTTAGCACATGGCTCGTCAGCCTAGAGTGGAGGTTTCTCGGTGTACTGAACTGTGCGCACCCATGTTTGCTGCTCTTCCCAGCAGGGAGAAGCAACCCCTCTTGGATTGGACTCTGGATTTGTGACTGGTATGTCTTAATGGGGACTGGAATGACTTCGCCTCACCCGCGGGATCGACAAGTAGTAGCTGCTAGCTTCTTTCTCCAAACGCCAAGCCTTACCATGGGAAAGAAAGCAGCTGGGATATCAGTGTAGCCACTCGGTTCGTTCATAATTGCTATACCTCGAGAAGGAGGTGCTGGAGGAGGAGGAGGAGGCAGTAGTGAAGAAGCAAGCCAGGTGTTAAAAGATCCGGGGTGGAGGGGAGACTTCCAGCTCGGTTCTCCTTCTCTCCCCCAACTTCAGGCAGCCACACCTGGCAAAGGAGGGAGAGGTTTCCTCTGACTTGGAGATATGAAATGACAGGAGACTAGATTGTGTGTGGGGAGGCTCTGCTTTTCTTGTTATATTTTTTTTGTTAAATAAGCATTTTTATATTTATATTATATAAATGTGTGTGTGTGTGTGTGTGTGTGTTTTCTGAGGTTTTCGCGGGTATTTGTGGATCTTTGGTTATTCGGGTTTTCTCCCGCGTAAAATTGGAAGTATCTAGGCAATGTTTCGATGAAGTCTTATTCATCATCTTCAGGCTTGTTTCTTTGGCTCTGTGCTTCTCAGAGTAATGTGAGCTTGCAGCTGCTTCTTCCTTTTAACTGCTAGTGGGGGTGTGACTTGAATGGGTGGGGGCTCGGCTGTGTTCTGATTGGGTGGGAGTGTGTTCTCATTGGTTGGGGGTTTGGCTGTGTTCTGATTGGCTGGGGGTGTGTTCTGTTCAGGTGGGGACTTGGTTGTGCTCAGGTTAGTCTTAGTTGCTGGGGGATTTGAGCTGGTAAGCTGTGATCCAGTTGTTTGGCTTCGCGTTTGTGGTCGTGCCACATCTTCATGGTGGGTGTCAGTTCGCTTCTTGTATGGGTCAGAGGGGTTTGAAGCGGGTGGTGCTGCAGCTGCGATACGGCTTCTGGTTCATGGTCGTGTCTCATCTTCTGTGTGGGTGTGAGTCTTTTTTCTACGTGGAAGTGTAGTGGTAGCATCTTATGTGGCACTCGTGGGTGTGGGTCTGGTGTCATTCTTCATGTTAGGTACTCGTTTCCAAATGGTTGGTAGGCGGGAGATATCATCTCGTTTATTCATGCTGTGTGGGCGTTTTTCTATCTCTATGGCTTTTCTGATTATTCTGTTATTGAAGTGTTCGGTTTTGGTGATAGTTCTGGTATTTTTAAAGTCAATTTCATGTCCTGTGGCTTTGAGGTGTTGGACCAGGGAAGAGGTCAGTTCTTCTCTTTTGATTGAGTTCTTGTATACTCAATCTTCTTATATACTTGTATATATATTTAATATATATATATTTTCTTAAGTTTTCATGGGTACTTACATGTATGCTGTTCAGCTTCCTTCGGGTATTATCCCACGTCATTGTAGGTGTGCTTTTAAAGTTGTAGCAATGTTTTTCCCTAAGACGAACTCAATACAGAAGCCTGATGATGGCAGATGAGATTCTGCCGAAACGTTGCTACAACTTTAAAAGCACAACTACAATGACATGGGATAATACCTGAAGGAAGCTGATCAGTGCATATATATATAATTATTTTTAAATAGTACATTTATATTTAATATTAAAAAATAATATATATATATATATATATTAAACATATAATCTTTTTTTAAAAATTCATATTAGTGGTCCTCAGGATTTAAAAGTATGAGTTTGGTGGTCCCTGAGGTCCAAAAAATTGGCGACCCCTGTATTAGAGCATTTAGCAATTCTTTCCATCTCTGACTACTGGAGACATCAAATTGGGTACAGTACAAGTTGTCCTCAGCATACGACCACAAATGAGCCCAAAATTTATGTTGCTAAGAGAAATTTGTTAAGTGAGTTTTGCCCCATTTTACAACTTTTCTTGCCACATTTGTTTAGTGAATCATTGCAGTTGTTAAATTAATAAAACAGTTCAGTTAATCTGACTTTCCCATTGACTTTGTTCATCAGAACATCTTAAAATATGATCATATGACCCCGAGACTCTGCAACCATAATAAATATGAACCAGTTGTCAAACATCTGAATATAAATCATGGATGCTGCAATAAACATAAGTGTGAAAAATGGTGATAAATCACTTTTTTCAGTGCTGTTGTGACTTTGAAAGGTCACTAAATGAACTCTTGTAAGTAAAGAATTACCTGTAATTAAGGTGCTGTTCAGTATTGGAAAACTGGGAGACCCAATCCTCATTTAGGCACAGAAACCAACTGGATTACTTTAGGATGGTCACTTAGCCTATCCCATCTCATATAATTATTGTGAGGAAAATAGAAAGCAGGAAACTTATATATTCCTCTTTGAATTGCACTAGATAAAGGTGAAATATAGATTAGATAAATGAATGAATATTGCTGAGACTCTTGGGAATTAGATCTGAGAGTTTACAAATTTTGTTGTAGTTGTATAAGCACTAACACTGCTGTGAAATAGAACTCTCATAGGAAGTAAAAACAGAACTTCACAATATTTAGAAAACAAAAAATTAGTGCTCTGTAATTCTTCTTTTTCTTTTAAAGGAGAAGACTTGACTCTGGCATTTTGCAAATTCCAGTTTTGTGATTTCTTTTGCCACCGTAAAAAACTGAAAATTTGAATATTTTATACATAAAACAACAATGCAAAATATGCGTGCTTACACTGAGCAGCAGTCTTTCCTTTCCTGCATTTAGTCCATGGTTCTGCTTTTATTTCCTATCCTTGTTTGCTGTTCAGATATGTTCATGGATCCAAGTATATGTGGTCAGGTTTCTCAGTCATAACAGAGCAAATTTGATGAACCTGGAATAACTTTGCTCATTTTAGTGGTAGCTGACCCTTTCATGCTCTGCAATATGTTAGATTGGTTGAAATATTGGAGATAATCAGCTTCCTGCCAAAGAATATAGCACCCTTTTTATGTAATAATAGAATGAAACTAAAGCAATCTGAATATGGTGGGAATAGATGTCTAACATATTTGGAAGCCCTCATAAGGGGGAAGGCTTGCTTAATGAAATGATTCCAGTAGTGTTGCATATGCTGGATAGTGACAATAAAACAGTGACAATATCTAGTCTTAAAGCAGTACTTGTAGGGATGTATGCTTGGAAAATAGGATATATGTAACAATAGACTTAATAGGCTATGTTATTAAAACCATAAAATTATGGTGCAATCCTCAAATTGATTGTTGTGTAGTATAGTGGTACTAATTCCTGAGCAGTTGACTTGTTCGTACAGTAGTTGATTGGCAGTGCATATGTGTAAAGTGGAATGTAATGCATATGTGTAAGGCAGGTGTATGTGGACATTTGTCATCATCAACCACTTGCTTCTCTTCAACCTCATAGAAAACTGGGGGCTGTTAGGGAGAGAGAGGCATGTCCTCAATTTAAACTCAGTCTAAACAGCAAGCAGACCAGAGTCATCCCATGCTGTCTGGATCCTATTGATACCACTCTGAGGAAGGACTGTGTTTTTTCTGATGATACAAAAATATGTAATAGAGGTGACTTCCCTGGAGGTATTTGTAACATGGAAAGCAAATTGGCATTGCTGGAAAATTGATCAAAAATGTGGAAATTGTAGTTCAATGTAAGATTAGGGAAAAATAATCCTCTGGCAGGATTCAATAATGGAAGTACAGTGTTAGAACGAACAACAGAAGAAAATGATTTAGGTGTATTCATAGTAGATGACTGTAAAATGAGTAAATAGTATGGCCAGGCAGTTGAGAAGACAAACAAAATTCTGGGATATATAACTAGAGAGATTACCAGCAGAAAAAGGAGATCCTTATTCTACTATATAGGGCTTTAGTCAGACCCCATTTGAACTACTGGCTCCAGTTTTAGACCCCACTTAAAAAATATTGATAAGATTGATGAGATGGTGCAAGATCTGAGAGATAAAATATAAGAGGAAAGATTGCAGGAACTGAATATGTACAACCTGGAAGACAGATGGGAAATGGGTGAAATGATTGAAACCTCTAAATATATCAAAGAATATGAATAAGGTTTGGCAGCATTTTCATTATTAAGCAAAAATCAAAAAAACACTGGGACCTCATCTCAAATCGACAGGAGGGAAGTTCAAAAGTTAGTGTATTACTTCAAAGAAAGAGTAGTGGAACCTTGGAACCAACTTCCAGCAGAGGTAGTGGGGTCATTCATCAATAACTGAATTTAAATATGCTTGGGATAAATACATGTCCATCATCTGAAAAAATACAAAAATAAAATAAATAATAATTTAAAACCTCAAAGGGCAGACTCAGTGGACCACTAGGTCCTTTTCTGCTGTCAGTTTTACACACACACACACACACACACACACACACACACACACACACACACGTAATTTCTATTTTTATATTTGTCTGAAGGTAAATCCCATCTGAGCTATCGTATTTTTTACTTTCCTATCTCCAACATTAATAAAACAGTTGTTCAGCATGTACAAATTAACCAGTTAGCTTTCATTTATTGTTTTCTTAATATGTTCAGAACTGTCAAAGTTTATGGAGTAGAATCTGATTATTATACTTAGAATTTATACTTGTAATAAAAAGAAATTAAGTTAATCATGTTGTTCAAAGTCCTTTCAATTTTAAGCAGTATTTTTCAACTTGGCAATTTTAAGAATCTCAGAATTCCCTAGCCAGAATGTTTTTTAGTCTAAGTAAAACTGGCCATTGTGTCCAGAATGGATTTTAGATTCTCATTCTGTCATATATGCTAGTAGCTAGACTATCTATACAACTTTATATTTCTCTTTCAGAAGTAAGAATTGTTCAATTCACTGGGACTTACTACATTGTTAATGCATAGGATTTTTAGGCAAAGATTATTTAAAGGCTACATAGATAGTTTTCTGTATTCCAGAAAGAAAAAAATTAGTAGCATAGCATCTTGTTAATTGGACACTAGGAGAAGGGGATATTGTTTTCACAGTTTAAAAAGCATGAAGGGTTTTAGAGAGGAGGAAATTGAAATTTTATATAAAGTTTATTTATCAAGCATAATTCTGCTTTATTATTATGGCATTGAATTAAGAGTACAAAGCTTTCAAATTTTTAACACTTATATAGGTCATTTACAGTTTGTGGAAGGGATTGTTGAAGTTTATACTCATTGACATAGCAAGAACAATAAATAACAGGTTTACTTTATGGACTTAAAAACATAATTTTCAATTTTTTTATTATTCTGAGAAAGAAAAAAATGAAAACCTCTTTGAGTGAGTAGTAAATATATCAATTTTATTTCTGTTTTTTTAAAGTTTGATTTATATAACCTGATATGAATAATTGATTATGCTCAGTATCTCAGTTGCCGCTAATGTTTCTGGGAAATATTTCTGGGTTCTTCACTTGTATATTAAGCTGCTTCCTTTACATCAACTTACCAAAGAATTAAATTCTCATAAGTTGCTTATTGTAGTGTCTACTTTTAAAATGTTAGCAAGAATCCAGTTTTTGGTATCTTTAATTGTGTAGAATGGCTATACAATTGGTGGTTTTTTGCATGTGCAGATAATACTTTTTTAAATTAAAGTTTTTCTTAAATTAGGGTTGCTCTTCAACCTAAAGCAGGAACTGTGCATGGTTACAGGATTCAGCTTTGAATACTCATGACTTAAAATCATATGCATTAGTTAAGGTATCATCAAATTAGGTTATAAAAAGCTTGCATGAATCCTCATAAACCAAATAATTGAGATATAACTGTGTCTGAACTTTGTATAGATACAGAATTTAATAGAAGAAAATTTCATGTTCGTGTTTTGAAACTGGACCGAAAACATCTGGAGCATTAAGTTTCTTCAAAGTGCAGTCACTGTTTGGTTCTGCTGTTTTAATTGATTCTATTACTAAAATGCTTCTTTCTTTTCTCCCACACATTAGTGTAATACACTAAAACTAAACAGATGTCATCTGTAAGTTTTCTCACTGTTCATTTATATACTTGAAAGAACCATAGATTTCTACTTCAGAAACTTTCAGCTTTGAAAAATTGCTTAATACTATATTTACCTAAAAGAAACATTCCCCTAAATTTAGAATAACTGTAATACTGTCCATTCAGAATGGAGGCTATGCAGAAATAATTTATTGTTAATGATGTCATTGACTTTGCATAATGACTTAAAATCCATCAGGAATGTTTATTTTTATACATGGTTAGTAAAAGTACCAAAAAGTTCTCTAGCTTAATTTCAGGGTCAGTTTGAAACTACTCTTCTTTCAGGATAGTTTATTTTATTTTCCCAATAGGAATAGGTAGAAGCAAAGTTTAAAGCTTGAACATGAATTTTGAAGTTGATTGGCAAATTTCTATCCCTTTGTGTCACTGCTGTTCCGTTACATTATACTCCCGTTCCAGTGCAACTGAAGAAAATGTACTCTTCATACTTTCATGACTTGCAACATCAGCATACATATCTCATATAAATGTGAAACAACCTGAAAATTTCAAGTGGTGTATTGTCCCTCAGTTTTCTTTTTAGTAGAGTATCTAAATTTAATAGCAAACATCCCATTGTTAATGTAAGAATATAATGTATTATAAATGTAGAACTTGTTAACTATTATTCCAATTATTAAATATAAATCTTTGGTAGTCTTGCAGCTAAAATAGTTATTTTCAGTAATTATACGTATTCCAAAATATTTTTTCAAAGTCGCTTTCAATTCCTTGTTTTAATCAAAATATATGCTCTCCTAGAATTGAATAATCTTTTATTTAGCTTCTCTTCAGGGTTCTGTGGTGCTGACAAAGCTTTTTCCTTAATTTCGCCATTTTTTTTCATGAAATATTTAAAGTTTAAATGAAATTATTCAGAATTGTTTCTGTCACTGATTAACTTCCTCAGTTTTTTTTCTGTGCAATATTTTGAACAAAAATGTTGGCAAGAATATTTTAAAATACATCCAATTTTTTTATATAAAGTAAATTTGAAGCAGATTGCTTAACTGAACAGTGATTCAAATGTGTTTGCTACTTAGAGATTATATGGCTGGGCTATTCCATTTTCCACAAGAATAGAAATATTCCTAATGGGTTAAGATAAATACTTTGAGTAGTGCCTAATTTTTATATAAAGAAGGAGTTTAGAGTCTTTGAAACTTAAATCTGATGAATTCAACGCACATTCTAGATGACTTGAGAAGGACTCATCTCTATAAATCTTGTATTTTGATTATCTTTTTTATTGGGAAATGTTTCAGGGTTTGCCTTTGAACAGAAGCACTTTTGCTTCACAGCTGTCAGAATCAACTCTCAGTCCTAGGTTGAAGCAAATATATTACAATTGATCTTCACAGACTGGGTATGAATGTTCTTCTCTAGATTATACCAGATTATACCAGATTTTTGCAACTGAAAAAAAAAATAGGTAGGTAGAAACCACCTAATCTGATTTTTTAAAAAAACATTCAATTAAATGAGTTTCTTAGAGTGGTTGTATACATAGTTTACTGTGACTTATGCTAGTTACTTTTTAAAAAGAAAAGTTGTACGGAAAATGTATCTTAGCACAGATATATAAATGAATAGGTATGTCTATGATATATAATCTCAGTATTGTAATTGAATGTTATTACTTTATGTTTACATAGGGAAGTTATGGCTCTTCTTCCTTCGGATGATACTTAACTATTATGTGTGGTCCTTGGGCAAGAATTGTGCTCTTTGGGAGAAGTCCTTTTCTATTGTAAAATTCTAATTTCAATTATGGTATGAAATTGATAAATAGGTGAAATTGCTACATAAACAATTTTACCTCTTCTCTAAGCACCTACAACATTTCTTTAATAAACTTATTTAATAGACAGGTGAATTTTAGTGAGATTTTTATATCATGCTTGTTTCCAAAGAAATCTTTAAAGTGATGTGGAAGAGGGCAAGGTGATACGCTGTGTTGTTCTTGATTGACAATTCTTTTGCTTCCTGGTAGGTGGAGCCATTACGCTTAGTATAAGGACTCAGTTGTAGGCTGAAGGAAGAGGAAGACTACTGTTAAAAGAACTGCTGGTAAGTTTACCTTTCTTTGGTACAGATCTTACAAAAGATGGTGCAGAGAACTTACCTCATGTCAGAACTGAAGACTCCTTACTAAGACCTTTCAGGATTCATGCAGTTGAAGCAATACAATGACTTGTATCAGCATACTAAATATTTCATAGATTCCTTGATACACTTCTTAGAGAGTCTGTGGGGAGACTTTGGAGGTTATGAGGCTTACTAGTCACTTTATGTTACATGAAGGTGCAGGTTGAAGTTCTTGCCTGCTTCATCTTTTAGTTAAACTATTATGTAGTTAGAGACAGAGACAGAGGGAGGGAGGGAGGGAGGGAGGGAGGGAGGGAGGGAGGGAGGGAGAGAGAGAGAGAGAGAGAGAGAGAGAGAGAGAGAGAGAGAGAGAGAGAGAGAGAGAGAGAGAGAGAGAGAGAGAGGACGAGACCAAATGTGTTTTTGTCCATATTGTTTGGTGTGAACATTGTGTACAATAAAATAATTTTGTATTTAGATTACCAATAATATCTCTTGCATTTCTGCATGTAGAGTGATATGATTATTTCAGCACTAAATATTGGTTCTATTTCCAAAGTGATTTGAATCCAGTCTGTCCACCTTCCCTTTAAAATGTGCTCCTATTGGGCAACCTGTGATTTGCCCTGTAATGTGATTCAAGTCCTTGATAGACTGGTTAACTTAGGTTGACTTCTAACAACCACATAGATTTTCTCCTTTCTTCATTTTCTCTATTCAACTCCTTACTTGCACTGAATTTATCACCATAGTGTGGCATTATAAGCCTGTTAGTGGCAGAAACTGAATCTCTTCTTTCTCCTAATATCTATCCTTTCTGTATTGCATTTAGTTGACAGTATGGCATAATAATATCAATTGTATTTTCAAGAAATAACCTTTAATACACTAAAAGAAGTGAATTCTGTGTTCATTTAATTTTTTTTCTTGATATTCAAATTGGTTGAACTGCATCTAAAAACAGCCTAATGTGAATAGTGTGTCATGATAAGATTGAACTGGTGTGCAATAACCTAAGACTTGTAAAAATAAATAGAAATTGTCTATATTCAGTTTGGGAAAAAACATAGCTGGCTCTGTCAGTTATCATGTACCTTGGTATGAAAGAGAAGGAAGAATTGGAAAGTTTTAACAGATGTTTTAGCCATGATGTAACTTTCATTCCGTTTTCAAAAGATTACTTCGTACTAGTATTGTGGAATACAGTGTAATCAGTAATACTGGTTCAAAATGTGTAAGAAAACATATTGTGATAGAGCAGATTCTAGATATTGTTGAATTTATCTTGAAGAAAAACTTTCAAAAAGTTCTATGGAAATGGATTAGAAATATTAAGAATTCTTAGTACTAATGTCATGTTTAAAATGAAAAATCTATGCTTTCAAAGATTTACTGGTTTTTCCAGCTGTGATTCTGAACTCATTTGAAGCCATGTCTGTAGTGACAAAAAAAATTGGTTATATCTCTAATATCTATTCTTAATTCAGCTAATAAACTTTTCAGAAAAACTCAGTACAAATGTGTAAATGAATGAGATTATTTGATATTGCTCCATCAGTATGTCATCAGATTTTTAACAATGATTTGTTGTAGCTTTGTCATTTATTAAATACAACTTTAAAATCTCTCATATCAGATACTGTAGCTGTCCATGTCTAGATTGTAGACAAATATATTTGAGAACCATTACTTTTATACAGGTACCAAAAACTTGTGTAATATTCCAGAAGGTAGACTTTATTGCCTTTGCTGCTTTAGAAATGTAGTAGAGACAATCAGATAGCATTTAGAAGATGGAATATAGTGATAGATTGAAAATGCTGACCTTGCTACATATATAGGAATTTAATCTGCCAGCCCTGCAGCAGGAAATGGGTCCTGAAGTCATTGTGGTTGGTTCTGTGGGATTGTCAGCATATTATGCAGCTGTTGTAAAAAAAAAAAAAAAAAGACAAACTCAATCCTTCGGGGGGAATTGTTGATGTAGCAAGCCTTTATATACCTGGAGTACCATACATATAGTTCAGTGGATTTATATTGAAAATTTGGTAAAGTTCAAAAATGGCAATCAGAATATCTCCTGGGTAAACACATTTTTTTAAAGGAAGAAAGATTCCCTCTTTTTGTCTTATGATGTTGATGCATTTTCAGTGGCATCTCTGCAGCCTCTCATAGCTGTTCTTCATAGATGTCTGTGGATTAGGTTGTCCTGCAATGCTTCTTTAGCAAAGGCATATGTGATGTTAGGGCTGCTTTGGTGCCTACCACTCTATTTTCTTTAAATGCATTTTTGAATGCCTTAAGAGTTTACACAGATATAAATAATAGAGAAGATTTTTAAAAAACCTTTGCACCGTAACAAACGGTAGTACAAATAGAATGACTATGAGCAGTAAAAATAGAAGCAGATAAGTATTAGATATGCCTAGAAACAATGTGATTTTATTTTTATTATTTTTAGAAAATCTTCAATAACAGATGAAATAATAGAAAGTAAATTGGAGGCTGATACAAATAAAGAATTAAGAATCACTTTCCATAATAAATGAATTCACATTTTCAGGCTCAGATTAATTTTATTCTAAAGTCCTAAAAAATTCTGGTGTATTATCAGTGGCAATAGATGAAAGACTGCGAATGTGCAGTTCAGTAATGTGGACAAATATTTTTCCCTTCAAAACAGGCAAAACAGAGAATGCAGTCAACCGTCAAGAAATGAATAGTTTTCTGTGCTTAAAATGGAGCTGGTCCAGTTAGCTTCCTAACTAAACTGTTAACTACAGGTACTCCTTGACTTACAACAGTTCATTTAGTTACCATTCGCAGCTGCAATGGCATAAAAATGATTTATGACTACTTTTCACACTTATGACCATTGCATCATGCATACCCATGGTCTCCTGATTTACATGTGGATGCTTGACAGCTGGTTCATATTTATGACAGTTGCAGTGTCCTGGAATCATGTGGTTCTTTTTGCAACCTTCTGACAAGCAAAGTTAATGGGGAAGCAAGATTCACTTAACAACCGTGTTACTAATTTAACAACTGCAGTGATTCACTTAACAAATGTGGCAAGAAAAGTCGTACAATGAGGCAAAACTCAATTAACAAATTTCTCACTTAGCAACATAAATTTTGGGCTGTGGTTGTAAGTAGAAGACTACCTGTAACAGTATTGTTATATTAATACAATTAGGCAACAATAAATTGCAATGATAAGTTGGCTAAAAGAAAAGAAAACAAATCCAAGATAAGTGACGTACATAAGCGCTGGAAAAAGTGGAACTATCCTGATAATGTTTTATACTCATCTACAAATGGAAGTAAAGATCAAAAGTATCCAGTTTTATTGTATATCAGTTATCTGTACTTGATTGATTCTGGTTAATATGCTCCTTGTTACTGACGTGGGGTGCTTTATAGTTTATTAGGGCAGTAGATAAAACTTTCAGATTTAGTAAATATTGAATACTTTGCATATCACTATATAGTCTTTAAAAAGACTTAGTATTGGAGTCTTTGAGTATTTGAGAATTTGCCTTCTGTTTTCCCTCACTTTGCATAGTTACAGAGAGGAAGAAATTGTTTGCTTTCAAGGAAGATGATTTGAGGGAAATTAAACTAAATACATACAGATTTTGCAGTTGTTAAATATATGGAAAAACAAAATGAAATGTATTCTGGGATGAACATGAATTGATCAAATTCTCAGATCTGAAATGCTGTATGTGGTTTTATAATTTTATTTTATTTTCATTCAGTGGGATCCAATTCTCAGACTGTCTGGACAAGCTCCTGAATTTTCTTGGCAAAGATTTTTGGAAATGATTTGCCATTGCCTCTTTCTTAGGGCTGAGACAAAACGACTGGTTTAAAATCACCAAGCTGGTTTTGTGTCTAAGGCAGCACTAAAATTCATGGTCTCTCTGTTTCTAGCCAGATGCCTTCACCACTAGTCTGTTTATTATTAACATTGTGGAATTTTTTGTACTACTTTTCAGATATACTTATTTTCCTATATAACTATGTTAGTAATATGTTCTCTAATTTATTCAAGATTATTAGAAATGGGTGTACTGAATGATCATAACTAGTAACAATATATGCAAACTAATGAGGAAAACATATACAAACAAATTAAATAAAAAATATGAAAGTATAAAATTAACATGATGGCAAATGATACTGGTACAAATGATACTGGTACTATGTTGTGCAAAAGACACTGGTACAATTCTGATTTTGTATTTTAAATGCTTTGAAAACATTAACTCAAAATACTGTTAACATGTTGCTTATGTCAGGTTTAACTTAATTTACATTCAGCTTGCAATGTATATTCAGCATCATTTTGCTACCTATTAAGTAATTTATTTCCTTACTTGAAGGGATGTTTTAATGCCACTCCCGGGAACCATTTCTAACTTCACCCTGTTGGTAACTATTACAGATGTGTAATTTCATATGTGTGTTGTAATATGATTGTGACCAGGGGTAGGATTCAACTGGTGTTACTACCGGTTTGGTACTTATATTTTGCGTGTGCATTTTATACAACGAAAGCTGTGCCTCCCGGACAGCTGATAAGTGCTGCGCACAAGTGCTCAGTGTTTGAAAAATGCCTTTTCCCCTGCTTTTTCAACCACAGCTGTGCCGCACAAAGCAGCTGAGGTTGAAAAAGCAGGAAATAAAGGTCAGGTAAGAGCCTGGGCGGGTGAACTAAACAGCAGAACTGGTTCTGTGTCTGCTGCTCTTCAGAGCTACTGGTTCTACAGAGCCGGGCAGAACCGGTAGCATCCCACCCCTGCTTGTGAGAGAGGAAGTTCTCTCCGTGCTTGGAACTTAGCTCCCTAATATTTCATGAAAGTTTGTTTAGTTTATACTTTAATAAAAATACGTATACAAAAAGTTTTCCCAGTTGGAGAATTTAATATATACCTTACTAGAAATACTCTTTAGAAGAACATGAAATATTGCAGTGTGAATTTTTCCTGTTCAGCATTCTGGCTATATCTTCATTCAGAATATTTATTCCATCTTTTACCACCTACCATTTTTAGTTCCTTTGATAAGTTCCACTCCCCCACCCCCACCCCAAATTCTGGCTTCTGTGACTATTTACTATTCATTCATTATTACATTTGTTGTTGTTGTTTTGATGAGATACCCTCTCAATTTTACCCCTAGAAGCTTGTGGTTGTATTTCAGCAAATATTGGCTGCTCCAAGCTTATTTCTAATATCTTGCCTATGTTATCTATGGAGATTGCCAGTGTTCTGGAAAAAAAAGAAAGCAGTTTTATGAGGCCAAGAATATTATTTTCTAGACATGAATCAGAAGTATCTATTTCAGTAGACAGTAACTATGAGGAAGGCAACACTACCAAAAAGTCATGAAAAACAGTAGATCTAGGAATGCTGTATGGATAAATGCCAAAATCCTGAAAAATTAAAAACAGAAACCAAGTCTTCAGATCAGGATTGCTTGTATAAACGCTTACTCTTAAAACTCCTAATGTGAAATCAATCCTTAACCATAATAAGGAACTGGAAGGTTGATTTGGCAACCTTCAGCTGGTGAGTCTTTTCTTGTA
Organism: Laticauda colubrina; assembly: GCA_015471245.1. Lineage (NCBI taxonomy): Eukaryota > Metazoa > Chordata > Lepidosauria > Squamata > Elapidae > Laticauda > Laticauda colubrina. The sequence continues at coordinate 19,162,591 of BLBF01000018.1, forward strand.
GTTTTAATTTAGAACAAACTAAGAAAGCCAACTGATGGATTTCCGGGCTTCATTTTACACCACCAACAACACGCATACACTTTTACCAAAAAGCTATTGGTGGACTACTGGTGGTGGAACAGTCACTCTAGATGGGAATTTTAAATAGTTGGAGCCAAGAGTCCAGACTGTCTTAAAACCAAAACCAAAATGGCCATGAAGAGCAGTACCAAGGACATGGGAAGGAAAAGGAGGTAACATGCTTGCAGCAGCCTAAAATAGCCAACAGGTGTGGACAGCTCATAATCTCTGTAGGCATTATCAACATCCATCAATGAGAGAGATTTTTAACTTATGCTCAGTTGTGTCTGATTTTCAGAGACTGCCTGGACTAATCCCTGCAGTTTTCTTGGCAAGGTATTTTGGAAGTAGTTTGCTATTGCCTCCTTCTTAGGGCTGAAGAGAGAGAGAATGACTGGTCCAAGGCAGGATCTTATCATATAATCGTATTATACAGTATTACCTTACTGATCATCTATGTCTTCTTAAACATGTGAACCTTTTCTGACTTTAAACTTAGTTCTCTTTTGTGTTGTACATTTGCTATTTTTTCAACAAGAAAAAATATATTAGAATCTCTGTTATAAGTGTCAATGTCTGAAGTGATTTCATGCCTGATTATGAACTAGATGAGTTTATTTTAGTTTATATTTAATTTTAGTCAATTGTTGTGACTTATAAGAAAACTTTTGCAATTCATAAGTGTGAAATAAATTGAATATAGTGCCTTATGGGCAGTAATGAAGATTATAACTTTATTACCAATACAAACAGATTTAATATAAAATAATACACTAGTTGAGCATTTTCATAAATAAAATACAGGTAGTTCTCAACTTATAACAATTCATTTAATGACTGTTCAGAGTTGCAACAGAACTGAAAAAGTGACTTATGACCATTTTTCACACTTACAATCATTGAGGCATCCCCCATATCATATGATCAAAATTTAGAATGCTTGGCAATTGACTTATATCTATGGCAATTGTAGTGTCTCAGGGTCATGTTGTCCTCTTCTGCAAACTTCTTTGACAAGCAAAGTCAGTGGGGAAGCCAGACACACTTAATAACACTATTGCTAACTTTACAACTGCTGTGATTCACTTAACAACTCTAGGTCATAAAATAGGGCAAAATCCAATTAACAAATGTCTCACCAACAGAAATGTTGGGCTCAGTTGTGGTTGTAAGTCAAGGATTACCTGTCATAATCAACAAAGAGTGGCACAATAAATCCAATAAAAAGTTATGGAGATCTCACATTCCTTTTTAGCCAATGGTTATATATTTTTAACTGGGAAAGGTAAGGCATTTCTGTTATTCTCTCAGAACATTTTAGGATTCATTTAAAATAAGTCTTTGACTATAAGATGAATAGAAATCCTCAAGGTTAATAGAGCATTGTTAAACTGAATTCCATTTCACTTTGGAAATCCTTTTGAATC
>BLBF01000018.1:19168551-19250703 GCA_015471245.1 Laticauda colubrina
TAATAATAATAATAATAATAATAATAATAATAATAATAATAATAATAATGCAAACATTAACAGAATGAAATAAATATGCTATTGTTATATTTCAAATTCATGCATCATGCACAGTACTTTGGCCCCAGAGCTTTTAGGGATGTCCTACATAATTTTTAACCTCATATTAATTATGTTACTTTCTGCGGATTTTTTTTTCCAGAGAGTTGCACACAATACTTTGCAGCATTTATTTTTGGCAAACCAAATACCTTAATTTAGAATTTAAAGATGTTGTGTGGTTATTTAGTTGTTAGCAGAAATGGTTGGTTCAAATTGGTTGAAGGGTCACATTTTCCACTCAGGGAATGTTTGAGGGATACTCTTAATTTCATAGTTCAAGCATTGTTTGAAGCAAAATGCAGTATAAGTCTATGCTGTTCAACTGTTGGGGGAAAATACTACCATCATTTATGAAAGGCTATTTCACTGTTGATTCCTGATCAATTACTTTCTCATTGTTTTGTCAAAATACCAGAGGTCCACTGATAAACCGTCACTTAAATCTAATTAAGAATTATTCTTAATAGGATTGTAAGCATACAAACTGACTGTTATGACTAATCTGGTTTCCTAATTAGAATTCTTTAAAACAAGTTCCCTAAGGGCTGAGATAAGTAGTTTAACAAACTGTTAGCTGTTATTAATATTGAATATTCTTCCTGGCCAAATGACATCAGCTTATACATTTAATCAGAAGTAATATAAGTCAGAATGAAATTGTGCAAACAGTAATATTTCAGCTATGATATCATTTAAAGACCTTTGAAGACTAATTAAAATATGGATTCTGCTTAATCTAAGAAGTAGTAACTGATTATATTCATTTGGCAAAGAATTTTCTTTTAGGACAGATAGATCCTCTTTGAGGTGGTGGGGATATGTGACTTACCATTGTGGTTTACAGAAAATTTTCTGTAGGTCAGTTGCTTTCTGCTTTTATGCATGTAGTCATATTTGTGTGTGTATGGGTCTGGCTTGTAATAAAGGCTTCTTTTATAGCATTTAGTCTGGGTTCATCTGCATAACCACCCAGTGCTGGCTTTTTGCTGCTAATTGTGTCCTAGTTCATTGTTATATTTTCATCCTTAAGTGCTATGATAAGAATCAGAAGCAGGGGAAGTGAAAGTGAGCCCCAACCAAAGATGCAATCTGGATTAGGGCCAGCATGTTTTTTTTCCCCAACCTCATAGTGGGATGGTCATTATCATGCATAGCTTTGCCTTAATTTATTGTTTCCATTTTCAATGTTAGATTCAGAATTTAACATTGGACTCATAATGCCTCTATGAACTAAATTGTCTTTCATTTAGCACCAATATTACCGGTTTTATTTTGCTATACGTGCTTTCAATGAGTTTACATGTATTAATTTGTGAATGTGTGTAGTATTAACTATTTTCTTTTATTTGTCTGTTGCCCTGGTGCCACAGTGATTAGAATGCAATATTTGAGGCAAACTGCCCATAATCTGGAGTTCGATCCTGATGGGGCTCAGGGATTGAGCCTCAGCCTTCCATCCTTCCAAGGTTGGTAAAAAGTTAGTTGAAAAACAAGAAAAAATATCCATTGAAAATAAAACATTGTGTGGCTTTCTCTGCATACATGCAATTAAAGCAACAAGAAACTTGCCAGAGCAAATATTTTGTATTCCATCTGAATCTGAATCTTGGTTTATTAATCCATTAACAAGCTTATATTTGAAAATGAATGCCCATGTTTTATTAGACAAAAGATGCTGGGTTTTCTACTATTTAATTTAACCATCCTTTTTACATGAACAATTATGTGACAATGATTGTAAACATGCCACTTGTTTCAGTAAAAAAATACATTCATTTTTTGCATATTGAGTTATTTAAAGGAAATAATAATGGCTGCGCTTTTAACAAGGCTAGAGCAAATAGCATGTGAAGTAGACAAAAATAAATGTGTGAGATAAATTCTCTGAAGTAAGGCTTTCCATAGTGTCATCACTGGTGAGAGGTAATCTAGCTGCCAGTAAATGATGTTATAAGTAATGTAGAGATTCAGATATTGAGCTGGAGAGACTTTGAACTAAATTCTAAAAGCTTGCCAATGGCATTAAAGTGATTGTTTCTTCTGCCCAAATGATTTAGTTGATAGTTATGACAATAAAATGAAGTGTGAAGAGCCATGAATTCCTCGAATGTTATGCAAACTTCATAAAAAAAACCCAGTCATTATGAGTGTGTGTTTGAATTAATAAGGTGTTTTAGGTCTTAAATGGTATATGTGCATAAAGCAGATTTTAGGACTAGGAATAAATTGGGTCGTTTTCACTCTGCCAGTTTTCCTGGACAATTTAGTTCATCAAATGCTAGTTCATCAAATATAGTGGACATCATACATAATAGAATAAAATACAATCAGACAGTTACAGATCTAGCTAGCTTCCTATAAATAATATTATACAATCATTTGACATTTGACACACTCATTAAAACCAGTTAGTTAGAATAGGCATAGAACCTTTAGGAATGCCTGCTGTGATGAAGTGAGCTGTGAATTATAAAGACTTATGCAAGAATAAATTTTATAAAGTCTTTACCGTTCCAACACTGGAGGTTAATGCTTTGATACTGTATAAGTGCAGCACTAGGTATAGTGAGTCCGCATTAATAGTATATTTTCTAATAAAAACACCAGGGAATCCTATGGGTTGAAATCAGATAAGTGGCTATATAATTATAAACTGCATTATGCATTATACAATGCATAAATATCTAGCTGTTAGATGGTGATGTTGATTTTAAAGTAAATGCTCCCACCCACACACACCGATCCTTCTTCTGACTACTAGCCATTTGGTTTTCCTTTTATTTATCAAGATTTTCAACAGAAAGCTGTGGCATAACACAATATATTTAAACTAAAATATGGGTTCTTAGCTGCAGGCAGAATAATAACTAGCTATATTAGGGTATTGGTTCCTGCTGAAAGTCAAAATTCATTAAATTATGTAATAGGAGTTTTTGTCTCTGCTTTTGGAGTTAAATTTCAAGACATATATAGGTTGAAGGACACCATTAGATTTAACTGACATGTGTTCTATGATCTTTCCAAGCAATTTGAAAGCAAATCCAGCTGAAATACTGATTAGTTCAACACTGTCATCAAGCCTAATCACAAAATGACATTCTCTCTTTGAGAATCAGTAAATTGTTGTTCTATCTAATGGAATTCTTCTCTTTCGTTGATACCGTATACATAAAACAATACAAAATGAATTAAGTTAGTCTAGCTTCTGCTACATTAGAGTACAACACTATTTTTTTGTGAAGTCCTTTTTTTGTTTCATGCTAAGAGATAAAGAAATATTTATATAGATGCTTAAATTGGATTGGACAGTTTAAGAGGTAAAATAGTCAATGAAAATGGCAGATTCCTTTCTCCACTTCATTTTTGTAACTTGCAAGACAAGTCAAGTGCAGAATAGCACATTTATGAATTGATGGTTTATAGTAATAGTTTTAGATAATATTTTCATTGACAAGAACACTTCAACTATCTTTCTCATTCGCTTTAAGAGTTTGTGAATTTATTGTTCCTTTTATTTGAAGACCAGAGATAAAAAATCATAAAATTCTTCAAGTTGTCCCGGGTAACAGCTAATTCTATAGGACTAGTTATAGAGACATTTCCCTTTCCTTTTTTAAGAGTAACCTATTAAATTGTAACCTAAAAATTAAAATTAATTAACCTAAAACTTATACTTTGATAGCAACATGTGAGTCCTTGACTTATAACAGTTCATTTAGTAACTGTTTGAAGTTACAACAGCACTAAAAATAGTGACATGACAATTTTTCATACTTACAACCATTTCAGCAACCTCATGAACATGTGATCAGAATTCAGATACTTGGCAACGGCAACAGAGTCTTTAACTATGACGATTGCAATGTCCTGGGGTCGTGAGTTCACCTTTTGCAACCTTCTGACAAGCAAAGTCAATGGGAAAGATTTACTTAATAACTTAACAACTGCAATGATTCACTTAACAACTGTGGTGAGAAAGGTCATAAAATGGGGAAAAATTAACTGTTTTACTTAACAACAGTTGGAGTCATAAGTTGAGGGCTACCTATATTCTGAATATTTTTACTCTCTTTATAGATGTCCATTCAGTTATTAGCCAATTAGCTTATGTAAGGCTTTATAAACTGTCAAACGATAAGTTGTTGCAGCAGTCCTTTATTTAAAAAATGACCTGACCAGAAAAAAATGATATTTTCAGATGTACAATCTAGGATAGTAACTGATGTAAAAAAAAAATAATATCATATATTAATTTCTGAAACAGGGCTGTACTTTATGACCTTTCTTGTACTATATCGACTGCGATTCCCTTGGCTATTATTTTCTGACAACCTGTGTATTTTTGCCTAAAAAGTATAATCCAACATTCTGAATTTATGTATATTAATATATTAAGCAATATAATATATTAAGCAATATATTGGTCATGTTAGAGCATTGCTCTTATGCGTTCCTCAATATAAAAGCTAAATTAATTGTGGAAATTACAGTATTTCCATCATCTTCTGTTAGGTATGAGCTATATTTATATCTTCCAGCTAAATTAAAAAAAAAAAACATAGTTTGATTTGGATTTTGGATTACTGATTTATGTTGGAAAATAACACAAACAAGATGTTAGAAACAAAATAAACATCAATTCAACTTCTTTTTTCAACACAGTTTCTCTAAGCATCCAGTCTATCCATTCACAGTTCTCTTGAAGTACAACATTCGGAAATGGTCACATTACAAGGAAAGTGTCCAATATCATCCTAATTTCTAAGAACATCTCTTGTAAACCACACGCTTTCTTTGAACCACAAACTTTCTTAGAAAATAAAAATAATGGGTAATTCTGGCTCAATTCTTCAAAAATAAATATGACATTAAAAAAGGGGGAAAGACAGTAAAGGAAATAGGAACTATCTTGCAGCAGGAAGGGATAGCATTCTGAAAAATTGTAGTTTGTCAACCATGGTAGCCATTTTGTGAATCAAGAGGTAGAAACTGTTTTATGAGAATATATGCAAGTTCTGAAAATATCAGCAACGCATGCCAACAAAAAGGGTACTTGCTTTAGCTGCTTATTATTAAATAACTTTTTAATTAGGCTTTATTGTATTACCACTTTATATAATACAGATCATACTCTGTCAATATTACTTTCTTATGTAGTTTAACCAATTCTGGGGTAAGGCAGCTGAAAACATTAACCTTTATTTGCAGAGTCAGTTTTTTGGTTTTTTTTAAAGTGGAACTTTTCTGTCTTATGTATCTTGAGTTTAATTGCTCCTTAGTTTCATGATATAAAAAACATTTAAGTCAGCTGCCAAGAAAACAAAACATGCAAAATGGACTTAATAGATGAAGCTTAATGAACTTTGGCATGCCTGACTTAAATGTTGCAAACTGATGGACGAGTCATTTGCACATACCATATAAATAACTTACATAGGCATCTAAGTTTGAGTTTCTGCCAAATAACCTGGGAGACTTGCCATTTTTGCTTAGCTTCCATTAAATTAGTGCTGGTTGGTAGTTAGCACAGATGGGTGTGTACATGTAAAAGAATGTAATCTACTATGTCAGTATTGGTATGTGAGAACATGCCTTATACTTGACCTGTGTAAGCAAGACCTATAATTTTTCAGGCTTGTCTCAACAGGAAAGCTTTCATTAAGGGGGCTAAACTAACTCAACAAAATGGGTATCAGAAGCTTTCTCCTTTAAAATCTATACTTTCTGTGGTTAAAAATAGCTTTAAAATGTTTTATGGCCAATCATATGCAAACAACACAGTAAATGCAGTAAATAAGCAACAGCTATTGAACACAATCTGATAATTTATGATTCTTTGTCAGTAGAAGTAGAATTCATTCTTATAGCTTGAAATAAGTATAAAATCCTTTCACATTAGCATCTTTGCATTAAGTGTAATGCATCTATTAAAGATTCCTATGGATGATATAGTCTTAAAATTTTTTTACTTAAAAATCTTATTCCTCTTTAAAGTTCCATCATGCTTTTTTCTCAAATTCTTTAATTCTCAGCTTAATTTTATTCTATAAAAATTCATATCTGTACTCTTTTTTTTCAATTTTTAAAATTTTCATAAATTTTGAGCTATAGTATTTTGTTATTAGATTTTGCTACATATACAAGCGAGTTATGACTCAATAAAACAATTTTCATAACAAAAGTTCCTGTCTACTATAAAGAGGATCTTAATGGCTCAAATAACTGTATGGTAACAACTGAATTTAAATTTGCTTTAACTACCATAATTTGTTACACTTCCTGAAGATCTATGGGATATTTGATTTGATTTTTTAAAAATAATTTTTGGCCTTAATTTCTGCTTCAGATTTTCATTGTAATATTTAAGAAAAATAGTTATGGTGGACGGACTGATGGATGGATGGATATAAATCTTAGATACCAAACTTGCAACTACTAAAATATTTTCTGTATATTTTTTATATACAATGAATGGGTTAAATTATATATTAATGGGTTAAACTGTATATGTCACATTTGAAGACTGAACTACATATCCATTTGCAATTATGTTTTAACATAATAGGAAGCTACAGATATGTGTGAAGTATTCCTACCTGTAATGGAGAGCAGTGAGATACCCCTGTAGTTTCAGCAATCTGATTTACTTCCCTTATTTTTTTTAGTGAGCTGTGATGAGGGCATTGTGTGTGTTGTTAGACATCTGCTCAGTGAGCCCAGTTTCTTGGAATAAAATAAAATAAAATATCTCAGAATAAAATTAAAATGGCACACTATGCTGATTTGACTTCAGTTTTAAAAGTTAAATGTCTATCTTGCCGACAAAGAAACAAAGTTCTTTGTCAGTAAAATATAAATTTTACATAAAAATAGTTTGTCACGAAAGTGACTGCCTGTGAAGGCCCTTGGATTGGGGCTGAAAGGCAAAAACAGAAGCAGTATGCTGTATCCCATAATTCAGTAGACCAGGTTGCCCTGATAGATTGGTCCCACTGGACAAAAAAGATTTAAGTTTTAAAAGATAATGTTTGAATAAAAAGTACTAGATAGTAGTAGCAAAATAGATGGAGAGAGATGTGCTGTTCTATTGTTAGTTTTTTCATTCTCTTTTCCCAGACATCTTGAATAGTGCAGTAGGAACATAATATTTATTTTGTTAATGCCTTATTTTATATCAGTGTCCTTGGTATTATCATGATCATCTACTTTTTCACAATGATCCAGGGCTTCCCACAGAAGAATGAAGCTGCCTGTTGATCTAAAATATGTATCCTTCTAAAGATCCAATGATATATAAAAGTTTATAAATCTTTTCAGAAGTATCTGTAATTTATTTGAAACAACCACAAAACTTTGTACATTTATAGAATCAAATAAAATTGTGTTTTTATTTTGTAGTTTTCAATATTAAAAGTTATTGTAGAAATTAATATTAACAGATGTACATTTCAGGTGACCAAATTAAGCACACTATGTAAAAGTTATCGGATCATTGCCCTGCAACTTGTTTTTTTTTTAAACCGTTCTAGATTCTAAATGAACAAAGACAGAAGTAGTTTTTGAAAATATAGACCTTCGAGTGAAATAGAATTAGGAGCCATAGACTGCATTATGTTTCTTGCATGTTTCTCTGAAGGATTTATTTCCACAACAAATTACTATCTTAAATGTAGTCATTATCTTGTACACCTGTCTTTTGAAATTGGTTAGGAAAAAAAGTAGTTTCCTTTAATTTGAGGTTGATTATGACTGACTGAATAAATCCCTATAGATTTCTTGGCAAGAGTGTGGAAATGGATCATTAATGCCACACTCTGCTTTTTGTTTGGTGGTTGTTTTTGTTGCCCAGCTTAGCCTGCAGATCTGGGAATTCCTGATGATTTCTTTCTGAGTATTAATTTGGCCCTGTCTTGTTCAGCTTCTTTTGAAATTGGCCCTGATTCATCAGTTTTTAATTATCTGAGATGTTTTGAATAATTATGAAAGAAATGATAATTTATTTGTTTATTTATTTATTGCCATACCTAGCATTTTCATAGTATATGAGAAAACATATTCTTCCATTATAGAATTTGTAATTTATTAAAAATTCATTATACAGGAAACAGAAAGGGGAAGGAAAGATAGATACAAATAAGAAAATTTAGTTTTGTACAGAAGAAATTCTATGAAAGATTATGAGTCTTATTATTCAGTGTGTTAATACATTCAAATAAGCATTACAATCATAAGAGGAAAAATACACATCAGTAAGAAATTACATTTTTAAATTGTTGGAAGAGCAAAGGGTAATAGCAAGAAAAGCAGTATCACCAGAAAAGCAGAGTGAGGTAATATAACTCAACACGTGGCACAGTGCTATACTTTTGCCAATAGTAGGATGCAGTACAACCTTTTGGTCCTTTTTCTTTGCACCTAGTACTGAGTAGAACACTAAGCAGCTTATAATAATAAGTACTGGATATATTGTGGGGAAAGCTACCATGTCGGCTTACTCCAGCTTCTTAGTGCTTCCACAAATGTAGTGCTTCCTTTTCTTGTCCTACCAGAAGGACAAGAAAACTTAGTTTCTTGAAACTAAGACAAACTTAGTTTCAAAGCTCAAAGATAAATCTGTTTAAAAACTTTATAGATTGACATGCAGTTTAGTCTCCCAGGTTTAGCATCAGAACGTAGGTTGCTCTTTGGAGTTAGTGTGGAATCAGTTTTAAAAACTAAATAATTTGTCATTTATTTAATCAGTCATGACTTGTTGTAATGTCCAAATAAGATCATTAATTCTGAGATAGCTATGCAGAAAGTTCAGCATTATCTTTATTTAAATAGAAAACGCAATATTTTAGTTGAGAAATTATAGTTGAACAACATGGCCTGTTGAAGCTTTACAAGCTAGGGTTTATGTAGCTAGAGAAAATTCAAGATTAGAAATCAAATTTAGTAAGATCAGAAAGGCAAATTTAGTAATTCATTGCTAGGCAGCAACAACTGATGTATAGTGTCAAGATCAAATGTCATTTTTCATCTCTGTTCCGCAGTAATATTGCGTTTAGTTCTGGGCATGGCATTTTAGAAAATATTTTGACCAGTTGGATGTTTCCAAAGGATAGCAACCTGGAAAGAAAAACATAGAAAGAAAGAGAGACTGACAGACAGACAGACAGACAGACAGACAGACAGACAGACAGACATGCCAAATCCAATCTAAATATCTGGCAGAACTATGTGACCAACCATAATAATGACAAAGAGAAATTGTGGTTTAAATTACAAGAAGAGAGAAGAACAATGGATTTAAATTCAAAGAAGTAATTTAGAGCAGTGATTGCCAACCTTTTGGACCTCAGGGACCACCAAACTCATAATTTTAAATCCCGTGGACTAGAGCCCTTGAAAAATCCTCAAAAAAGTCTGCAGGAAAATTCCCATCCTGTTTTCCTACCGATCAATCATTTATTTGGGATCACAGGATACCGTTTCCAGCTCTATTCTCAGGGGAGACATTTTTGACTTCATGCAAGGAAAACAGAAGAAGCAGCAGAAGTCTTTCTTTTTCTCCCCCAAACTCCACCAGAGATGAGTCTTTGCCGGCACAGCCTCTTGGAGCAGGATGCATGCAGAGTCCCTAAGACTCATTTCTGGTGGAGTTTGGAGGAGAGAAAAAAGACTTTTGCTGCTTTCCTTGCATGCAGCCAAAAGCAGAAGAAGAAAGAAGCAGCCGGTGGCCAGGCGAGACACATGGGGCGATTGGGGCAATCAATCCTCAATCAATCAGTTGGGGCAATCAATACCCCCCTCTGCCCTTTCCTCCCTCCCTCCCGACCTTGTGTTGTTCACAGTACAAGTGACACAAGCCTTATGTTCCTGTGGACCATGTGGGCGGCCTTGGGTTCTCACACAGCCTCAATTAATTGCTTTGAGGGGGTGCTTTGGAGGTGACATTTTTCTGCAGACTACCACAATTTTCTCACGGACCACCAGTGGTCCCCGGCCACTGATTGGCAACCACTGGTTTAGAGGAGTTCTAATGCATCTTGAGGGGCAGAGTCAGCTGGGTGACCTTAGTCTGGTAACACCCTCAACCTTGAGATGAGGCAATTACAAACCATTTCTGAAATCTTGCTAAGAAAACTTAAGGGACTAGTTCAGGTACTTACTAGCAGTCAGCAATGATGAAAAGGCATACATAGACACACACAAGAATTAAAAAAAAACCTTAAAAATAAAATAAGTTTTGGCTGGTAGGCAGAAAATAATCTTAAAAGTAAAGCTTTTCCATAGACATTTCAGTAGACTGCTTCAAGAAATGGTGGATCCGTTCATTGAGGATGTTTAAAGAGAAGCTGCATAGACATCTGTTGGAGATATTGAAACAGTGGATCCTGTACTGGCCAGGATTAGACTTGATTATCTGCAAAGTCCTTTACATATGATAATTTTATGAAAAATAAAGGATGATGGCTTTGTGTAATCAGACCAGTGTTCTCATGTACATTACAGTATTTCTCACACAAGTAGTATTGCTGAGGGGGAAATACAAAGATAGATAGATAGTTTACTTGATTTCTTAAATATCTGCATGCGTATATCCTCTGTGCATGATTTTTGTATTTTAACAATGAGATTCAGGATACATTTAAAAATATAAAGAATGTCTATTTATTTGGGCTGTTTGCTATGCTTTTTCATTTAATAGTATCAGCATTCTTTCATTCATCTCATTTTGATTTTGTTGAAATGACTAGAATATTAAGAAATTAGCACCATAGTTTATATTAAACAAATGTTATAGCTTGTATAACAAGTGACTCATGTTAATATTGTTTAACCTTAAACCTCTATGAAATATTATTTCAGTTCTTATTCTTTGCCAATGTTTTGCATAATAGAGTTCTGTGAAAATATATTTGCCCCTTTTAGGATGTTTGCATATATGCCAGTGAATATCCCCAGAAATACAGTATCTGTGAAACCTACTTATTACAAAAATGGAGTTTGAGTGAACAAATAACTGAAGATTATTCCATCTATTTTCATGAACAAAGCCATCATACATGTAGTATGTGGGTGTCCAGAGTAATTATTTGAATATTTTTAGCTTCCGTAACTGGTTACACTATCTTTAGTTAAAATTCATTCTGTACAGTAATTGTTGATCAGTGTTCTACATTACTACGTAAGAATTTTGCCCCATCATTCTGTTTGCTATTTCAATCTTTTCATAAATTGTTACAGTCATACTATAAATATATATATTTCATCAAAGAATGAAAATGAGAAATTAATGTCTGTGTGTGCGCCCGCATGTCTTCAAGTCAGTACCACTGGTGATTGTCTGAACTAATCCCTGCAGTTTACTTGGCAAGGCTTTTTGGAAGTGGTTTGCCATTACTTCATTCATCGAGTTAAATGGTTTTATGCCTAAAATGTAAATGAAACATTGGAAAGTTGTATTTGCCCCAGTGCTACTGGCTGCTGGTGTGTGCTGCTGGTATGATATTCATTTTTAGTATCCTGTGACAGTTTCCCAGCCAGGCTCCCAATGTCTCACTTCTTCACCCCACCCAACAGCAGGCTTTTAACTCATCATGTAGCTTTTAAAAAAAAAACTTTAAGGTGCAGGAAGAAAGACCTGGATATTTTTATTGCTTTTTATTACCCTTTTCTCACACACAAACGTGCACAAGTATCTATATCACATCTTTGTTTAGGAACTGAAGGCACATACTAGTGTTCTATCCTGCTTTATTTCTTCCCAACAATTCTGTAAATTGGGAAAGTTACAAAGTGAGCTGCTGTAATTACAGATGGAGTAAAAACTGGATCTCCCTAGTGTCAGTCAAATACATTAGCCACTATGTCTTATTTTCATAAAATTGACATGGTTTCTTCCCTTAAAATAAATTCATTTCTCTTTCTTCTTTTTCCTTTGAGTTTCATTTAGTTTTCAACTGCTTTCTACTCTGAAACAGTGTAATCCTTACTTTGGCTACCAGAAATCAAGTATATCAATCCTGTCTTAGCCCTCAGGAGGGCATGTGATCATATCTACAACTCAATGGAGAAGCCAGCAGGAATTCTAAATTGTTCTGAGGTCAGAAAGGCAACATGCAACATTGTGGTAAAAAAATTAAATTAAATTAAAATATTGTCAGCATAATTATGCCATGGAGAAAGAAAGGGTAGATGCCGTAGTTAAGAGATGACATTAAATGTCATTGGGATGTGACCTGTCTTCACAATTGCACAAAAGCTATAGAATGAGGTGACAAAAAAAGAAGAAAGGTAAAACCAACTTGAGAACATGTGGTAAAGTTCCTCTAACATTCCTATACCCAACTTCAACAGCAAGACCTCAATAGAGAAAGAGGAAGGCAACATGCACAACTTGTGCAATGCAATATTTTACTGATGTTGGTCCCATGGCCAAAGTGTGCCCTCGCTGTCATATGTCCTCAGCCCTGGAGAAATTACCAATTTCTGCTGAATGAAGGGATCAACCTATTGCAAATGAATTCAGGAAGAACATAAGACAATATAATTGCATCTTCCAAGCAATATCCTTTGATGCTGAAGAAATAGTTCCAAAAAGGAATAGATAGAATCCTTCTGTGATTATAGAAGGACAACTAGATCATTACATCAGACATCAATGTATCAACAGCGCATTATGTTGAAAGAATAAGGAGGTATTTCCTCTTGGAGATGATGATCAGCATCATCAACTCCAAATGATCAAGAACAAGAAATTAATGGCAGCATGTTGCTTTGCATATTGAATAATGACCCATGAGAATAAGTATAAGAACTCTGTAAAAGGAGGGTGTCTATTCCAACAACATATGGCTGCTAAGACTGAAGACAGGAGGCTGAGTTACATCCAAATGGATCAAGCAGCCTGAAGATTAATAACATGCAGAAGCCTGACCCATTGAAAGATGATTTTTGAAACACCGGAAGATACATAATCCTTTCTTCAACACTTGTTGGTAGAATTATGGAAGAATGTATAATTTCCTATACCCAGCATTTGTCGGTGCTACTGTTCTCAAAAAACTTTATCTTGGTTTCCCTCAATGAAATGGTGAGAAAAATCAATTCCACATGCAACAGGCACTTCTCTGCAATGATGAAAAAATATTGTTCCTTCAGTGGAGGAGCTAACACTATTCATTTTGCAATAGCCACTGCATAAACTGGAATTTGAAGATAGTATCTCCCATAATTTTAATGAAGAACTTTGTAATGGAACAAATATGATTATGAAAGAATTCCACAACAATCTCAAGATACATTAGCAAAGATATATATTGGTGCATTTAAAATGGCAGTCATAATTCGAAGAATTGTGCTCAATTTATCAGAAGGTGAAGATGTCCCTCTTCAGTGGACATAGCTTCCAAAACAATAATGGTTTACTTTACCAATACATAAAGCACAAGGACAACCATGGAAAAAGTTCTGGTTTATCTGCCAGCATAGTCTGTTGTACATATGTTAAGGAAAAATAGTAAAAACACTAGAATATTTTTATGGAATGGCAGAACAACCACAAATCTTATCATCAAAAGTGTCCTTTGTTAAACAAAAGCATCTATATTTGTTTTTCTTATTTAATACAATGATGTTCTTATATTTTAAAACCAAAACTATAGGAATCCATCCATGGTCATTCTGTTTCTCTGTTTACGTAAGGAAGTATTTTTGAAAGGATGACCTGATGGGATATGGATTGCCTAGGTCAATACAACTATAAAATAAAATTATCTAAATAAATAGCATCTATGCCATTTTTCTGAAAGTATTAAAAACATTGCTTTTCTAGGGGTTGGAGGCTATATAATTTAATATTAATTTTAACAAAATGTTGCATTTTTTACAGTGTTCTCAGAAAAGTCAACATTTTAATAAAAGGGGGAGACAGAGAAAAAAATCCTTGATTAAAGCAAACAACCTATTCAGAATAAACTTTAAAAAAAATTCCACATCTTTATAATGTGTTAGATAAAACATATTTCAAACCTGGAAAATATTTCTAGGTGGTCTCAAATCACATCCTAGAAATATTTCCTTATTGTTGTTATTTGAAATATGGATCATTCCTATTCTAGTTTGTGCATTATATATTTGGAGGAGCAGGTAAACCTGCCAACTATCAGACTATCATACAAGTCAAGATTATGTTTCAACTTCAATCAATGATGCTTAGAAAAGATCTACAGTACTATATTTATCAGCGACTGGGAACCCTTATAGCCTTTTTATTGGGGGAAAAATGAATTATTAGAAAGTGCAGATTAAGGAAAGAAGAAAACTTTGATTCTATAGAAGGGGTAAAACATAAAAGTACTTTTAAGTGCTGTTAGGATAACCAGAAGCCACTTCTTTATTATTCTTTTTTTCTTTTTTCTTCTTTTCTACTTCTTTTTTTTTTTTTCATTTTTCTACTACTTTTCTCCATTTCTCTTGCTTTTAATTTTTAAATCTCTCTCTCTCTCTCTCTCTCTCTCTCTCTCTCTCTCTCTCTCTCTCTCTCACACACACACACACACACCCACACACACACACACCCACACACCCCACAATTTTGTGAAGTTTAAAAACTGATCTATACCGGTAACTGTCCATTCATCCACATATGATGTATGGTTAAATCTGGATGTGGTTAAGTCATATTGCATGGTTAAGTCTGGATGACTGTAGTCATATTGAGATTCATAACTGCAATGCTCAAACATCTCTACACTTTAAAACCTCAGTTTAATGAACAGTTGTGGAAAATTCTGTTTATCTACTGAATGTACGTCATTTGCCTCCATTGAATGTTGTCCCACTGTTTTAGATTGAATACAGGTAAAACGGAGGTGGTTGTCTTATCATCAAATAAATTCATTCATTGGGTCTCCTCATTTAAGTGGAACCTAAGAGCAGAGATGGGATCCAACCGGTATAACTACCAGTTCTGTCATTTTGCATCGCACACGCATGCACACAAGTTGCAGCGTGCAATTTACAACCTGCTGAGCTGCCTGGACAGTTGAGCAGTGCTGTGTGCAAGCGCGCAGCAGTTGGAAAAGCCCTTTTTTCCTGCTTTTTTTCGCGCAAAGCAGCTGCAGTTAAAAATGCAGGAAATAAAGGTCAAGTAAGAGCCCGGGCGAGCGGGTGGGCCAAAACAGCAGCAAACATAGAATCAGTTCTGTGTATGCTCTCTGTTTACTGCTCTTCAGAGCAACCGGTTCTACAGAAGTAGACAGAACCAGTAGAATCCCACCCCTGCCTAGGAGGCAAAACCAACAAAAGGCTGTGGTGGAAATCTTTCATGCATTAAAAAAAGGTTTAGATTCTATTTAAGGAAATAATCTGTCAATTGCTGACTAGTCTAGCATTGTGGCTGTATCTTGCCTAGAACAGAGGTTAATATTGTGATATATTCTGAGCCTCTTAATATAAAGGCTCCTTATTTTATATTACATTAGAAATTATTTTATATGTTAGTGTAACAATTGGTGCTATATATATTAAGATCTAATATTAATATTAAATAAATTAGATTACTATTATTGCTATGTATATTATATATTAACTTATATCATTCACACAAATAATGTAAAATTGACACAAATGACTTAAAATTTCAATTTTGTTGTGTTAGAAATCAAACAGATAGAGTGGAAGGGACTTCAAAGGTCTTCTAGTCGACCCCCTACTCAAGCATTTCAGACAAGTGGCTGGCCAGTCTCTTAACTAAGAATTCTTAAATAACATAGTGTATGTAAAGTCCAAGTGGAAATTTGATTTATTGCATGCAAAGTACATTTTTAAATGGCAATCCAACACTATTATGTTTTCCAAATGAATGAGTTTCTTTAATTAGACATGGCTGAGTTTTTAGCTCTTTGGAAGAGTAAACATTTAGTGATATATATATATATAAGAAAATCTGTTTTAGTCATGACAGATGATTAGATACCTAATCATCTTTGTTCAGCATAACTAAAACTGATTCCCTAGAAATGAATTCAGCCTCTGAAATATGATAGTATAGTTTGTTCTGTAAACTATAAAGTTTCCATTAGGTGATTATTAATTTGCAGTCCATTTTGAAATTGATTTTGAAATGATCTCTCTGTGTATTGAAAAATATGATTATGGTGTTGCTTATAAATTATATTACTTTTCAGCCAATGATACAAAATCAACTTAGAAACAATTCTGAAATAAAGAGTTATAATGCATAGTTTCTTTTCAGAATACTAGCAACTGTATGCTTTCAGACTTGTTTTGTTTTTTTTCCTCCTCCATATTTTACCAGACAAATAGTTTATTTTTTTTTGTTTTTTTGTTTTGTTTGTTTTTCCTTTACAGGTATACCATCTGTCTTCTATGGATTGAACTTTACCTTATTAGCTTGTGTCTAATCTATAATTATTTTCAGGGACAGAACTAACTATCATATATGCATTGCATTCTAAATCTTTGGAAGGGGCTTTCTGAACAGATTAAGATAAATTAACCTGGCAAAATGAGATGAACTCTAAAAAGCAGTAAATTATAGCTCAGGGTTCCCTATGCTACTTTATGGAAATTGTCTGAAGACATTAATGTATGTTTGCTGATCTGAATTTAGATTGCACTGAAATATTTCTATATTTGAAGATAATGAAATAGATGTGCATACAGACAAGTAAATGTGCTAAAATGTAATGGAATATATTTAAGTAGTGGATAGTTAAAACAAAAAGAAAATTATGATAACACAGATAAGGGCACAAATCTAGAAGATCAAAATCTAGAAATGTAGCACAGCAGCCTGGTTATTTAAAGCAGTGGTCCCCAACCTTTTTTGTACCAGGGACCAGTTTCACACAGAAACACTTTTTCAAGGACCGGCAAAATCAATTCTTCCCCAATAGTAAAGGGCTTCTTTACTATTTCTTTACTAAAAACATATTTTTATATATATTTTAATCACAATTATTCATTCTTTGCGGCCTGGTTTGAAATGATCCACGGACTGGTACCGGTCCAGGGCCCGGTGGTTGGGGACCCCTGATTTAAAGTATCCTGTTTCAAATTTTGAAAAGTTTTGTTTTTAACTTGCAAGTATTACTGTGTAGCACTGAAATATATTTAACAGTTGCAAGCTGGTTTGTTCCTTTTTCAGATCTGTTTTTTGTTAAGTTAAATCTCTTTGCATCCATTCAGCTCAAATTCAAGAATCCATTTTTAATTACTATTTGGCGTCTTCAGCAAATATATCAGAATTTATAGGAATTTGCTGCCACACAAGTAGAAATTATTCTTCCTCTGTAAATTTAACTTTGGATTCTTTGTTGCTGCTTTTATTGAATGTAATGAAATATCATTCTTAATACTGCCATTTGTCAGCATATTTTGATCCATTCTTTTTGTGGATGGACCAAATGCAAGATTTAAATAGGAAGCATTTCAGGTCCTCTTAATTACTACCTTGTAGCACAATTTGTTTTTGTAAAATCGTTTCCTAAGTGGATTCTGGTGAAATCACCCTTTCTCAAAGGCTAATATTTTGTCTTCCTAAAACTGAAGGAATTTCGTGTTAAATAATTCATTAAGGAAAAGGCTAGTGGAGCTTTCAGACTCTCTTTTTTGTAAGCTTTGTCATATGTGAAATATAAAATATAATCATTTGTTTCTAGGCTTGGATGGAAGAAAAGGAGCCATTGGAAGGATCATATAAATGCACACTTTGAAGAGTTTGCAAATTATTATTTTGTAATTATTTTTCAAGTAGAATGTTTAAATAGCCATCTGTTTATCAAGGACAGATAAGGAAATGAACTATTTTAGATGATTGAAAATGAGACTAGGTAAATTTCCAAAGACAGACCTATCCAGTGTTCCTCTGTTTGATAGCTGCCTCCATATCCTAGGAGCACTGTCTTGACCTTCTGTATGTGTGCTTCTTAGATGCAACTGATAGGCTATCATGCTATATAAAATGATGACTAGATAGATGTAGACCTGATCCAGCTCATATACTCATATTCTCCTGCTCTCAAGTCTAAATTAGCCCTGACTTCAAAGTATTATATTAAACCAAAATATTGACAAAATTCTAGAAAAGTAAGGAGTTAACACTTGACTGATACCTCAAGTGAGAGTTCCATTTAAACATATATGTTGCCTGCATCTCCTCTGCATTATTTCATCTGTAGAATCAAATTGATTACAGTACAATAAATGTTTCCCAAACAAATTATATATTGAATTTCCATTTGAGTTTAACCTTTAGGCAATTAATGGAATGTTAAAAATGTTAAAGCTAAATAAGTGGACTATTAAATTTTAACCCGAGTTCCTTTGATTATTATAGTTCCATTTTACCCAAAACTGTTTTGAATTATTGCTGTTACCTAGGTATCAAATCATGAAGACATTTTATGAAAATTTTTAACTTCCATTCTGCTAGTTCATGGAATATAAGCCAATAGGATTTAGATATTATTTTCAACAATAACAGTTTAACAAGGATTTAAAAGTAAAAATACTAAAATATAAATGATATGGTCAAATTATACTGTGTCTGTAATAAAGAAATAAGAATCTTGCCTTGTGTTTTCAGGATTTCCATAATTTCTTTAAATATGTATTTTAATAGGTTCTAAACAAATAATTATGTCCTTATTTACACCATTGGCAGGCCTTGATAACCAACTTTTCTTTATTAAAAAACAAATCTCTGATGGTATCAGAAACATTAAGGCAAAAGATAATGGTAAATCTCTTTTATGTCTTGAGAAACAATTGTGCTACAACTTCATAGTAAGTTTAGCCAAAGATTGAAGTCATAGCCTTTATTGATGATAGGAACAAAATATTCTATAATGTCTGGAAGATAAATTTTCCTGTTTCATTATCTGCAAGTTGGTTTTCCCTGTAGATAAATTATTGCTGGCCATAAAATACTTTTTTAAACTGTTACAAAGTACCAGTTCTTGCAAGATAAAAGGAATCAAAAACAAGAGCTATTATACCTTTTTACTCAGAATTTATTTTATTGAACATTGGTTTTCTATCTGAATTGGATAACAATTTTGAAAATTAAGCAACAAAACTAAAACCAACTACATTCATTGTATGTATGTAGTGTTAAACTGAGAGAACACTTGGAGTAAAAGTTTCATTCATGTAATATTGTATTGTTTTTCAGATAGTTTGAATTTGTCGAAAAAAATCTTGCTTGGGGCTATGAATTTGTTTGTAGGAATATTGCTAATGAGTGAATAAATGAATGGTTGTTTTATTATCCATGTGGGAAAATGTGGGGCCCTTAGAGGATGATCTAAATTAAGGAAATAACCTGGAAATAAAAAATGCTAATCATCTCTTCCCCACAGCTATTTCTATCAACAGGTTTTCAGCCTTTTTCTAGCTATATTGAGCCTTCTTTCTGTTTATGTCTTCCTTCCAAATAAAATGTATGCATATCTGGGTTTAGTATTAAAGTAGAAGTTATACCACTGCCATTGCATCTCATTTAGTTACTTTTTGTCAATGGCTGTATTTTTTCTCACAATCAAAAGAGATCAACTAAATTCTCAGCGCAGTCTTCCAGCCCAAAGCCAACTCATACCTGAATGTAGAAGCCTTCTATTTCCTTGGCAGCATGTAGTCATATACAGGTTACACTTTTGACATAGCGGATGCTAATAAATCAGTTGTCTACAGGAGAGGAACAATTTTATTTTACCTTTGCTTGGACTCTTATTTGAGAATGCTTTACCTCCCAAAGTAAGGGAACCTTATTCAACTTGACTTTAATTATTATGTAATGTAACAGTTTTAGTTATTTCATTTTTATTAATACAATGGCCTTCTGCAAGCCAGGAAATATTTTGTATTTGACAAAGGATGGAAATACTTTTGTTCTTGATAGCTGGAGTTTATTTACATTTGCAAAAATTAGAGGCTTGTAAACATAAACTCAATAACCTTTAAGCAAATCTTGTATACAGTTTCTACCACCCTGCATCTAACAATATTTTTCAGTCCGTCTAACAATGAAAACTAATACAGGCATGGTTTGAGTTTGGTCACTTTCCCTATCAATCTTCTTCCCTTTTGCCTGATTTCTCACCATGCCTGTCTGTGAACCATTTTGGGGGGACTCAGAAGTAGGCCACAATGATAAAAACTTCAATTTCCTTTGGGAAAATTTGGGATTTTTTTGTTGTTGTTGTTGTTTAGAATTAATGATAAATTGAAAGTTGATCAAGCAACTTGCTTAGGTTTTTTAATAAACATTCTAATTTTCTGATAAAGGTTTTATGTATACTTTTAAAAAGTTTTAAATTTCCATAGAGTGTATTCTCTGCAAAAAGTATACAAATTCATTTTATGAATGTTCTGTATCAGCCAAGTTTTGAGATGGGGTTGATGTATTTGTCAAATTTACACTTATGATTCCATCCTGAATCAATCCTGTTACCCTTCATTATATGATTCTAGTCCTCATTTTTTCTGGGTTTTCTTACTCTATTTTCCAACTGTTCAGTTCATGTTAGAAGATCCTTTGAAAATATCTGGCTTTGGTTTATATATTTGTCAGTAATTACTAACATTGATAAATTATATAGTAATAAATGTTGGAAATAACACAAGATAGAAGGAATATTCTATCAGATGTGATAGACATGCAAAAAAACCCCCTTCAAAATAGTATAAAGTGATAGTGCATTCAGAGAACTTTAAAAATCAAATTCAAAATGAAATCATTCTTTACTAAGCATGATTTCAGAATAAATTTCAGATAAAAACACCCAAAATTATTAAGATAATGCTCTTGGCTGTTTAGACTTTAGAAAAAACTTTAGGAAACAGACACAGTACCAATATCTGATTGTGAAGTTAAATTTTCAATATCTGATTGGAAATATATGCAGCAAAAGTGAACTTAATAGTACATACAGTTTTTGTTGTTGAGTATAAACACTCAGAGTTTGGTTTTAACAAGGGCGGCTATTCAAACACTTAAAATAAATATATACATAATGGAAGTTTAATTTTTAAGTAAAAATGGCTTCCATATATACTATTTATCATGCAGCAAGATAAATACAGATATAAGGTTCCTAAAGTTTTTTGTGAAAAAAGGCTATAAATCAGTTGGAAATCAGAAATTAAATATTTATATTATTTTCAGCAGGTTCCCCCCCACTTTTTTTAGGATTTATAAATAATATAGTGGAGCTGTTGGCACTAAGCTCAAAGATTTATACTTTTTTTCATATCACAAAAACAGCTGAATGAGCTTTGTCTCGTCTGTCTTATCTTTTATTAGTGTTATTTAGAGCACTGTATAACTGTCCATTTATTGATATTATCTGTTTTGAAACTATATCTGTTTTAAATAAACAATTTACTTTGAACTTGAGATTCTATTTTTTACAAATTAAATTACAATATTGCACAAATCTCCATTTTGAATAGGAAGTTATTATTTTTGTAAATTGTACAACATATGTAGAGCATGATCAGAGATGGGAAAGGGGGCGAAATTCCAAAGATGGAACTTTATCCAATTTGTTCAAACAAACTTATGTAAAAGAGTGAGCTATGAAAAGAAAGATTGTTATATTAATACATATCCGGTGCATACCATAAAGGAAATTTGCGTCATTCACAAGTACTCTGTTCCCTTGAAAACTTAATAATTTTCTCCAGATAATTCTTTGTTGTTGAAGTCCAAATTATGTATCCAAATCAGATACAACTTAGTTCTCTTTCTTTAATGACAATTGCCTTGTGTTTTTGGGAATAATCATGGATCATTTCATTCTGTAGCAACGGAGGCAGTACATGTTGGCTTCATTCTAGTTGGAGTATAGTCATCCAAAGTGTGGTGATCCTATTGAGTTCATTATTAGATAGTTGGAGCCCCATAGAAAAAGAGATTGCTATATTTAAATTCCAAGTAGAACAAAATTGGTCATGTTCTTTCTCTATTGGTCACTCTTAGGAAAATCCTACAAAGTCTACATCCTGTGTAAAAATATAGAAGCATTTTCCTGCTGGATATGTGTTTGCTGTGTGAGAAATGAAAGTCATGTAAAAATAAAATGAAGGCATTACATAATATCTGTACCTCTGAGATCTTAAGAAAAAGAAGGTGGGCTGTGTATATTATTAAACATTATACTTATTGTTTATTCTACTTGTGGAATTATATGATTGGTAAAATAAAAGTGATTTTGGTGTTTGAATAGTAGCTTACTGTTTGAAGCTGATAAAAAAATATAAATAATGTATACTGTACAATCACAGTGAATTTTAAAGTATTGGAAGTAGCTTTTAAGGGCTCTATATTCCAGCCCTTTGCTCCTTAACTGTCTTGGGTTGTTAGTTGTTGTTGTTGTTGTTTTGGGAACTTTCTGTAGCAAATGGGAAAGGAAAGTTACATTGTGAGAACCCAAGTTCATTTTCATGATGTTGAATCTCACTTGTAGTCATTGCATCTTCTTGACTTTTACCCTCTTATTTCCTTTGCAAATTGGGAGCTATATTAAAACTTAATTGGGAGATAAGATACATTTTCTTACATTTTATTTTTTAAAAAATTTTAAAGATAGGGTATCTTTGATCTGTGGGCTTATGTTCTCTGCAATGGTTACTATCCAAGACTCTGTTTCTGTTCCCCTCCCCATTTCTAGATTTCCAGGTCGTTAACATCTAATATAATCCTATTATGCTATTATCCTAACATAATCCTATCCACCTGTGTATCATCAGGCACCTTTCGTCTTCATTTGTAAAGTCCTTTAGAGCATTGGTCCCCAACCTTTCTGATTTTGAGGCCTGGCCTGGGGGAATGGGATAATTCTATGTGAGTAGTAGATGCACACGCAAGCGTGTAAAGCTCCATTTGTACAAGTGGCACACACACTCGCCCACCACTTATCTGGCCTGGTTTCAAACAGGCTGCAGCCTGCTAGTGCAGGGGTCACCAGTCTTTTGGACCTCAGAGACTACCAAACTCATAATTTTTAATCCCACAGACCACTAATATGAATTTTAACTGATGGTGGCTTACTGAAGTTGGTGGGAAAGTCGTTCCATATTCTAGAGCTGCAGTAGTCACAGGACTGGCCCTTTGATCATCCAGCTGTTCATCCTTTGAACAGCTGCTTCACCCGGGTGCACCGGTCTGCCATGGACTGGAGGAGCTGCTCCGGGATGACCAAAGGGCCAGCCTTGTGACTACTGCAGCTCTGGAATATGGGACCGACTTTCCCACCAACATCAGCAAGCCACCCTGGGGCGGATTTCCCTCCCCTATCTTACCTTCCAGTTATGGCTCACGTGGCTCTAGTCAAAGTAAGGTTTGCGCTCAGCTGAAGGATGGAGGCCATTGGGTGGGTAGACCATATGGCTGCCACAGCCTTGTGTTCCTACGCAGCCTGAATTAATTGCTTTGGGGGGAAGTGCTTGGGGAGGACATTTCTCTGAGGACCACCAAAATTTTCTCACGGCCCACTGGTCCCCAGCCCACTGGTTGACAACCATTGTACTAGTGGGCCATAGCCCTGCTTTGGAACACAGAGTGCCTTCCAGAGAGTTGGTGATATCTGGAGTATGCTTTGGATGTTGCATAATTTAAAAGGCTCTCTTGCTTAGCATGACATGAAAGATGGTTGAGGGAGATAGTGGTTTCTCCTCCCATGACAATTCTTTCTCTTTGTAGACAGAGGTGGTATTCAGCAGGTTCTGACCTGTTCTGGAGAACCGGTAGTGGAAATTTTGAGCAGTTCAGAGAACCAGCAAATACCACTTCTGAATGGAGATTTTACTTAGAGAGATGCTGGAAGTGTCATCAGATATCTGGATCATATTATCATATGTGGTGGACATGTGTGGAAGCTAAGAGATACTCGACTAAGATTCATACATGGCTTGAAAAAATGATAAAACAGCATATAGACTTGAAACCAGAGATATTTTTATTGGGTATCTTGCCTGAAGGATACAGTAGATAATTGACGTATTTGATTATAAATGTGTTAACAGTGACTAGAATTGCATTTGCTAGAAATTGGAAGGTGGAAAAAATTCCAATAGAGGAAGAGGTGATTAAGAAAATGATGGAATGTGCAGAAATGAATAAATTGACATGAGCAATCAGAGAGCAAGAAGATAAAGAATATTATAAAATTTAAGATTTATTTTATCAATGCTAGATAAGAAGATAGAGAAGTAAACTATGTTATGGAAAGGAATAGTATAATATGTAAGATAATATGATGCAATGATGTTATATAATTGAATATAAGGAGATGAATTGTACGATCCCAGGTTTTGTAAAACAGAGATTTGCTCGATAAGAAATATATAAATGTAGAGTTGAGTCTAATAACAATATAATAATAACACAATGTAACATAATATAATATGTATAGTTGACCTATGTAATATGAATGTATGTTTGGAAGGGGAGACTGTTGGTATTGTGACATTGCACGAAAGAAATGTACCAACCGACACACTGTATTTTGGAAGATGGTTTTATGTTGATATTTTATGTTTGTGTTTGTTAGTGTTTGTCTTCTAAAAAATAAAAAAAAAATTAAAATGAATAGAGATTTTACAGTATTCTTCCCCTGCCATGCCCACAGAATGGGTAGTAAAAAAATTTGAATCCCACAGCTGTTTGCAGGTAGTAAGAAAGGAACATTTGACAAGCCCATTAGAGCTAGTTTGTGTAGTGGTTAAAGCACCAGGCTACTATTTGAAAACTTTCAGTTCTCATTCTTGGGTGTGAAATCCAGCTGGATATCTTTGAAATCTCTGTCTGTCTGTCTGTCTGTCTGTCTGTCTGTCTGTCTGTCTGTCTGTCTGTCTGTCTGTCTGTCTGTCTCTCTCTCTCTCTCTCTCTCCCTCCCTCCCTTTCCCTCTCCCTTTTCCTCTCCCTCCCTTCCTCCCCCCCTCTAGAAAGACAGTAGTCCCTAGCCTTGCCTCCCTCTCCCTTCACAACAAAAGTTATTTCTTTGTAATCGAATAATAAATAATGAACGGGGAATGGAACACAAGGCTTCCTTGTGTGGAATGGTGAAGAGTATTGTATAGATGTATATTTGGCCTGTCCCCAGTATTCTGACATCTTCATTTTATTTCTGCTTCTTCACCCATTATATAATATTATCTCAGCTTAATATGACATTATTTCTAATTCATTTAAAACTTAGGTTAATCCATGTAATTGGCCAGAGTAAACCTCAGTACTGCCCTAACTGGGAAGGATTTCAATGGAACAATCACCAGACATTTGAATACATAGAACAGGAGTGTCAAACTCGTCATGGTAGTGTCATATAATGTATCAGGGCTTTTTTTCCCCCCCTTTGCTAAACTGGGTGGAGCGGGGCCAGCATGTGATGCATTTGGCCCATGGGCTGCAAGTTTTGCACCCCTGACATAGAGGATCTATTATTAGTGGACACAACATGTGAGGCTATGAAAAGGCGTTTTTGCTTTCATAGATAAAATGGAATGAGTAACCTGTGTACTGTTGTCCCCAACACCAGTTTTTCAGCTGTTAAAGGTTCACAACTGGTTATGATGCTAACTGGTGAAGCAAACTAGGACTTGATGCTTTAGCTTGTACTATACTTACTTTTCTTGCAAAGAGAATATTTATAGATAATCAAACTGGCTGAAAAGCAAAACCCCTTGTTGCAGTAATAGTTTTGCCATTTCATTCACTTCCTTTGATTACTATGGTATAATATTTCCATTATGGAAAAGAAAGTTTAGCACAGCATATTTTATGACTAGGGAATAAAATTCCAAAAACTTTGCCATTAAGAACTAAGCAATTATAATGTAAGAGCAAGCAGATCCTGTAATAATCATAAGAAAATTGGTAAGAATGACAACAATATTGTGAAGGGAGTATTAATAAAATGTCTTTAAGTTCACATATATCATTATACTGATCTTAATCCAGGATATCAGTCACTGTGCAGTTAACATGGAGTAAAATTCTTATACCTTGGCAAGATCTATTGAGGTGTAATAAATTCCTGATCCATGGTAATTAGCAGCTTTTCAGAAATAGTGAGGCAGGTACTATGAACAGGAAACAGAGATGTTACCTTGACATTTGTGGTTCCTTATTTGTGATCCATTTATGTAAAACCAAGTTCTTGCTGTGTTGACATGTTCTTTCATTTGAGCAAAAGTGTTTTCACCTTCATTGCTATCCCATTAGACTAATCTATTAGTGCAGATTATGTAAAATTCACAGCCTTGGTGGATGGATATGTTGTAGATGTTTGACTGTTAATAGCTAATAATGTGTATTTCCCACCTAGCCCCAAAGATATAACCCGCTTCTCCCTCTCAGTGTCAGGATTTACTAACTGTGATCAGTACTGAAAAGTGGAAGCACTGTGAACTTGGTGCTGTAGCAGTGTCAGAAGAAAAACTTGGATGGGATAAAACAAAATAGGCTGGGCATAAGGTAATATTATGAAAACAGGTAATTGTTAGATCATTCAAATCAGTTAGAAATTGCAAATGAAGGTAAATCTCTCTGTGGTGTCTCCTTCTTTCAGATTTTAGAGTACTCTTTTAATAAAAACAACACATTTTTAGCTCACTGTATTTATTTATTTGTTGTTTGATTTGTATTGCTGCCTATTCGCCCATGTATGCGCTGAAGTTTGTGTAATTTGAGAGTGGTATCTGCTCACTTCTCAAAAAATTTGGTTGACATGGTAAATAGTGCAGCATGGTTCAACATTCTGCGTACTCTAGTTGCTGTTGTTGTTTTGTTGTTTTCTTTAAGACAAAAATAATTTTGTATTTTTCGTTCTCATGTTTATATGACAGATTGAATATAATTCATCAATTGTATTGGTTGTCAGTGTTAAATGTCTGTGGAGATTCTCACTCATCCAGGTCATAGTTGTCTCAAAGGTGCTTTTTCCCCCCAAAAGGCAACTGGACAGTTTTTTCTTAATGAAGAGGAACAAAATATTTTACTCCTATCCAATAATCTTCATCAGTTGTGATTGGGAGGGGGGGTGGGAATGGAAGAACAGTATTGGGACTGGATGGTAGGACCTGGAAAAATAGGGTTCCCCTCTCCCTCTCCCCCCATCATCACAACTGATGAAGCTTCTTGGATGAGAAGCAAAACCTTTTATACTTCTTCCTCAAGGGGAAAAAAAACAGTCCAGTTCCCTTTTGGGGGGAAAATAAGGTGCACCTTTGTGTCAATGTTAAAGTACCACTTTCCTTTGATATAGTCTTTTGCTGTCATGCCTTTCTGATACAGTCTCATTTCATCTTTCATCTCTGTCCTGCTAGATTTATTCTTTTTATCCCAACTGAATAATGGAAAGACTTTCTGCAAAGAGCTCAGGATTCTGTCTGTTTGATCATTAGCAGAACAAATAAAACAGTACCAAATTTGGAATGGTTGAAGATGCCAGCAAAAATAAAGTCATGTTTGAAAAGGATTGGATTGGGCTGGGTAGGAAAAAAAAATCTGCAAATTTATAAATATTCCTATGGGAAAGGCAGTTCAGCAGTTGGTAGACATTGTCAATTGCTCCATGTTAAGCTGCTTTTTCAGGGTCATGGGACACAAAACATGCAACACAATTTTTATTTTCATTGTATTTTCATTACAAACTCAAATGCAACATGAAAAGAGAGCAGAAACCACACGCACAAGCATGCAGAAGCAATACATTTACAGCTAATCCTTGATTTACGATGATGATTCAAAGTTATGACAGCCATGAACAATTTACAACCCCCTTCTCAAATTTATAACCATCATACCACCTATGTAATCATGTGATTGCAATTCAGGCTTTAAGCAAATAGCTTACATTTACAACAGTTGCAGTAACCTGCAGTCATATAATCCCAATTTGCAACCTTCCCAGTTAGCATCTAACAAGCAGAATTAATTGGGGAAGCCAGATTTGCTTAACAATTGTGTGATTTGCTTAATAGCCAAAGTAAAAATTATCGTAAAATGAGGTTTAGCCACATAATAATTGAGGTTTAGTCATTTAATTACATTATCATTTTGTGACCAAAATTCCAATCTCAACTGTGATCATAAATCAAGGACTACTTGTACACCATTCTAATTAGACCCTCATATATACTTCTGTTCAATTAGGGACAACACATATGTCCCACCCAGATTACCTCTCACATATATACACTGAAGCAGCATGTACACATCTACCTATTCCAATCATCACAGATCCACACAGATGTAACATGCTACTTTATGCAGACAAAGCAAGCATGTCCTCAAATAATATTGAAGAAGCCACTGAATAACTTTATGCATGTTTCTAAAACATCCAAATAATGATGAACTCTAAACATTAAATGTGAGCATGTAACCTCTGAAAATCTAGAACACTGTGGAATTGTCTAATTTGTATCTGGGCTAAAGGTAAATAAAATTAGCAGGCCGTGGTCACATGGCATCATGCTTAAATCACATTTATTTAACAACCACAGATACAAATGACAAACTGATGTCATAAGTCAGGTGCAGTCACATGACATTTCTCTTTACAAATGCATCACTTGGCAATGGAATTGCTGATCCCAATTATGGTTAGTGAGGACTACCTGTATAGTGTTGTAAGGAAAAATATTCATTTTTAATAGGATCTGCAAAAATTACTAGAATAATTATGGTACTTCTGGGAAGGAAGATTATGGATGTTCTCTGAAGAAAGGAAAATATCTGAGATAAAG
The DNA here is from genome assembly GCA_015471245.1 of Laticauda colubrina. Classification (NCBI taxonomy): domain Eukaryota; kingdom Metazoa; phylum Chordata; class Lepidosauria; order Squamata; family Elapidae; genus Laticauda; species Laticauda colubrina. The sequence goes on from BLBF01000018.1 coordinate 19,197,424, forward strand.
AGTAAGGAATCCTCATTCTTGATGAAATTAGATTCTTTGGCACAGTTGAGAATCCATCTATATGATAATCTTTGTAAATTAAGCATTTTTTTCTAGAAGTTCAAATTATCAGCTGATTTTCTCCATGAATTTTAATTTTATCTTCAACAATTCATAGATAGGTATCAGAACATTTTAGGTGTTGTTGCATACATAAATAAAGATATAAATAATAAATTTTCCTTGCTACCAGAACTTAACCTAGAATGGAATTAAATGGAAACCAGAGACTAGAGAATGGAAAACTGTCAGGACAGTACAAACTTCAGGAGTCATGTACGAAAGGACTCATTTTTCCCCCTATTCAGATGGGCAAATTAGCAACACTTTACAGTTTTAAGCTTTCCTCACAAAAGAAGTCAAATTGGTGACTGAAGCAATACCCAGGGTTCAGTTCAAACAGAAGAGAAACCAAGGAAGAAAAATACTGGGTTGGATAGGGGCTCTTGACTTGCCTCCAGTCAACTTGAGTTCCTGATATGAAGTGTTGCTGCACTTGAGATACTTGAAATTTTTCAGAAAACAATATCAGAAAAGGCAAACCTATCGATGAAGTCCTGTGAATTAAATAAGGACTCTTTCAATTCCTCATTGTAAAAGAAAGGCTTGCATCTCTAAAGCTTGTGCCTCTGTATAGCGAATCTAATGAAGGCTCAAGTCAGGAGGGAGTTAGTTACCTTTGACATTGTACACCAAAAGGGAGCTGAAAAAAATTATACTAGGCTAAGATGAATTTGCAGGTAGGAAAATTTATTTTATTTTATTTACTTATTTATTTTGTCAAGCATGCATTTGATAATATATATAAGCATAAACATGATTCTTAATACATAAAATAAAAGGGAACATTAGCGAATAAAAGGGAACATTAAGACAGGGACGGTAGGCATGTTGGTGTGCTTATGCACGCCCCTTACAGAACTCTTAGGCATGGGGTGAGGTCAATAGTAGACAGTCTGAGTTTAAAGTGTTTGGAATCAGTGAAAGAAAATATAGAGTCAGCTAGAGTATTCCACCTCTATTGTATTGATCTGCTGATTCTCATAGTTGAGCAGGAACTTAGATGTGCCTTTTTATAAAATTGGCTAGCAAATTTAGAAATTATCAAATCTTACTTATAATGAGTTTTTTTTTTTTTAATATGGAGGTTTCTCACTGCCTGGACTGAATTTCCATTTGTAAGATAAATCTCCTATGGACCTGTCTTCTATGTCTGGTCTTGTTATATCTGTTCTCTTCCTTTACTTTCCTAGCCTCTCCAACAATCTCTTTAACTGTCTTGTCAATAGCAGCAAAAGTTTCCAGGACTTAAATTAGAATGCTAATTTAATGCTTAATCAACCTATGGTTAATTTTGGGACTAGCTCTAGGAAGGTTTGAAATTCAAGTTCAGCCATTCAGCTTGTTGAGTGGTCAGTTGGGTTTACTCCACCCTTGTAAGGCATTATTTGAGGGGGAAAAACAAGGCAAAATATAAATTTAAGCATTGTCTTTTCAAGTATGGAAAGGCTGAAGCCAAATGAGCTGGAGTAATTGGCCCTGAATTAATAGAATCTGTAAATATAGCTCCATATTGGCTATCTAATATTGCTCTCAAAAAGAAAAGTCCTAGGCAGTACAAAGCAGTTTGGAGCCAGGTTTTCAGGAAATCTGAAATACTTGCAAATTAAGAAGTCTGGAATTCTTGCAAAACCCCTGTGTGGTGCATACTTCTGGTGTCCTCTTAATATATTACCGAATATGGAAGTTCATGTTACTTTTTTCACATTTATGTTCCAGTTTTACAAATCTATTGTTGTCTAAAATCTTTTAATCCTCTTTCTAAAAATTTAAAACAAATCTCTTTTGAACACAAGAGTCCAGATATGATTTGACAATTACATAAAAGCTTGGTGTAGTTTCTGCTTCTATCAGTTCATTTGTGAGGGATGATATACAATGTGTATCTAATGTAATCTCTCTTTAAAATCAAATTAACTATCCTTTTGATATCCTAAAAATCCTTTTGAGCATTTTGCATTCCTGTAGGGTTGCCTGTCTGCCTGCCTGCTTCAGCTGGAAAATCATTTTTCTTGTTTATCTCTAATCCTTTTAATATTTCCTTCCTGCCCTTGTGTTACTGTACAGTACTTCTATTGTTTGGCATCAATTTCAATGACAGCTGTAGTTGACCTCCAAGTGGAAGAAAGGTGTTTTGTATTAGATTTTAACAATATAAAAGGATGTAAGATTTTAGAAAACATGAAACCATGTTTTCACTTTAATGTGATACACAATTTAGAAACTATTAGAGCTGTGGAAATTCTTCAAAAGAGGTGCATCAGAACAAAGGAGTGTAGAGGAAGCTCCCTTTTTGATTATTAAAGCAGCTATGCTTTTTTTCCCAGGCTGGTACAGTTTTGAAAATTGCTCCCAGCTATTACAGTATATGCACAGCCCCTTTGCTTTCAAGAAATACATTCCATTCCAAAGCACTTTTTCCAAAGGATTTAGTTTAGTTTACTTGTTTTTTATTGTCATTGCACCTCGTACAACGAAATCAAACACCATCTTCAGTTCACCTCATGACCATGAAAATAAACACAAACACACATCCTTCACCCTCCACACTGAAGGAAAAATCCCACATTGAACTGAAAATCCCCGACACTACACCAACACTGCACTATACAGCAGAATTCAACAGAGCTACTGCCCTGGGATAGAAGCTGTTTTTCAGCCTATTTGTCCTTGTTTTTATTATTCTGTACCATCTGCCAGATAGTAATAGTTCAAAAAAAGGGTTCTCAAGATGAGATGGATCTTTGAGAATGTTTTGAACTTTCTTCAGGCAGCAGGAGCTATAAAGCTCTTCCAAAGAGGGGAGAGGGCGACCAATGATCTTCTGGGCAATGACATTAACCCTCTGGAGTGCTTTCCTATCTGCCACTGTGCAATTGGCAAACCATACAGAGGTGCAGTATGTTAAAATGCTCTCTATGGTGCAGTGGTAGAAGGTCACCAGTAGTTTTTCATTCAGTTGTTTTCTGAGAAGTCTCAGGTAGTATAATCTCTGCTGGGCCCTTTTGACCAGGCTGCAATGTGGGCACCCTAGGTCAGGTCCTCTTTTAGGGTAACACCTAGAAACTTAAAACTGGGCACTTGCTCCACTTGGTCTCCATTGATCAGCAGGGGATAGATGTCTGATCTGTTCCTTCTATAATCCACTATAAGCTCCGTGGTCTTATTGGTGCTGAGGACCAAGTTATTGTCTCCACACCACGAAAGCAACTGGTCCACCTCATCTCCGTAGGCAGACTCATCTCCCCCCCAGAGATAACTGCCACTACTGTTGTATCATTTGCAAATTTAACAATAGCATTACTAACGTGAGTGGGAATGCAGTCATGCACATAAAGAGTATAGAGTAAGGGACTCAACACATAACCCTGTGGTGTACTAGTGTTAAGAATAAGGGCTGAAGAGGTATGATTCCCTAATCTGACCCTCTGTGAGGGGCCAGACAGGAAATCCATATTCAAAAGGCAGATTGAATTAGAAAGCCCAAGGGGTCCAGAAGTTTAGGCACTAGTCTATGTGGAAGAATAAACGCAGAATTAAAATCCACAAAAAGCATCCTCAGATAGCCCCCCCCCCCCCCCCGCTGTTCTAGATGAGTCAGCATCTAGCATTTAGCACAACCTGATAAATATTGCCTGTTTTTACAGGTAATCCTTGATACATGACTATTCATTTAAATTCAAAGTCACAATGGCCCTGGAAAAAAATACTTTACAACCGTACTTGCATGGAAGGCCCTTGCCCCATCCACTACCATACAGTTCTGTGATCACAATTCGGGCACTTGGCAACTCATATTTATGACCATTTGCAGTATCCTGCACTCACATGATTACAATTTGTGACATTTTTTGCTGGTTTCTGGCAAAAAAAAAAGTCTGGCAAAAAAAGTGCTTTAATAAATATTTTATTTTATAAACACTATGATAAAACAAAAGTGTTCCCAGGTAAGAAAATGTAATATGAAATCATTGAACATCTATCATGTTTTATTGGCAATTCTACTGTGCTGTACATTAACTAGCATGTCAAGTTTGGTGAAAGGTTTAGATATTAGAGCTAGAATAAAAAAATATATATTTTACTGTAAACATAACTTGAACTAATAAATGTTCAGTACTTATGCCTTTCCTAAAATATTTGATATATTTGCATATAACCAATCATTTTGCTGGAGATACATACATTGTTTATTAAGATTATTTTCCAATAATCTTCATTGACAGAAATAATCTTCATTGACAGAAATTGTCAATTGTGATAAGTTGTTTGAATTTGTAATTTTTATTTTTCATTGCTCATTTCAGACCAGTTGGATAAGCAATTATTTGTGCATATAAACTAGTTATTAAATTAGATATGCTCCAGATATGAATAAACATTTATTGTTTTTGTTTTTCTTTTCTGTACTATGCAGTAAGAATATCTAAAAGTTAGGAGAGAAGAAAAATATGAAAAATGGTAATCCAAATAGAGCAGCCCTATGGGCTATGAATTGTTCTCAGACTGAGAAGAAGAAAAAATTAACCATGTTTTCCTCCTTTTTTTCTGTCCATGGGTATTTTAGAGCTTAATTTTGCTGTGGATAATGTCCCAATTTTCATTTCATTTATATTATATCTGCATCTTTTCTTGTTTCTTCATACTTTTTCTGAAAGTCTAGCACTGGATAAAGTGTTGCTGATCATTATTTCAGATCTTATTTTGTCCTGTTTGTTGTTTGGTTGGTTTTTACTTTCATGGTGATACAGGGTTTTTCTTTATTTTTACCATTTTATTCTTTCAGTGAAGGCAGTCATACTATATAAAAAAGAGGTCAGCAAATCATTGGCTGTTTTTTGTTCTTTAAGGAACCTTACAACCTGCATATCATTAACAGTAAAAATCACTGGCAATGCAGTAAAGATAGTTTAAAGAAAACTAGACTTATGATGGAAAAGGAGGTGATGGTTTATTTCTGCAAAATTCGAAACAATTTATAAGAGCTATAATAATCTCCAAATTGCAGACAGGAGAGTAGCACATGTGAGAGACAGGTGGAAAGAGAAAGATTCTCAAGGCAACTGTTACATGCCTTCAAAACTATGAGGGGCAATGCAAAGAGACCTTTGAAACATGGGGCAGGTAGGACAAAGATAGAGTGGTTGCCTGCCATGCTTAGGACTAACCAATTTCAGTAGTTTGAAGTAAAGACTTTATCTGGCCACACTGTGTCAAGTATCTAAAATTTATGTAAAGTTCAAAAATAGTTAAAGCCTTGTAAAGTAGGAGGTTGCAGATTTACAGCCGAGTCCTCATTCAGGTGACCTGATGACATGGAAACCTCTAAAATGCAGTGAGACCTGAACACTTTTGACAAATGAAAAATAATAATTAGCGAAATCAGTTGGGGGGAAAAATCAGGACGATATGTAATCACCTGGTTTTTTTTCCAGTCTTTATATTTTACTCTAGTCCATTCCCTTCCTAAGGTAGCACTTAATATTAATACAGGATGAAAATAGGGTACAAAATCATAATCATCAAAAAAGTTAAGCTCCCAGAATGATTTTTTTCACTATAATCTTCCTTCCATAAGATATTGAGATGTTATCATTTAGTCATTAAACAATAACAGATAACATTTCCAATTATGTATTCTTAAAGAATTCAATTGTGAAATTGTTGCTGTATTAAATAAATATTTTGAGGTTATCATGCAAAATTAATGGGAAATAATTACCCTCAGAGTGCATGAATACTTCACTAAAATCCTAAAGCATTGTGCCCCATTAAAAAGTTGTAGGATTTTTCCAGACCATGCAGGATTTTTTCTCGACTAATATTTATTGAATGTTTGCTCCATGAGCTGCAGATGGTGGCAGTCGAAGGAAGGGTAGGACAGAAAGTTATTTCTCAGAACTTTGACTTATGCTTAAGTCTTTGCCTCTGCATTTGTCTTGACTGCATCTGAAATAATTTTAATGGTTCAGCAACTGCACAACTGAAATAAGCAAGGATAGACTGCCCTACTAATTACTCCTAACTATTCTACTAGGAGGCATTGATATATTTTAATATTGTTTACAGCGTAATGGGTTTATTAATGCATTTAGTTATTTAAAAATATTAAATATTGTAATAATTATGCTCCTTTGAAAAACTAAATATTGTAATAATTATACTTTTACCTCCTCCCCAGTTCTAAAGAAGATCCAGCCCTTCTCTAGTAGAATTTGTTCTAGCAAGGATGATAGTGGTGGACATTGCATGAGTGGGGTTAAGCTAGTAAAAAGTTGATTATGTGGGTGGGGAGAGTAGGTTTTTAAAAAAAAGAATAGCTGCATCTAAATGTGAATTGACAAAAGTGAAACCAGAAAACCAAGATAATGCAAGATAAGAAACTTATTTGAAGTTTCTGAAAGTTATGAAGGAGTATGCTGCAAGCTGTGTGATAAACATCCAGTGCTGCTAAGAATATGAGCATTATTTGCATATCTTTGTATAAAATATGTTTTATTAACAATTTCTATGCATAAGAAAAGCTTTTGTTTCCAAGTAGATTTTAAAACACTGCATGCTTTGTATGGAAAAGGAAAAAATGCAATTATTAACTACTCCTAATCACATATGTGGTTTATATTAGATGGCAGCAAAGTGGTCCTCTGGATTCTTACACAAGTCCTAACTAACTATCCCAAATCCCATTAATTCTAAGCTGTCGGGACAGCACACAACCAGATGTCATAAGCTGTTCTCTATCAATTATACATGGTCATAGAATGCCTGGAGAAGTCGATAGATAGATGATAGATAATGTAAGCCATTTTGTATAATGGGAGAAATGTTAGAACAAGATAGAAAAAAAATTATTCAACTATTATAGCATACTGCACTGACTTATCTCACTAGCTATTTGTTCTTGCTATGAACCTTTGATTTCTCAAATCCTGTGAATGTAGAAACGGTAATAAGGAAGTTTCTCATGACTGAATCTGTGGATGCCGCTTTATGTTAATTCAAGACTACTGAAACAGAAAATTGTTATTTACTCCTAATCAGCTTTAAGTATTTTGTTTTAAGATGGAGAGTGCAATGTGAAACAAAGGAAAATTAATAACTTCCCAAAAACAGGGAAATAAAATTTTAAGAACTTTTATGCTCAAATAAGCAGCATGATTTCTTTCATTCTGCTGCCATTGCTCAAACCCATTTAATCCATTAACTTAAAATGATTTTATGATCTTGTGGAATGTGGCAAAAGTTATTGTATCTGTTTGCATATGAAAAATTGCATTATCCACTTGATTTTAACAGGTTATTTAGCCTGCCTCAGTTTGTATTACTGATTCTGTTAGTTTTAATTTTATTGCTGGTTTTGTTAGTATTTTTGAGACAGTTTGGTCTGATGGTTAAGGCACCAAGCTAGATTAAAGCAGTGAACTCCTGCCTTAGCCATGAAAGCTGGCTAAGTCACTCATTCTCAACCCAATACACCTCACAGTATGTTGTGAGGAAAATAGGATGAACTTGTGTTGGATAAGTTTGCTACTTTGAATTATTTATAAAAATAAAGGCGAGATACAAATAAATAATAAATATTTTGTATTATTGTTTGAAATAGTAGCTGTTTTATGAACTTCTGCTAAAATGAAAAGTAGTCTTCCTTAAAATAACAACTAAAGAACTAATTTAAACTCTTCCATTGGCTGAGACCAACATTGCTGAGAAAGCTGACTCCATTCACAGTAAGCTTTGTGCCAACATCCTCTGCAAGGAGCCCCACATGTAGTAAATGGTTGCAGTTCAAATAGCTGTCATTTATAATCCACCTGGGAAATTATTTTTTCTTCAAAAAGATATTAAGGAACAATGTAGTCTTCACTAAGAAATAGACAAAAAGTCCAAATATGTGCAGACTTGGTTAGGCTTGTGTCCCTAAGGCAACCAAACATTTTTAGTGTTCTGTGTCTTCATCTCTGTAAGGACTACAAGTGATTATCTCGTCCCAATGGAATTTTGGATCAGGATATCTATTGTAAGAAAAAGATCAAGCAAGCAAACATGCATCTTTAAGGGAAATGTGCACACCTCATTTTCATGGGAATTATATTTATTAGAAATATCCTTTGTAAATCCATCTTTATGAATTTTCCTGTTCTTCAAGAACCACTACTGTAATGTAACTGGCTGGGTACATAGCATTGTTAAAAACATTTTATAATATGTGTGTATGGCTTTTCATTACGATGAAGCTTCAGATATCAGGTAATGTCTTCCTGACGTGTGTTTACTGTCTTGCTTTCAGAAGAAAAACCGGACTGCTCCAAAGCCCGCTGTGAAGTGCAGTTTTCTCCACGCTGTCCAGAGGACTCTATTCTGATTGAAGGCTATGCTCCCCCTGGAGAATGTTGCCCTCTTCCGAGCCGTTGTGTCTGCAATCCTGCAGGATGTTTGAGGAAGGTCTGCCAACCCGGCTATTTGAATATACTGGTTTCCAAAGCATCAGGAAAGCCAGGAGAATGCTGTGATTTCTATGAATGTAAACCAGGTAAAGCTATATAATTTAATGTGGGCCTGTTCTTATTGATACAAAAGACTCCTAGATCATATAACATTGTTGTTTAAAACACAACAACCCTAATAATAAAGTTCCTATCAATAAAATGAGGCAAATACTTTAAATATGACTGACCTGAACTTTTGATTATGTCAGAATTGTTCAGTCTTTGAGAGGATCCTCAAAAAGGTCGGGAAAAAAACATATTGGAAGATCAGATGAGATAGTAGGTTATTAACCTGTGTGGTGGCATATAAATTTATGAGGTAGTCAGATGGTTTTTTAATCTTTTGTTGATTCAAAAAAAAAAAAAAGGCAGTCTGCAGTGAGTAGTGATCGTAATTGGCTTTGAAATCATCTTTAAAGCAATCTGCAACCATGAGTTAGTCAAACAGAAAAAAGAATCCAGCCACATATTCTAGTTTTGTGCTGTTACAGAGGGATTCCCAATGCTCCTGCTAAATGATAAAGGTCCAGAAAAACTGATAAAAGGACTTTGTTCTAAACACAGCAATGCAGTGTAACAACTTTATTATTTTATCACCCTTATCTGTATAATAGAAAATACAGTCTGAAAATTGTATATGGCTGGATTATGGTAGCATTTATAGTCTGAGAAGTATTCTCAACTGTTTGATATATCATAGGTGTAACCACAGTTGTTTACATTCTGGCCCTTTAAGTAAATAAAATATAATCATTGGAATTAAATATTTTGGAAACTCAAAAGAATTGAGAAAAAAAAGTGAGTCACTGTAACATAGTTGTGGTTAATACTACAAGTTGCTGTTGAGGAAAATCAAGTCCATTTCAGCCACAGGGGTTCATTAGGTGACTTCACTTCATTACGTGGCTCATTGACTCAATCACTGTGGTGGAATGTAGTGAAGAGGTAGATTCCAAGGAAGGAAGATTCCTAGAGAAGCAAAAGGCAACTCAGTCTGGATGTTATATGTGAGAGAAGGAAGGTAAAGACAGCCCCTCCCTAATAGTTATGGAAAATTTGGAAGACTCAGTTTTGCAAGATCTTGTCTACAGACATGGAACAATTAAAGATTTCAGTTTGGAAGAATCCCCAGATGTCATTGTTTGTTTGGGGTCTGACAGTCACTCTCTTTTGGTTCAACCTATTCCAGAGTTTTTGTTCTGGGAACAATTGAAACAAGAGGAAGGAGGAGTGCAGTGTATGCCATCTTGAACTCCTATACGTAAGACAGGATATAAATCTAACAAATTAGAATCAGTAGAAGTATGATCTTAAGGAGATAATGTTCTAGAGGGTAAGCACCAGTGGTGGGATTTAATTTTTTTTACTACCAGTTCTATGGTTGTGGCTTGGTGGGCCTGGCAGGGGAAAGATACTGTAAAATCTCCAGTCAGAGGTGGATATTTGCCAGTTCTCCGAACTACTCAAAATTTTCGCTACTGGTTGTCCAGAACTGGTCAGAACCTGCTGAATAACACCTCTGGTAGGTACCATGATAGAAAGAGTTCTCTTCCTGACACTCCCTCACAAAAGGCCCCTGTGCACGCCTCTCCTACCAGATCTAATAGGAAAGAAAGATATCATTGGGATGGTTCAATAAGTAAACCAGCCTCAAGCCATGAAAGGTAACTTAAAGGTTAAAGGTAACTACCTGCTTTTTGAAAGAATACTGCAAGCTAATACAGCTCACAAAACATATATATGTATACATACATACATACATGCATGCATATATGTGTGTGTGTGTTTTCTGAGGTTTTCGCGGGTATTTGTATGTGGATCTTTTGTTATTCGGGTTTTCTCCCGCATAAAATTGGAAGTATCTAGGCGACATTTCAATGAAGTCTCATTCATCATCTTCAGGCTTGTTTCCTCAGCTCTGTGCTTCTCAGAGTAATGTGAGCTTGCAGCTGCTTCTTCCTTTAAACTGTGGGGTTGTGACTTGATTGGGTGGGGGATTGGCTGTGTTCTGATTGGGTGGGGGGGTGTTCTCATTGGTTGGGGGTTTGGCTGTCTTCTGATTGGTAGGGAGGTTGGCTGTGTTCTGATTGGCTGGGAGTGTGTTCTGTTCAGGTGGGGACTTGGTTGTGCTCAGGTTAGCCTTAGTTGCTGGGGGATTTGAGTTGGTGAGCTGTGATCCTGTTGTTTGGCTTCGCATTCGTGGTCGTGCCACATCTTCATGGTGGGTGTCAGTTCGCTTCTTGTAAGGGTCGGAGGGGTTTGAAGTGGGTAGTGATGCAGCTGCGGTACGGTTTCTGGTCCGTGGTCGTGTCTCATTTTCTGTGTGGGTGTGAGTCTTTTTTCTATGTGGAAGTGTGGTGGTAGCATCTTGTATGGCACTCGTGGGTGTGGGTCTGGTGTCATTCTTCATGTTAGGTACTCGTTTATTTATGAGGGCAGGTTTCCAAATGGTTGGTAGGCAGGAGGTATCTCGTTTATTCATGCTGTGTGGGCGTTTTTCTATCTCTATGGCTTCTCTGATTATTCTGTTGTTGAAGTGTTCGGTTTTGGTGATAGTTCTGGTATTTTTAAAGTCAACCTCATGTCCTGTGGCTTTGAGGTGTTGGGCCAGGGAAGAGGTCAGTTCTTCTTTTTTGATTGAGTTCTTGTGTTCTTCAATGCGTGAACTTATTCTTCTGTTAGTTTGTCCGATGTATGTGGTGGGGCAGGCAGTGCAAGGGATTTCGTATACTCCTTGGTTTTCTAACTCGATTTTGTCTTTAGGGTTTCTTAGGATGGTGGATATTTTTCTGTTTGTGCAGAATGCTGTTTTAATGTTGTGTTTTTGGAGGATCTTGCTGATTTGTCTGTAGTGCCTTTTATATATGGGAGGAGAGCTTTGCCGTTCTCTGTCCTGGATTTTGGTTGGGGTTTCTTTTTGGATTAGGTGGGTAATCTTTTTTTGGAATCCACTGGCTGTTAGTACATTAGTGAGAGTGTGTAGTTCAGTTTTTAAGTGTTGTTTGTTTTTTTCTGAGAGATGAGTATCTCGGCTACGGAATTGATCTGTGCTGGGTGGTGGTGTGAGAGATAGCAGTTTGTATGTGTTTTCTTCTGGTAGATGGTGTGTCCTAGGGAGCCATTGGATTTTTTGTATACTAAGACATCTAGGAAGGGAAGTTGATTGTTGGCTTCTGTTTCCATGGTGAATTGTATTTTGGGGTGTAGGTTGTTGAGGTGTGTGAGGAAGTTGTTCAGTTATTTTTTCCCATGTGGCCAGATTATGAAGGTGTCATCTACATATCTGAGCCAGAGTTTGGGTTTGTGATCATATTTTTCTAGAGCTTGTGTTTCAAAGTGTTCCATGTAGAGGTTTGCGATGACAGGTGAGAGGGGTGATCCCATGGGTGCTCCTTCTATTTGTTTGTATTTTTGTCCATTGTAGGTGAAGTATGTATTGGATCGGCAGTGGTTGGTAAGATCTAGGATGTACTTGGGGGGATTGTATTTGTTTTGGATGGCTGTCAAGGCTTCTTTTATAGGCACTTGGGTGAAGAGGGATATGACATCGGAACTCACTAGTAGGTCACTGGGTTGTAAGTTTTGTTTCTTTATGATCTCGATGAACTGGAATGAGTTTCTTACATGTGAGTTGATGGATTCTGCATAGGGCTGTAGTTGTTTGGCGAGAAATTTGGCTAAGTTTTGTAGAGGTGAGTCTGTGGAGGTGACTATTGGTCTAAGTGGAGTTCCTTCTTTGTGTATCTTGGGGAGACCATAAAGCTTAGGGCATCTGGATGATTTTTCTCTGGGTATGATTCTTTGCTGGATTTCTTCGCTGATGGGGGAGGCTTTTATTTTGGATCTGATGGTTTTTTCCAGGTAGATGGTGGGGTCTGTGTTTAGGGGTTTTTATGTGGGGTCTTGGAGTAGGTTGGTTAACTTGGTTTGGTAGTCAGATGTACTCATAACCACTGTCACGTTGCGCTTGTCTGCTGGTAGGATTATTATGCTGGTGTCTTCTTTCAGGTTAAGTAGTGCAGTTTGATCTTCTTTGGATAAGCTGCTTTTGGGTGGTTTGCTAGTGCAAAGAATGTTGGTGATTTCGAGTCTGATTCTGTTAGCATCATCAGGTTTGGTTTTGGTCAGGCTGGTTTCAACTCCGCATATGATGGTTTCTGTGGGGATGTGTTTCCTCCTCACACACCTCAACAGCCTACACCCCAAAATACAATTCACCATGGAAACAGAAGCCAACAATCAACTTCCCTTCCTAGATGTCTTAGTATACAAAAAATCCAATGGCTCCCTAGGACACACCATCTACCAGAAGAAAACACATACAAACCACTATCTACATGCACTCTCACACCACCACCCAGCACAGATCAATTCTATAGCCAAGACACTCCATCTCCAGAACAAAATGCTTAGCCGATGAACAACACTTAAAAACCGAACTACACAATCTCACTAATGTACTAACAGCCAATGGGTTCCAAAAAAAGAAGATGACCCACCTAGTCCAAAAAGAAACCCCAACCAAAAGCCAAGACAGAGAACAAGAGAACGGCAAAGCCCTCCTCCCATATATAAAAGGCACTACAAACAAAATCAGCAAGATCCTCCAAAAACACAACATTAAAACAGCATTCATCTCATGATAAAAATGTATTTATGAAAATCTACATGTGAATAGATCCAAAAAAGTATTGAGTATGCTGGTATAAATCTAGACACCTACACACCGGGGTGGGATTCAAATTTCTTAACAACCAATTATATGGGCGTGGCCTAATTTGTGGGTGTGGCTTGGTGGTCATGTGACTGGTTGGGTGTGGCTTGCTGACTGGGTGTAGCTCGGTGGGCATGTGACTTATTAGGTGTGGCTAGGTGGACATTTGACTGGCAAACCAAATATAAGTGGTCCTCGCTTAATGGCCAGTTGCTTAACAAGTGTTCTAATTTACGACTGGCCTCCCCAGAGCTACTTGACCTGTTTGGTGTTTTGACAGCGATACATACACACACATACTTATGACCAGTTACAACATCCCACATAGTCTTGTGACTTCGGTTTTCTATTTTTTTTTTTACCAGTTTCAACAGTTCCTTCTGGTTTCCAGTTAAAAACGCCCATTCCTCCATTTATATATTTCCAGTTGTTAACTTTGTTTTCCTTTTCAAAGATCTTCATCTTTTTATTCATTAATTTTCATATTCATTCAACCTTTCTAATGCTTTCTGCAAATTGTTAAGCTTGTCAGCCAACAACACACTTATCATCTGATACATAGCTGAAGTTTTCACTATGCTTTCTAAAAAGAGATTATTTCATTCTTTTCTTTACTTTAATTGTTTCCTACCAGTGTTCAGCGTGGACTGTAGTACAGTGGAATGCCCTCCTGTCCAACAAGTTGCCTGTCCTTTGGATAGCTATGAAACTCAAGTCAGGCTGACAGCTGATGGATGCTGCACTCTTCCCACAAGGTTTGTTATATCTGATGTCAAAGTATCACAGTCACATAGTATACCGACACTAAACTTGTGACAGAAAAAAGTCAAGTCTATTAGTATACTGATTATTAAGTTACTATGTTAACTAATGTTATTTAATAAAGAATGCTGGGTTTCCAATGGAAGATTTTCTAGACTGAACAATTATTCTATGAAAAGTGTTAATGACTATCCGGAATAGCTTTCTTTCAGTCCTGTGTTTTGAGGAAAATCTATTTTGAAAAAAACAAAATACAGCTTTAATATGAAACATTTGTGGAATGTATAAATAGGCTTTATGGCTATCAAATTTGATACTTCGGGTTACCCTAAAATCTTTAAAGCATTATGTTGGGTCATCTTAGTACCAAGATGTATTTTCAGCATATCCTATATGTCAAGGAGCTGTGTATGTTTTTTTTAGATTAATAGCTGTAAGATATAACATGTGACACATTATATTACTCAAATATGGTATTTTACTTTAAATTTCTAAAATTTCACTTTAGAAATAGTGTGCTCTCTGTGTGACAGATTATTCAGGCACCACTTCAACCATTTGTGGGAAAAAAAATCAAGAATCTTGAAACTCTCTAGAAACTGATTCTCAAATGTATGGTTGTCTCCATTTTCTTCCTGCCTTTAGCCCTGTTATAGATTCGTGGAGTATTCTTAAGTAGAGCTTTGCTCGTACATTTTCTATAGGGAAAAAATGTAAGTCTGGCTTCTACTATAAAATAATCCTCTACTTTTGTCTCTGTCCCTCTAGTCAAGATGAAGACTTTGTTAGCATGTACCTGTGCATACTTAAAGAAAAAAGTATTAACAGAGCTCTTGAGTTCATCACAATCTATTGGCAGCCTTATTTCAGTCATCTAAATTAGGGGTGTCAAAGTCAGGCCCACATGGCCAGATGCAGCCCACAAAGTGCTTAATCTGGTCCGCGGGGCTGCCCTGGAAATAGCAAAGGACTGTCCCACAGTGCCTCTGCCAGCCAAAACTCGGCAGAGCTCTCGAACCACCACAGGTGCCTCCAACATGAATGACGTTGAGCTGGGCCATGCCCACCCTGGCCATGCCCACCCACCCCTCCGAGGTCAAACACAACCCTAATGCAGCCCTCAGTAAAATCAAATTTGACACACCTGATCTGAATGATTTTAAAACTTTAACCTGGGATCATCGTTGAGAAACATGTTTGCAAAAACTATTGATTAATGCAAAGTTATATAAAATAAGGTATATTCCACCTTAGTGAGTTTCTTTAAAAAAAATCTGATGTGCCTTTATTTTAGAATCCAATAATTTATACAATTGCTTCTATTTAGCAATAGCACTTAGACTTATATATCACTTCAGAGGGCTTTATAGCGCTTTCTAAGCGATTGACAGAGTCAGTCTATTACTTCCAACAATCTGGGACCTCATTTTACAGACCTAGGAGGAATGAGGCCGAGTCAACCTTGAGCCAATATAAATTGAACTGCTGGCAGTGGCAGAATTAGCCTGCAATACTGCATTATAACCACTGCAACACAACAGCTCCTTAAGATTTGTAATATCTTAAGTTGTTTTCAATATATAACATATATTAATAGCAGTTATTATCATACAGTTTGATGTTATTTTCAAGGAGCTTCTAATTCAGTACCCTCTCTATTAATATTTTATTTTCTCCAGTATTGTCTATATGTGTGAGGTAATGGTAATATTCTGAAGATTAGCATTAGTTATGTGCTTGAAAGATGAGCTTATTTAATCATTCCATGAATTTCATAAATCTAGTTGTGTTCTTCAACTGTAAATTTTTAAATAACATGGAAAGATCATCAAAAATCTGATATGAAATGTGGATAGAAATTGAACTGCAAGATCATTTATCATACTTTTTAAATTAATGTATTTTATTAGATCAGTATAATGTCTAGAAAGCTATACTTTAGGATAAGCTTTAGCTTGAATAATTTTCATTGAAGTTGCTGTCTTTTCTTTCCAAAACACAGATTCCAGAAATGTCTGGAGATAGAAGAATTAATTGTTAATATTAAATATTAATTTATTGGATTACTAGTAATAAAAATTTCAATTTTACAAAAGAAATTCTGAATTCACTATTATTGAAGAAACAGTTCAGTCAATACCTTCAAAGAGTTAGTGAAACACTATAATAGTCAAAAATAATAATGAACAAGACTGAAAAATATAGAAGCTGGTCCGCCATCTCATCTCTTCAGAAGGAGATATATATATATCTATATCTATATATATGTGTTTTTTTAACTTTTCGCGGGTACTTACATGTGTACTGTTCAGCTTCCTTCGGGTATTATCCCACGTCATTGTAGTGCTTTTAAAGTTGTAGGGATAATACCCGAAGCAAGCTGAACAGCACATATATATATGTGTGTGTGTGTGTATGTGTGTGTGTGTGTTTAAATTTTCCCGGGTACTTACATGTGTGCTGTTCAGCTTCCTTCAGGTATTATCCCACGTCATTGTAGTACTTTTAAAGTTCTGGCAACGTTTCAGCAGAATCTCATCTGCCATCATCAGGCTTCTAGATAGTTTGTATGTGGGTCAGAGTCTCACAGTCTTTGGTTTTAAATTTGAGGCTAGCCTATGCTGTGCCAGGATGGTTTTTTTCTTCATCCTGATTGGTTGGGAGTCTTGGTCTGTGTTTATTGGACTTGGAGTTTGATTGATTGGTGTTTCTGGTTTCTTCTGTCTGTTTTGTGGCTTTGATTGGCTGGCAACACTCTGCTCCTGCACTGGAGGCTTTCAGTGCAGCTTGGCTTCGTGTGAAAGGACGGCTGTTCTCTATTAGGAAGCCAGGTTTCATCTGGGTGCCTGGTGAGGGGGTATTTGAGCTGGAGGTATCAGAGGGAGTCTGTTTGTGCCCAGGTGTTTGCCTGGCTTGTGGTGTGGAGATCTTTCCATTTGAGAGTGCAGGATTCCAAATGATTGACAGTCTGGTGGAATCATCTCTTCTATTCATGCTTTCAGGTCTTTTTTTAATCTCTATGGCTTCTCTGATGATTCTGTGGCTGGGGTTATCTATAGTGGCCAGGGTTTTAGTGCCATTGAAGTTGAGGTTGTGACCTGTGGTTTTAATGTGTTGGGCTAGTGAGGAGGTGTGTTCCAGCTTTTTTACTGCATTTTTGTGTTCATCCAGGCGGGTACTTATTCTTCTTTTGGTCTGTCCAATGTATGTGGCCGGGCATGATGCACAGGAAACTTTGTATATGCCTTGATTTTCCAGTTCAATTTTGTCTTTGGGGTTTTTAAGAATGGCTGCTATTTTTTTGTCTGTTTTGGAGGCAGTCTTGATGTGATGCCTGTGTAGTATCTTACTGATTTTGTCTGTAGTACCTCTTATGTAGGGCAGGACAGCTGTTCCATAGGTCTGTTGATCTTCTAGGTCTCTGTTATATCTTGGTGTGTTTTTGTGGATCAAGCTTGTGATTTTGTTTTTGTGGAAGCCGTTGGCTGTCAATACTTTAGTCAGGGCGCATAGTTCAGTCTTTATATGTGTCTTGTCTGCCAGGCGTTTGGTTCTGGTAATTAGTATTTTAGCCACGGAATTTATCTGTGCTGGGTGGTGGTGGGATTGGGCGTTGAGGTGGCGGTTGGTGTGTGTTTTCTTCTGGTATACGGTGTGTCCCAGTGTGCCATCTGTTGTAGATTAGTACATCTAGGAATGGTAGTTGTTTGTTTATTTCCGTTTCCATGGTGAACTTGATTTTGGGGTGTGTGCTGTTTAGGTGTGTTAGGAAATTGTTTAGGTTTTCTTTTCCATGGGGCCAAATCACAAATGTGTCATCGATGTATCTTAGGCATAGTTTGGGTTTGTGGGTAGCATTAGCCAGGGCTCTGAATTCGAATTCTTCCATGAACAGGTTTGCAATGACGGGTGACAGTGGTGATCCCATAGGGGCTCCTTCAATTTGCTTGTATCTTTGTCCTTTGTATATGAAATATGTGTTGGTTAGGCAGTGTTCTGTTAGTTCCATGAGGTGTTTAGCTGGTTGGTATTTATTTTTGATGATTTCAAGAGTTTCTTTTATCGGGACTTGAGTGAATAGTGAAACTACGTCGAAACTTACAAGCAGATCTTCTTGTTCCACGTGTAGATCTTCGATCATTTCTAAGAAGTGGTATGAGTTTTGTACATATGTAGCTGCGGTTTCAGCATGGGGCTGTAGTTGTTTTGCTAAGTATTTAGCTAGGTTTTGTAATGGTGCTCCTATGGAGCTGACTATGGGTCTGAGAGGTATGCCTTCTTTGTGTATTTTTGGGAGGCTGTATAATTTGGGGCATCTAGAAGATTTTTCTCTTGGGATGATCGTCTGTTGGATTTCTTTGCTTATGTGGCTGGTTATAATTTTCTTCTTGGTTAATTTTTCTAGATATGTGGTTGGGTCTGTGTTTATAGGTTTGTATGTGGAGTCTTGGAGTAGGTCTGTCAATTTTGTTTCCTAGTCTTTTCTATCCATTACTACTGTGGCATTTCCTTTGTCTGCTGGGAGTATTATTATGCTGTTATCATTTTTCAGGGTTTGTAGTGCTATGAATTCATCTTTTTGCAAATTACTTTTTGGTGGTTTCGTTGTGCATAAGATGTCAGTAACCTGGTGTCTTATTCTGTCAGCTTCATCTGTATTTAATTTGGTTAGGCTGGATTCTACTGCACATATGATGGATTCTGTTGGGATTTTTTTGGGTGCTATGGCATAATTAGTATATAACGTTTCCAACAGAGAACTCAACAAAACAGAAACAGATGTTTCAATAAACACAGACCAAGACTCCCAACCAATCAGGATGAAGAAAAAAACTATCCTGGCACAGCATAGGCTTGCCTCAAATTTAAAACCAAAGACTGTGAGACTCTGACCCACATACAAACGCTATACAGAAGCCTGATGATGGCAGATGAGATTCTGCTGAAACGTTGCTACAACTTTGAAAGCACTACAATGACGTGGGATAATACCCGAAGGAAGCTGAACAGCACACATGTAAGTGCCCACGAAAGCTTAAAAAAAACATATATATATATATATATATATATATACACACACATACATACATATATATACATATACACTGATCAAAAAAATAAAGGGAACACAAAAATAAGACATCCTAGATCTGCATGAATGAAATATTCTTGTTAAATACTTGTTCATTACATAGTTGAATGTGCTGACAACAAAATCACACAAAAATTATCAATGGAAATCAAATTTAGCAACCCATGGACGTCTGGATTTAGGGTTACACTCAAAATTAAAGTGGAAAAAAACACTACAGGCTGATCCAACTTTGATGTCCTTCAAACAAGTGAAAATGAGGGTCAGCAGTGTGTGTGGCCTCCATGTACCTGTATGACCTCCTTACAACCTCCTGATGAGGTGGTGGATGGTCTCCTGAGGGATCTCCTCCCACACCTGGACTAAAGCATCCCCCAACTCCTGGACAGTCTGTGGTGCAATGTGGCATTGGTGGATGGAGCGAGACATGATGTCCCAGATGTGCTCAATTAGATTCAGGTCTGGGGAATGGGCAGGCCAGTCCATAGCATCAATGCCTTCGTCTTACAGGAACTGCTGACACACTTCAGCCACATGAGGTCTAGCATTGTCATTCATTGGGAGGAACCCAGGGCCAACCGCACCAGCATATGATCTGACAAGGGGTCTGAGGATCTCATCTCGGGACCTAATGACAATCGGGCTACCTCTGGTGAGCACATGGAGGGCTGTGCAGCCTCCTAAAGAAATGCCACCCCACACCATTACTGACCCACTGCCAAACCAGTCATGCTGGAAGATGTTGCAGGCAGCAGAACGTTCTCCACGGCATCTCCAGACCCTATAACGCCTGTCACATGTGCTCAGTGTGAACCTGCTTTCATCTGTGAAGAGCACAGGGTGCCAATGGCAAATTTGCCAATCTTGGTGTTCTCTGGCAAATGCCAAACGTCCTGCACAGTGTTGGGCTGTAAGCACAACCCCCACCTGTGGACGTCGGGCCCTCATACCACCCTCATGGAGTCTGTTTCTGACTGTTTGAGCAGCCACATGGACATTTGTGGCCCACTGGAGGTCATTTTGCAGGACTCTGGCAGTGCTCCTCCTGTCCCTCCTTGCACAAAGGTGGAGGTAACGGTCCTGATTCTGGGTTGTTGCCCTCCTACGGCCTCCTCCATGTCTCCTGATGTACTGGCCTGTCTCCTGATAGCGCCTCCATGCTCTGGACACTATGCTGACAGACACAGCAAACCTTCTTGCCACAGCTTACATTGATATGCCATCCTGGATGAGCTGTACTACCTGAGCCACTTGTGTGGGTTGTAGACTCCGTCTCATGCTACCACTAGAGTGAAAGCACCGCTGGCATTCAGAAGTGACCAAACCATCAGCCAGAAAGCATAGGAACGGAGAAGTGGTCTGTGGTCACCACCTGCAGAACCACTCCTTTATTGGGATGTCTTCCTAACTGCCTATGCTTTCCACATGTTGTCTGTTCCATTTGTACAACAGCATGTGAAATTGATTGTCAATCAGTGTTGTTTCCTAAGTGGACAGTTTGATTTCACAGAAGTGTGATTGACTTGGAGTTACATTGTGTTGTTTAAGTGTTCCCTTTATTTTTTTGAGCAGTGTATATTCTTGTGTATCGCAAGAATTCGTGGAGAAAGGTTTCCAGAAGTTTAATATCACTGTTTGAAAAATACATTTGTTTAATCTCAGCTGATAATGTTGGTAGGACTTTCATATAATACATGTTGAGAAAGAATGCCTAGAAAAAAAAGTTTTGATGGTGTTGTAGAACTTTATAAGATGACTTGAACATATTCAGCACAATATTATTGTGGATATTTTTAATACTGAGAACCATTTTGGGGGGCAAATAATGAAGTTAGATCTTTCTTTTGCTCACAAAGGGAGCAAGCAGGAATAAATTGTAAGCGGGGACCAGGCTACCCTACCAGCCTGATATATGCCATGTAGCTCCTGAAATAGAGATTGGATTTTTTTTGTCTGTATGTAGGAAAATAATAATTCTTACCTTCCTGGCAGAAAAGAAAATCCTCCATACCATTATAATAGAATACTGTGGGGCATAGTGGTGAGGAGGGGTAGTTAGGTTGATAGCAACAGTATCTCAACACTAATCCTATCCCTTTTCTATGTATTTCACAATGTCACATGCTCCAAAGGCTCAGAGTTTAATTTCCAAAACCATTTTAGTCATTCTAATGAAATTGCTAAATTGCTGTGGATGTGTTAGCTGGACTTCAGGTATAAACGTACTTTGTGCTGACAGAGCTCTAAATAGTATTATATTTGTGACAATATTGGTATAAAATGCTGATTGATGAGGTTCAGGGCTCAGCAGGCAGGAAATTGCATATTTAGCCATAATTGTGACCATTATTGCATTGGATTAGGTTTATCTTCAGAACAATTATTTTCACACCCTTTTGTTAATAGTTCTGGCCACTTAGAGGTCTTTTTTGACCAGAAAGATTTCAAGAATTTAAGTTAATCTTGAGTGGAAAGTGCCCAGTCATCAAGTTTTAATAATTACAAATTATTAGAATGGCAAATATGAATGTTCTTATTAAATATAGAAGGAAAAAGAGGTTAATCCACTTCCATGAATAAATGGCCTCCCCCTGTATTTTTTTTTAAATGCTCACTTTAATCTTCACCTTTAGTTTTAGACAATACAAATTTGTCTCTTCTATATTAGTTTACAGGATTTTTCATTCTGCTAAATTAAAGAATCATTGCTGTATGCTTTCTTTCTAATGCTACCTTAGCTACCTGTAATCAGAACTCTAATTCTAAATATTTCTTATTAGTAGATTAAAACTTGACAGTTTTAAGGTTAATTATACAAATACGTTATGTTGAAACAAGAAACCATTCAGAAAATGTCTGGGAGTATGGAAGCTTTCAAATCTATGCAATTTCCCATGCTGAACAATCTTAAGCAATTTAAAGTATAAATGACAAGGAAATTTGATAGATATGTTGATGGTGTAATTGGAAATAGTTAGAAGCTTAGATAAATTGATTACCTCTCCTACCTTATTATGCATTTCATGTCATTTAAACCTAGAACCTGCTGGTGGGACTAAATTAACTGATATAGAGAACAGTGTTTTTTTAGTTTTTTATTATAGTGATTCTCCCAACTATAGATACTAATTATATATAATTGAAAACATTGGTGACTTTTTAATACATTTAGATCTCCCCCAGCTACAATGGGGTTTGGAACACCAGTCTTCAGATAAAAATTGAACATTGTCCTTTGAATATTCTTTTTTTTTTTAATTGTGTTGTGTTGATAACAGTCATGTTGTCCTTTTATTATATAACAAAAGGAAAAGCATTTGGCTTTCACAATTGGCTTTTTTTCCATTTGTTTTTTCCATCCCATGTGTTGCTTCACTTATTTATGGAGCTTTCAATGCTTCGGTTTCAGGTGCGAATGTCTCTCAGGTTTATGTGGTGTTCCAAAATGCGAGCCAGGCTTCATCCCCCAAATAGTGTCACGTGGAGACGGAACACCTGGCAAGTGCTGTGATGTCTTTGAATGTGTCAATGGTATGTTATGTTGACAGTATATTTGGACTAAACATTTTGAGATACTAGCATATGAATAACATTGATATCATCCTTACTATGCAGAAAACAATTAAAAAAATTACATTTAAAAATGTAATAGGTCCATTTTCCTCTCATAAAATTTATGTTACAAATCTTTTGTACGTAGGTTAAAAACCAACATTTGCATTACTGTTGTTTATTTCTTTACTTCATATGAACTCATGGACTATAAGTTTGCTTATAAACTCAAATAGTATATTCTGAGGAGCATGCTGACACATATAGTTGGAGGTTTGAAAAAGTATGCTTCCTGGGGCAGGAGAGTTCACCTCTGTCTCTTTCTAGGGAAGAGATCATTTTAAATTATTAAACAGACAAGTTTTGCCTTAGCAGATGTCAGTAATCACTTAATATGTATTTATCAAAATGGCTAAAAAATATAATTCTTCAAAACCACAAAGCACCAACTTGAAGAATAATTGACAATTTTCAGCTTTAGCTAAAGAGTTCCAAGTAGTGCATTCTACTCCACAGTAGCTGAAGAAAGCAAAAATCAGAATTTGTTCACTATTATTGAAGAAACAGTTCAGTCAATAGCTTTAAAGAGTTAGTGAAACACTATTTTAGCCAAAAATAATAATGAGTAAGACTGAAAAATATCGAGGCTGGTCCGCCATTCTCTATTTTTCTTAACTCAGAAATCAGAAATTGTTTTGTTTTTGTTTTTATACATGTGTTTCTGTTTGTGCATACATACTTATACGCATATATATGCAAATGTAGTCAAGTGTATATGCCCACATATTTTAGGATTTGCCACTGATGGAAGGCAAGCAGTCCCATCTGAATGTACTGATCAGCAAAATGGAGTAACTATGCAAAATTCAGACTCAGAATGTTTTTGCAAATGCTCATCCTTTGTGTCAGTATAGTATGGTGTAACCAAGTAAAATAGGATTTATGGTAATTTATCGGTAATCCTGGGCAAAGAAAATTATTCCAATATTAATGAGATTATCGAGTCAGTTTGGTTTAGTAGTTAAGACACCAGGCTAGAAACCAAAAAACTATGACTTGAAGTCACATCATCATTGTCATCATCAATGAGATTATAAACTGTATAAATATTAATACTGAATATATTTAAATCCATAAAAGGTATTTACATTTTAAAAGTAATTTAAAATCACTTAATCAGTCACAAATGACTGATTAATATAACCTATATAAAGAAGTACTTAGCTATAAATGAACTGATGCAGTATCTTTTGTCTGATTCTTTTAAAGTGGCCCCATAAGTATTTCTGTAATTTCTTGGTGTAATAATGATAGTAAAGAAAGCAGTTATAGCCCAGGATTTTTTTATTAATTAGTAGTAATTTCATTTAAGTAGCTATGGTATGATGTTTGACTTAGAACAGATGTAATACCTATAAATGGCAAGTTCATTTCAATTTATTTTCCTATTTTTTGCTGTAACTAATACTACGGTAATAGGAATATATATTTTTTTTTAAATGTAGTTCTTATCTAAGAAAGCAAACTATTTTTGTGATGTGCATTTTCCATTGTCTTCTGATATTACTAAATACTTTGTTCTTTTTTAATCATTTATTTTTAAAGTTCGATACTATTGTCAATCAGAGCCTCTGTTTGGATTACAACCAGTATGTATTCGAGAAATGATTTTTAAAAATGGGTGTTGTAATACTGGGTGCATACACAACTATTGTATGTATTCTTAACTTTCTGTCTTTGAATTGTGGGAAAAAATAGCTAGTATGGTACCATATGTATTGTATGTATTCTTAGCTTTCTGTCTTTGAATTGTGGGAAACAATAGCTAGTATGCTACCATATTTTGACACTTTTCCTGCAACTATATTTGCATGTCTTGTCCTTACGACCCTTCAAAAAAAAAATTTAATTACACAATTAAGTATTTCATGCCACATTTGATATGAAGGCAAGGCATGTGACTCTAATAATGTTACAAGTTCCCAGTCTCATTGTATAAAAATATAAAAGTAGTTTTTATATTAGTATAAATACTATAAATACTATTAGTATTAGTAAGTTTTATTTAGCTGATCTTTCTTGAAATCCTCAAACCTGCTCAAGTTTAACAGTTGAAACCTTATGTATTCGCCCTTCCTCAAATTTAAAATCTGTCAGCAAGCTAAAAATGGGGAGATATTTCCATTATCATCACTTTTCACTATGGAAAATAGAAGTAGAGAAGATTAGTCAATTACACTAAATATCTACTTCCAACTATTAATTAAAGGAATGTGGTACCTGTTGCATTTCTGTTTCCTGGCTAGTGGGAAATATTTTTGTGATAATAGTTGTTTGATTTAGGTTTGACAGGCTGTTGTAATATGCATACTGTACTTTATGGCATACTCTGATGTATAAATACAGTCAGTGGTTGATTTTTCAATAAACTCAGTAGTTTTTCCCTTCCTA
The DNA here is from genome assembly GCA_015471245.1 of Laticauda colubrina. NCBI lineage: Eukaryota > Metazoa > Chordata > Lepidosauria > Squamata > Elapidae > Laticauda > Laticauda colubrina. The sequence goes on from BLBF01000018.1 coordinate 19,222,580, forward strand.
AAAAAACATATCAAAATTCATAGATTTATTAATTACTATTGATTATCTTATATAACTTATTTAACTCCTTTACAAGTACTACAAATGCCATAAAAATATTTTTCTATAAGATGAAGCATGTTGTGAGAAAGAATTGGATATATCACTGTTAGATGTTATTATATATTTAAATGGAAAATAGCCCAGAATCTCTGAAACCAGAAATCCAGTTTAACAGAAATATTGATTCTTGTCTGAATTAAGGCCAGCTAATTGCACAAAACTCAATTTCAGGAATGAAGCCTTCTAGTGTTTAATGTTGTGCAACATCTCCATGAAAAATATCTTTTTCTTCTTTGCTATTTTTAGAAGTGAAGCCAGTGTGTATATTTAATAGTGTGGAATATAATGATGGAGACATGTTCCGAATGGACACTTGCCGGTTTTGTCAATGCCAAGGTGGCGTATCTATTTGTTTCTCTGCACAATGTGGCGAGCTACACTGTGATAGATACTATGTACCAGAAGGAGAGTGCTGTCCAGTATGCGAAGGTAATTTTATTTTGTTGCTTGGATTCAGGAATTGATGAGCCTTAAAGGCTAAATACAATATTTTATAGCAGTAGTTAAAAGTTGATATGGAAGAAACTTGATATTGGTCCATCTGAAATGAGTTGGTTTTTTAATATATTTAATATAATTTTATACAAATGTATATGCACCATTGTCATTATGCACAACTCTGATTAATAATGCAAGGCTAATTGTAATTTGATATAATCTCCATTGCTCACAAATATTTCGATGAAAGCATAGTCCTGGTTTTTTCCCTATGAAAATAGACTATATCACATTAGGTACTACTAATAATTAATTGTCATAACATTCAAAAGAGGATTTTTTTATAGTTTTAAAGTACAAGTAGTCATCAACTTATGACACAGTTGAGCCCAATTGAGACATTTGTTAAGTGAATTTTGTCTCATTTTACAATCTTTATTGCCCCAGTTGTTCAGTGAATCACTGCAGTTGTTAAATTAGTTGACATGGTTTTTAAGTGAATTTTACTTGTTTGTCAGAAGGTCACAAAAGATTATCACATGATCCCAGAGCACTGTAACCATCATAAATATGAGTCAATTCCAAGCATCTGAATTTTGACATTGGGACCATGGGGATGCTGCAAAAGTTGTAAGTGTGAAAAACGGTCGTAAATCACTTTTTTCAGTGCTATTCTAACTTTGAACAGTTCCTAAACAAACTGTTGTAAGTCAACAACTATCTGAATAGTCTTGCAGTTGCACCAATAACAGTGTGGCCTTGCGGTATATAAATTCTGATCTTGACTTGATGAATTCTGAGAACTTCAACCATTGTTACCAACAAGGAATATGCATTAATAATTGTAGGTGAATTCAACTATTTAAGCTTTATTTAATTGTATAATTTTTGCTGTTGTTCTTTTGCTTTTAGATTCCATTTCTCCAATTAACAACCCTGCAGGATGTTATGCTAATGGTCAGATTCAAGCACATGGTGACCGCTGGAGGGAAGATGATTGTACTTTCTGCCAGTGCATCAATGGAGAGTCCCATTGTGTGGCCACAGCTTGTGGACAAAGTTGTTTGAATCCTGTAAAGGTTCCAGGAGAATGTTGCCCAATGTGTGAAGGTCAGACATGGGAAAATTAATTACCTGTCTTTTTTTGTGGGAAAGAATGGATAGCTTTGATTATAGTGTTTCCTATTTTTGAAAACATAACAAAAGCTCTTCCCTTATCTAATAACAGAAAAATGTGTGCCATCAACTTTAACTGCAATGAATAGAACTTGTTTTGGAGCAGAGTAAGGTTTTGTATGACTGCATTAGATATTAGATAATATAGGCTATCTGCAAAACAAAGGGGGAGACATTACATTCTTTGAAAAATCTCTACATCTGTAATTAATTTGAACATTTATTTGTGCCAGTTTTCAGTATATAAGGTTTTTTTTTTCTCGCTTGGTAGAGTTTCAGATCCGCTTTAATTTTATTATTCAAACTTTTTCACTTTGATCTACAGCTTTCATGGAATGGGTGATGATAATACATTGTCATGCGGCAGTCAGATATGATCAGATAATTAGTCTTACTGAAGGCAGTCTTCCTTCTACCTCACTTGTAGTTCTCAACCTATGACTATATCTTCAGAAATAATTCAAACTTACAGTGCCCTGATTGGTTATGTCTAGATCTCAGAATTTCAGCCATCTCAGTACCCTCTACAATCATGTGATCACAGTCTGGGTGCTTCGCATAATCATCATTTACAATTTTTCCTGCCTTGTATACCTTCTGTCAAGCACATCTCCTACACCCTCCCCAATCTGCACAGTGCCAAACACACCTGCCTGCACACTGTCCGACCACCTTTGCATACCATCCCCAACCCTTCCCTGCATACCTCACCAATTACTCGCACATCTTTCATACACTCCCTTAAGTCCTTTTCCATCCAGCAGCAGTCACTTACCTGGGATTTTCAATTTCCTGCTGGCTTCCCCACAGACTTTGATTGTGGGAAGTCAGCAGGAAATTGTCCCACCTAACCAACCCCCATGGAATTCTGGACAATAGCAAGCTTTCAGGGATTGTCATTATTAAGTGATGTGCTTTTGTTTTATCTAATAAGGCTAAATTGGCTTGTTTACACAAAAACATACCTCTTAGAAAGTGTCCACCAATCCTGAAAGTGAACATAAGACTTTTTGTAACTGATCCCCACTTTTTCCTTTTTTTAAGCTTCAGAATATATTTTAGTTTTTGATACCATGCTTGAATCTTACAGACAGAAATGCTGTACTGCAGCTATTCAGTGACCCTGTATAGATCATGAGCATTTTACATTTTTTTTAACCTTGGAACTCTGTCCCTGACTAATCCTTCTCATTGCTCATAACTTGTTACTTTGATTTCTTGCCTGAACGCTTAAGGGAAATTCATAGCAAATTGCAAATTGCCCATTCATATGTTTTTACAGCCTTACAGGCAATAAAATGTAGAGACTGGAATTCAGCAATGTAGTTTTGAAATCCCTTTTGAAAATGGAAATCCTGCTTTGTCCATCATATTAAAAACTGAGATTCTGAATGGGCTTTTTTCTTTTTAATAAAGAACAGGGTTCAACTAATCTCTCTTCAGAGATTTACTATATTCAGATTTTTTTCTCTAAGAAAGGTTTCCAGAGCCCTTTTTTGACCCTTAATGATTTTGTAAACTCTGTACTTCTATTTATTCTATAAAGGTTTAATTAAAAGATAAGGCTAAGCAATGTAGTTCTAAAATATTTTGTTGCTGCATTAGGAATTTGGACACCAGGAAGGAAATTCTCTACATCTGAACTTGGAACTGGTATTTTTCATGTAATGAACTCAGGGAAAAGAAAAGCTGTCTGGAATGCTAACTATGAAGTTGGAAAACATTTAGTCACCCTTGGAATGATATGAATGTTTTTCCAGGAAGCTTAAGTAAACGTATATTCTATAGCTCAGAAGACAGTATTTAACTTTTTTTGGAAGATTGACAATGTTCCACAAAGAGCACGGAAGTTTTAAAAGATCATTAAAAATAGTTCTGTCAAAAGCAAACAAACTATTGAGTTAGCTAAATATTTCTGCTTATTTTGAGGCATTTGACTTCATTTTTAAATAATGCAAAAATATTTTAGAAATGTTAAAGAAACATTTATAACTATAGCTTACATTTAATGTTGCCCTCTATAAAAAATGTCTTGTACAAGGATATATTCCACCTTTTGACTTTGTTGTATATCCTGCTGCACTACCAAGAATTGCCTTTCATGACTTTGGAAGAATGAACAGACACTAGGATTTGGTCTATTTGCCATTTTAAACCACAAAACCAGAGTAAGGGTTGCTCTTATAATATATTATTAATTTTAAGCACCCTTTAATAATTATATTTTACTTCATAAACATAAATTATATAAATTACTTTTGACTTCCCCTGCCAAAAACTTTCTGTTCTTTTCCTTCTCATGAACAGACATAATTGTGAGGGAATGCAAAATGTTGTGGGAGTCACTTAATAACTTTCCAAATGCCTGAAAAGAATATATTTTTCTGTTTACGTATGAAGTTTTTGCTTGTCTGAAAAGGAGAAATACCCTTAAAGCTTATACTTACAGTGGAAATACATTACTGTAGTTTTCATACTTAATGTACCATATATACTCGCATATAAGCCGATCTCGCGTATAAGCCAACCCTTAAAAAACTGCCCCAAAATGAGGAATTTTGCAAAACTCGCATATAAACCGACCCCCAAATACCATGGTGTGTTGTTTGGGCTAATAACAAAGGAGTATCAATATGCAATGCACTGATGAAGGTTCATTATCAAAGCATTTGTGTAGGAAACAATATTAAGTTAATTACCCGGTATGTAAAGAATCTGATGTTATATAATGGTAATATATGCACTTATCGTAGCAAAAGCTTGCAGAAGAGCATAAATGAGAATAAAAGCCATTATTGTTGTGTTTTACTTTTATTTATTTTCACAAATTAAACAGTGTCTCAGAATCCTTCAAATTCATCCTCACCATCACCCTCGTCCTCAGATTCCCCAAAGAGATGTTTTCAGTCCTCCAATGTATATTTGACATTATCTTCATCCCACATTTCTTCATCTTGATCTTCATTTCCATTTTTTGCCACTTCATCACTGTCTTCATTTTCAGTTTCATTGCGATCCTCCTGCATACAACATCATCTTCAGTGCCATCTAATTTGTTGCTAATGCAACATTTTAAAAAGGATTTCTGTACCATTTCTTGGAAAATAATATCCCATGCAGTCTTCACCCAAGACACAACTGTGGGCAAAGGAGGGCGTTTGAAGTTTCCTTTGGCTGTTAGTTCAGCCTTGCCATCTGCCATCCACTGTGTCCATAGGTTTTGCATGTGTGTCTTGAAGGGTCTGTTCAGGCTGACATCTAGGGGTTGTAGCATTCCAGTCAACCATCCTGGTATGACTGCCTGAACGGTGTTTGACTCCTTTAGACTCCTTTTTACCTTTTCGGTTAGGTGAGCTCTGAATTGGTCCCAGACTAGCATGGAGTGTTCCTTGAAAAGACCTCCATTTCTGCGCACCCATACTTGATTTATCCATTTAATTACACCTTCTTCATCCATCCATCCTTTTGGATGCTGATGGATGACCACACCACTGGGAAATTTGTCCTTTGGAGGGGTTTTTCGTTTAAAGATTACCATTCGGGGTAGCTTCACCCCATCTGCAGTGCAACTCAGCACAACTGTAAAATGGGTTTTTTGGTGCCCTATTGTCTTAATAAGAACTGTTTTGTCACCCTTTTGGTTCAGTGTTTTAGTGCTTGGCATGTCAAAGCACATAGGGGTCTCGTCCATATTGCCAATCCTGCTGAGAGGAAAATCACCAGTCTTTCGTTTATTTATCACAAAACATTGGAAGTTTATCACCTTTTCCTCAAATTCTGATGGAAGCTTTTGGGCTATTTTTGTTCTTTGTCTTAGTGATATCCCATTTCTCTTCAAAAACCTTGTACACCAGCCCGGGGAAGCAGTGAAGATTGAAGTACCTTGGTATTTTCCAGATTTGGCCATCTGCAATGCTTGTAAGCGCACGGCCAATCTAGACACACTGTAGCCATTCTGCCTTTGAGCCTCAAACCACTCAAGAATGTCCTTTTCCATTTCAGGGAATTGCCCAGCTTTGGGTCCTCTTTTTGTACATTTTGAATTGGGGGTGCAATCCAATGTACCATCCTTTCTCCATCGTCTAATATTGCTCTCATCCATTCCAAAGGTTCTTGCTGCAAGGTTGCTTGTTTCCTCTGCAGCCTTCACTACTTTTAGTTTAAAAGAAGCAGCATACAACATTCTTTTAACATCGGACTGGGTATATTTTTCTGAATTTTACTACTACTAACGCAAAGAAACTGGACACAAAGTTGCACGTGATGATCGCAAACACGAAAGCGGTCATGTGAATGACTAATCAGAGCGTGTTATGATCCGGTGACAGAATAAAAAAAATGGAGGCACCCAAAGTAAAAAAAATGTGCTATATGTATGTATGACTGTGTGGTAATATCGATGATATTGCGTGATCTGAGAAGTGGCGTCATGTCAGTTCGTTTGTGTGAGATCAGATTTATGCATGTATAAGCCGACCCCCTAATTTGATAAAAAAAAAATTGAGTTTTAGAGTCGGCTTATATGCGAGTATATACAGTAACACCAGAAAGCCTACCATAGAGTAAAAACAGAGAAAACTGATGAGATTTCCAGGAAAATTCAGACTTCAGAATTTTGGTGGCATTTGTATTGCAAACTTGAAAAGTTGTGATCAGTGAAGCCAAATGGAAATATAATGGCTTTTCAGGGTTTTGCTTTGGATTGCAGATGGGTTGGGGCGGGTGGGTGGGGCGGTGGAGCCAAAAGAAGAAGAAGCTTGATGAATGCTTTGAACTGTAGGCTGCATTTGACTTGAGTTTCAAGTTGTACAGCTTTCAAATAATAATTCTGGTCACAGTACATTTATTATGCAAAACAGATTACCCAAATGCTTCTCCTATACAGTGCTAGTTAAAAATCAGGTTCTGGAACAAGGTTGCCAAAGATAGAAGAGGCCAGTGCAAAATCAGCTGATGAAGTAGAACAGAGGGAAGCAGGAATGTCAGAAAAGAGAACTAGAAAAAACATGAACCAGAAGAAAACCAGTGTCAAAGAATCTTGAAAAAAGAGATGAGATTTATGCCTGCCTGTTCATTCTCCAATATATTTTTGTTGCTATGCTCATATAGGCATGTTGAAAGGAAACACATATAAGTTTTGTACTAAGCTTTTTGAACAAACAATAGTTTCTGCCTGCTTCAATGTGAAATGACAATCTTCAGCACATCTAAAATCCTTTGTTCACAGCAGATGACTTTAAGGAATGAAGGAGGGCTTAATATTTTAGATTGGATTTAAAATGAAGTGAAAAATATGCCTCTGAAGCCTGGATTAGACTTCTCCATCACTGCATGTCAGGGAATGTACATGTCTATCATTTGGACAGTTGCATAGCTGTTGCATTTATGCATCTGCACATGTTAATGTTCTGGCTTTTTTGGCGCTCAAACAGCAAAGCACAGAACAGGATGTCAGATCAACCTGTCAGCCTGTAGGATGCACACCTCCGCACAACATGCAATTGGAATTTAGGTGTGCATATCTGCCTGACTGTAACCATCTGCAACTTATGCTTATCTATCATCCCCTTCACAGCATAGGTATGTGGCGAAACTTATATTTAGTTGCAGCAATTCTAAATCAAGTTTCAGAAGGAACCCATGATGTATTGAATACTCCAGGGTGTACATTTCATGCTTTAACTCTGCATGTCTTGTAATCACCGACCAACTCTGGATTTCTGAACAACCATAGAAATCTAATTCTGCCTGTTCTATTCATGAATGAGAATATAAAGTTAAGTTATGCTGTCTTTCTATTTAGCTGATAAAATTGAACAGACCAAAATATATGATGATCAGGAGTACATGTTGTTTGGGAGCATGCAGCCATTGTTTGAATATTCCCCAATAAATTACATTGAAAATTCAATATGATCTCTCTGTTGCTATCCATAACAGCTTCTTCCATCATAATGCTTTGCAGTATTTCTCTTAAGTCTTCTAGTTAGGTGCTAGATTTTTTTTCTGGTTATTCTGGAAACAGAATTTAAACTGTCTAGTTTACTAATTCATAGAACAGCTTCAGATAACTGTTTAATATCTCCTTTATTGAAAACTGAAGAAACAAGAACTGAAGAAATTCTTTACCTTGGTCTTTTTTTCCCCTGAAATATGTTTTGCGAGGCATCAATACAAAGTTCTGTTTGTGCTAATGGGCTTTTTGTATTCCAGGGAACAGAGTTGTCTCTTCCTTGGCAAAAACCATGAATGAACAAAAGTTTTCTTCACACATATTCTGCTTTCACATTGAACATTCGGTGTGAGAGAAAAAGATTTTTTTTTATATAATATTAAAAGTATGTACATGGTTGCTTGGCAATGACAAAAGACAACCAAAACCTAATTCATAATAAATATCAAATATGCTGGCAGTTTTAAACAGATAGAGTATATAGTGTTATAAGATAGTTTTAACTGAAATCCATTCAGTGAATGGCAATAAAAATGGATGTGGTTTTAAAAGCCTAAATGAACGCCAAGATTAATTAGAGGTAGTTACTGATTAATGCTTGTTTTTGACACAGCATGATCTGGATGATTGGACAAATTATTTGAAGGGTTTTGGACTAAAAATCTATATACAAAGAAACGATATAGTTCCAAGGCAATGTATTTAGCCATCCTGAATTGCATGAAAAGCAATCCTTGTTTACCAAAAATCCTAGGAAAGCATAAAGAATTTGAATCTCTTCTTGTGAATGCCTTTAGATCTCTTAGAACTCTATATAGTCTGGCCTTCTAATAGAACTTGTTTCACCATTCAGGCAAATAGATGCAGGCTCTAAAATTTTCAAGATTTTCTTTAAAAAATATAGTGTATGCAGTGTGTAATGAGGCAAGAAAGTGTCAATTTCAATTTTAGATTGAAAATGGACTAGTTATCAAAAAATGTGAGAAAAAAATGGAAAACCGGCATTATGAGTTTTCATGGATATAAGGCTATGAACACTTTGGCTCTATTAATATTAAATGTTTGGTGACCTACTCAGACAGAATTGTTCAGCAAATCATATTTAAAGAAGGAAAGGGTTGAAATAAAAATTAAAGTTTACTTTTGGTACACTTAAAATACTTTTCTAACTCAAAAATCAAATTGCTGAATATTTACAGAAGCAAATACGAGTCACTGGATTAAAGTATTCACTAACTGTATTAAGTGAAACCTGAACCTAGAAAAATAACAAGTAGTTATTTGAAGTATTATGTTAATCATCTTAAAATAGCTATAATTTTAAATAAAATGAAATGGCAACATTAATTTACATTATTAAATGTTTTAAGCTTAGGAAATCACTCTAATGGTATCTCTCATAATTACATTACAGTAACACATTAATATATTTGTGTATATGTCTGTGTGCAGGTAATGCTTATTACCTAAATCTAATATTAATATTAAATGATAAAATTTTTCTTACATTTTGCCATTTCTAAAATGTACAGCAGCGAAAAGCAATTTTCTGTTTATTGTCTCATCATTTGTTCGCTCAGGCTTTCTTTCTCCTGCAGTTTGTCAAGGACAACGCTGAAAGACTAACCTAGATCACATGACCATATGGGCTTTTCAAAACTTAACTGTTTGCCTATTCAAATAGCTAGAAGCCTGACTGTAGCTGGTTTTATTTGTTGAGTCTTGTTCAGTGAAGTGAGAAGGGCTGCAGGGGTGTTTGTTTTGTTTTAAAAGCTACATTTTTGTGGGGGTTGGGAAATGAAATTATTTCTTTTGTTCTCTTTCTCAGCTTATTAGGACTCAGGCATGCATATAAAATTGCTATATCTCAAGAGGTATCTCTGTGAATGGAAGAAGATAGTGATAAACTTGTTTTTAAAAAGCATAAAAGGAAAATGAATATAATGGAAATAGTTATAGAATATTTCAAATATTGTAAAGAAAATGCCTACAATAATTTACCTTGTAGTATAGATATTCTGACATTATTTAGGGAAAAATGTAATGATTATCTTACCAAATCTTAGAAAAATAGTTTTGCTGGAAAACAGGAGATATTTGTGAATAAAAACAGCACTGTCAGTGGATAAGGGACAGTTTCAAAGAGCTAAATATATATGGTTCATTTGTTGATGATTTATAGATATTAGATTAGTATGAGCATTGTTTTTCAGATAAAAAATATGTATTTTGAACACCATATTTTAATCCAAAATTTTATGTATAGAATTTTATATAATATATTGTATAATGTTATATAATAAAATAGAATAAGCAAAGCATCTGAAAAAGAAACTTTCAGCATTGATTCAGGCTTCTCATGGGGTATATTTACATTTGGAAAAAACATATATAAGGACATTTCTAGTTTCCTAATCTTTTCTCTCCTTCTTGGAACACAGTGCAAGAAAGATACTAAAATAAAAATGGAACAAAAATTCACTATGAGTGTTAACAACTGATGTGTGGGGCTACCCAGTGTTTGCATAAAGATGACATTTAGCTCTCTATGTGTTTGTTCCAAAGTGATTAGTTGATATGGCATTAATAACAATAAGAATATCAAGAAACAAAACACTAATATAAATGATTTTTGCATCAGAATGGTGCAGAGCCAGGGATTTAGGGGCTACAGTGGCTGGGAATGTGTCAGCTTGGAATGGAATGGAATGGAATGGAATAGAACGGAACAGAACAGAACAGAACAGAACAGAATAGAATTCTTTATTGGCCAAGTGTGGTTGGATTTACAAGGAATTTGTCTTGGTGCAAATGCTCTCAGTGTACATAAAAGAAAAGATACCAGACCTGCCAACCCCTGATAAAGGAAAATCTGGAGACCCATGAAAAAAATCTGGAGATTCTATAAAAAATAGTGAGATTCACGGTCACGTGAATAACTAACCAATCAGAGCGTGTTATATCCGGTGGTAGAAAAAGCAAAATGGAGGCACCCAGAGTAAAAAGAAGTGTGCTGTATGTATATATGACTGTATGGTAATATCGATATTGCGTGATCTGAGAAGTGGTGTCATGTCGTTTGTGTGAGAATCAGATTTATGCGCGTATAAGCTGACCCCCAAATTTTTTGGGGAAAAAAGTGTTTTAAATTTGGCGTGAGATTGAGGAGCCTTGTCGTGAGACCGTGAGACATGACAAAAAATCATGAGACACACAGCAGAACCGTGAGAGTTGGCAGGGCTGAGATACATTCAGGTTGGTTTACCAGTCACAATCTTTCATGGACATCAATAATATGTTTTAATAGGATCATGTTAGCTTGTTATAATATTGTTTAATGTTGTTCACAGTTCAAAGGTTCTACCAAAGTTGTTTACTGAGCACTGCGATATGATTAGGGTTTACACATTATCTACCACATATATTGAGAATAGACACTATTGTTGGTTTTAGATATTTTTTCATTATATAATGCAATCCCTCCTACAATATTTGATGCTTGTTTATACCTCTATAATATTTATTGACTTTTCTCTTCATTTTTTAATCTGATCAGTAATATTAAGAATTGTCATCATATAAATATTTAATATTTCCCTTTATGTACACCTGCCATATTAACAACTGATTCAATTCATTTATTTCCTAAATTTAAATTTTGTCTTATGTATTTTATATACACTGCATTTCTTTTCAGAATTTAGCTACTAGATATTAGCATACTTGCTCATTTACTCCCACATCTTGATTTAAAATTTACCCTTACATAAATAGTCTACTTTTTTTATGCAGAAGTTTCTGCAGTACAAGTTAGTGTATGGTTGGTTCATAAAATATGAGTAATTTATAATATATTTATTAAGTAAGTTCAGTAAGAATACAGTATTAAAAATAATCCTAAATTACCAGTTGAATCTAGAAAATATTCTTCTATTCTACTACTACTTGTCAGCATAAACGCTCATATTTTAAAATCAGAACAATTGTATCTTGTAGCAAAATAAAATATTTTATGTATTTTTACGTATAATAAATGTATGTTATAAGGGATAGGTTTATTTTGCTTAGAAGTACTTGTAGCAGATAGAGGTTTAATTTCTTATATGAAACAATTTGAAAGATCAGAATTATTTGCTCCCTAAAAACTTACTTTGACCTAAAGGTTTTGTAAATATTTGATTAGTTTACCAACCTGTGACACCATTGGAAGAAAAGATCAACTTTAAAGAAACAGAACAGAGTATTGAAGCTTTTGAACTGTGGTATTGGAGAAGATTCCTGATAATATAACGGGTAGCTAAGAAAACAAACAAATGGATTATAGAACAAATCAATCAGAATTCTCACTTGGGGCATAAGTTACCATTTACAGTTATCATACTTTGGGCACATTGTGTAAAGATGCAGCTCTGTTGAAGAGTCCATAATTCTAGAAAGGATAAGAGAAAAAGATGATTGGCAGCACAGTGGAGAGACATAATTACACTGGTTAATGGGTGTATAGTCAGAAGATCTGAAGGGCCAGGATAGGAACAAATTATTCTAGTGAAGGGTAACTCAAGTTTCAAAAAGTACAGCTTCATATAGCTACCAATAGTAGTAGCTTAAAAGTTTGAAACAAATTAAACCAAGTTTACCCAAATTAGTATGTTCACACTAATGCTTTTGTAAAAGGCATCTCAATCCTAAACTCTGTTGGGCTTTTATTAATGAACATGAACATGTAAATTGATTTGGAAGTAGGCTGGCCCACTAGGCCAGTTCTACAGAGTTAGTATGTTCCTAGCATTTTAACCTTATTAGCAACCTTACCAATGCTTTAGTTGCAGCTTCTGAGCCAATTTCCAAGACAGCTTCTCTTAAGCTATTGCACTAGTCCAATTTTGACAGGAACAGTCATAAAATGTTAACCCAGCCATTGTTGGCAAAGAGCTCTAGTCGTAAAACTGTGTCTCCATTATTAGCAATGGTTTTAAAGAACTCCTATGATAACTACATCTGAAATTGAATTATGGTTTCAGGCCTTTAAAGGAGTAGTTTATATATCAAAGCCTTATTTGTTTGGTTTTTGCTTGTTTATATTTCACATTTCTTAACCTTCCTCCCACATTTCCTCTAATGACTTTTAGAATTTAATATGATACACTATATCAAAGATTTGTAATTTACAACCATATGTTCCCTTTTTCATTAGAGCCAACCTACATCACAATAGGTCCACCTACATGTCCTCCTCTGGTGAACTGTACACTAAAAATGACAGACTGTATTTATGACTTCAAAGTAGATCAAAATGGCTGTCGCATTTGTCAGTGTAAAACTAGTAAGTACAAATACTATGTTCAGTTACCTTGTTTGAAAAAAATATTCTTAAATTTCATATTGGTGTTTTTCCTCAAAATTCAATTGGCTTATGCACAATATTGTTTTCTTCATGGAAAATCCTGTTTTTCATTTTGTAAAATAAAACATTTCCAAATATCCATTTTGCCATGTTTCAGTAGGGCAACAATCAGATCAGAACATCTTTCTTATCATCAATAGATGGAGTGCCTCTTTGTTAAATTGTATATTAAAATATAGATTTTTTTTAAGTGTTGATGCAAAAGAGTTCAGCTAATGCACCAATGGCATATTGATTAAAAAAACTATTATTACTACCTATTAAGTAACTGCTATTAATAAATTTGGAAACTCAAATTCTGTAAGGATTATATAACACAATTATTTAAGTATTTTTTAAAATCCTGTTTTTCATTTTGCATCAATAGCAGCATGATAGTGTCTACTGTCCAAAACATTTTATCATCCCTGTTACATAGACTAATCAAGCTGTTTATAGCATAGATTCTTCTTGTTAAATACCTGAAGAAGTTAAAAATAATTATAGATGATTTGTCGTAGCACTTTTTACACATTGGAACAAAAGCTATAAAACACATTGGATCATTTGAAGAAAAAACCCCAAAAAGCAATACTATCATAATAGCTAACATTATTGTGGAAGACTTTAACATGTAATTATAGCTGACACTTTTCAAACTCAAGAGAGCTTTTGAAAGATTGTCACTTTCAGGCCTCAGGTTTGAAGGAATACTGATTACTATTAATGCAATTCTACTGCATTTTACTATCAGTTAGTCCATTTTGAGATTTGCAAGGAAGAAAAAGTTCTATACTGCGTATCTAATGCCCCATATATGAGCTTTCAATCGGTTTCAAAATTCTGTTCTTTGGGTTCTCATCTTCCAGCCCCTTTTTCCCTGTCCTTCAATGCAGGCCATATAAGATTTTTCTTTATCTTTTTATAACATTGAGGAATATGGCTACTTTGCTCTTTTGTTTTGCATAAACATAAAATTTCTTTAACCGTGCTGTCACAAGGAAAATTTAAACTATAATAAAAACATTATTGTTTATAATATTGACATTTCTGTTTTTTAAAATAACTTTGCATACAAGGGCTATAACTTGCAGTTTTCAGCTTCTTAATGATGAGACACTGAAAATCTTTGACTTCTTAGACAGTACTAGGTAAAGCATAGAGCTATCTTAAATATTGTAGTGGTTATCTTTCCAATTACCATTAATTTCTAGTCATTAGTATCAAAATACTAAGAATTTTCTTTCCTTTTATTGTTTAGCTGTCCTAATGGAAAGAAAAATGATCAAGAAAAAGCAGAAGGGCAGGGCAATATGAAAATAAAATCCATTAATGTATTTTATTAGCATAACTGCCTTGTCCATAAATTTATTTTAAATGGATGTATCATTTCATGAAAATGTTATGTTGCTTCTGAATAGTATATATTAATATTACAAGCTTTGAGAAAATTTAAAATCTGGAATTTAGATAATCAGACAATATGGTAGAAACCATACTGTAGGTGGTGACTGGGGAAAATGAGAATTCTGTATCCATATGCCTTTAATTGGTGAGACAAATAATCCTTGTCTCTTTTTACTAAACTTTCTGTGTTCTTCCACAGGGGAGGAACAGTGTACCGATCTCATGTCAGATTGTTCCTTGGACTGTGAATTTGGTTTCCAAACTGATGTCCATAACTGTAAGATCTGTCAGTGCCACCCACGGCCTAAGAAATGCAAACCCATAGTATGTGACAAGTACTGTCCCTTTGGATATTTGTACGTATTCTTATTTTAAAAGCATATTTACCCCAGTTTTGTAAGTCTTTAACATTGTGTAAAGTAAAGTCTAGTAAGAATGGATGTTACATGTTGAAGACAGGAAGTATGTAAAGACACAAAAATACTATTAGGTAAAAATATTGTACCTTTATTAAGGTAAATCTTAAATAGTTTTGAATGAATAGAATTTCAATGAAATTTATTTTGCTTCATTTATTGAATAAAGCAGAATAAAGAGGGGAAAAATGAAACATTAAAAAAGAGTCAAAAAAAGGAAAACAGGAAATAAGATGCAGTTACAACATAAAATTTATATAGAAGAACTTATCATGAATATATATATATACATGTATATACATGAAGTTTTTATGGAATAACTTCAGAGAAAATAAATATATTTTAATGTAATTATCCATGCATAATGTACATCTATTCGCATTTTGTTCATAAGTTGCAAATAATATCAGCTCTTCCATCCACTGTGTAAATATCTCCATTGTTGAAGAACTAATATTCAGGCTTTAGAGAAGAGTACAAAAAATACATTTTCATTGCCAGTTGTCAATGTCTATGCAGCATGTAGTTCCAAAGAATGTATGCATCAAAAATATTTGTTTCAAATCAAATTCATAAATATAACAACTTCATAGAACATAGCAAATTTGGGACATTGCAACAGCATGTTTAAATGAAACATTATTATGATTTTATCCTCAATAATCCAGTAACCTACTTAACTTTACTCAATGGGATCCAACAAGTCCAAACTCTTGTTTTAGTTATATAAGCAGTATTCTAGGATCCAGTTATGTTTTGATATTAAGGTTAAAACATTTTTCCATTGTTTAGGCAAAATGGAGGTCTCTAGTTCCCTATTTCAGTCAGTCTTTATGGTTTATATATTACATTGATAATATTATAAGGGTTGATTGTGGGCTTTTTTGTCTTATAGAGTTTAAAGATCACTTCTAATGACATGTTTTATCAATTTTGTGACTTAGTTTTACATATAGCTTCAATTTAGTGTGACAAAAAAAATAAACATAACATAAATAATATACCACAGTTTTTGGATCAATCTGATTGCAACAGGAAATATATAAAATCCATTATATTTGTAATTCCACACAGTTCAGTTAACTAAAGATATCATATACAAATACTCAAAATGGAGATTTATCTTTACTGTAATTATTAATCTAAAATTGGTAAGTGTGGCTTTGGGGGCAGCCGGGTCCACAAGTCCCCAGAGCTGTTCCACCAATACTTATCTTTAGATTATTTGCATGTATTTGCAAATTAGATGCATTATGAAACTCACAAGTCTGGACTGGCAAGTATTATTAGTCTCTTTCCCAATAGCCAGTATTTAAGGCATGCTATGATTCAGAAGGCAGGGCTCAACCATAAAAATTAGTTATGATATTTCATGATTTTATTGAGACCCTGTCTAAAGCCATCCAAGTTGACTGCCATTACCACAGCTGCTGGCATAGTTTTATAGGTTTAAGTACGTCTGAGTGAATCTATGTGCATTTAATTTCAGTTGATTAACCTCACCTAGTTCTAACTTTACTTTCTCACCATTTTATCTGTGCCATTCATGATACCTCTTATCGTGTCTCACCCTTGCCTTGTTAATTCTAAGCTAACCAGCCATAATTACAAAATGGGTGTTATTTTTTGTGGGTTTTTTTTTCATTTTGTACAATTCCACCCTAAAGTACAGTTGCCAGTACTCTATACAATATTCCAAATGTGAGGGGGGGGGGAGAATGTTATTCCCCCATTGCTGTGGGATTCATAGAAGACAGGCTCTATTAACATTCCCTCTCTATTAAATTCAGTGCAGCTGATAAATGCAGTAATGCAGTTTCTTCTACTGCAGTTGAGGGAGTTTTGTTTTCTGTTTTCTACCCTTGGAAATATGTGAACATTTAAATACATCCACCTATTTTACATGAAACTCTTGATATTAAATATTCTTCAACATGACTCTTTTCAGAAGAAATTTCTCTCCTTTTCTTTAGCTAGAATGAACACTTTTTAACAACAGCTCAGAATTGGTTTTTAATTATTAAATCCAGATCATACAAAATGATTTATCTGAAGCAGCTAAATTTAAAAACTTCTTCCCATGATCTTTAACAAAGCATAACTGATACCCTTTTTAGAATAAAATAGAATATTTTATAGACCAACTGTGATTGGACACAAGAAATTTGTTTTCCGGTGCATAAACTCTCAGTATACATACAAACAACAAGGTAATATAATCAGATGTTCAGCCAAGTGATGATACAAAATAAAAAAAACTGTGTCCAGTTGTTTTGGCCTGCAATGCTCTATAGCTGTTTTACTGTTTAGTTTTTCTTCACTGGGAATATTAATAGTCTGAATAAAGGCTGGAAAATAAAAAAATAATCCAGATAAATTAGGGATTCTTCTCCAGTAGCATTGCTGACCTAGAAATAAGAATTCAACTTGTCTTCAGTGTTATAGCATCAACTATGATCCTGGATGCTAAGTTGGCCAGGTTTATGTTTGCTCAGCTGTCTAATGCCTCTGTTCTTGGAAACATTAAGATCTTGCCATGGTAACGTATGCATTCGTTATAATAGGTTTGATTATTTAATTATGTAAGGCTTTTTGTGTAGGGCTGATTTTGAAGAGTAGCCTTGCATACCATGTATGCTGAGGCTAGCATATATGATAATCCTATTAAAACATTGATTTCTAGTCTTTTCTTAGGAGGAATTAATTTAAGATCAGGACATTTAAGAACCTTAATTAAGTTCTATAAGATTTTTTTTCATGCCCCAGTAGCTGAGAACCATGTAGCAGGAAATACATTTTCTGAAACCAGCAGAAAAATTACATCTATTTTTCTGAGGATATCAATTTCCCTTCTGTTAACTTTCTTCTTCTTCCTAAAGGCCTTGTCTTTTATGTTGTTATCCTGATTTTTTTTTTGAGTGTTGAACTATTGTTGATCTGCTGTCCTCTAGTATTTTAATTGAGTTTTGTTTTTTAACTTGTATTGGAAACTGCCTTTAAAATATGTACAACTAAAAAGAAATTTGAAATATGACAGGAAGTCATCTTGAATCCTGCTGAAGTATCAGAACACTCCAGTAGATATTTCTAAAATGTTATCCTCCATTAATGTTCCATATATTAAATTTCACCATTTAAAGAATAAAAAACTAATGTTTCAATCACTGCAATTATTTATTCAATGCATTATGAAATTGGTGCAGTTTCAACAGCATTTTAAAAACATACATAGTAATCTTATATGTACCGTATATACTCGCATATAAGCCGATCTCGCACATAAGCCGACCCTTAAAAAACTGCCCCAAAATGAGGAATTTTGCAAAAACTCGCATATAAGCCGACCCCCAAATACCATGGTGTTCAACCCCTGATCTCACCGTCAAGGCTCACCGTCAGAAAGATTCTGGGAGGACAGGGCTTTGGGCGCGACTTCCCTGAACAGCAGAAGTGAAGCCCAGAGGGAAAAGGCGGTGGGGCAAAAGTTGTCCATCCAGGGAGAAAAATGGTGCCTGACTTTGCACTCTTTTTACTTGAGGCGAGGGCTACTAAGGGCCAGGTGAGGGCTGCAAAGGGCCAGGCGAGGGCTGCAGCAGTGACTTAGCGTGGCGACTTGCTGGAGCAGGACTTAGCGTGGCAGTTTCACGCGATGAGAGTCTTGGCTCTCATCGCGCGAAGCCGCTGCCCGGCGAAGCCGCTGCCCACTGCTTCCCCACTTCCCATTGAGTCTCCCAGCTGATTGGCTGTACAAGCCGCTGCCCGGCGAAGGCGATGAGAGTCTTGGCTCTCATCGCGCAAAGTCAGGCACTCTCATCACGCGAAGCCGCCACGCTAAGTCGCTGCTCCAGCAAATCAGATTTATTCGCGTATAAGCTGACCCCCAAATTTGGGGGGGGGGAAGCGTTCTAAAGTCGGCTTATATGCGAATATATACGGTACATGTAGTCCTCGAGCTGTGAGAATGACCATTATGATCAGAAATCAGGAGGATCATTAATTGAACTGCCTCAGAGAGCACCTGGAGGGGACTAGTACAGCAAAACCCACCTGCAACAGCCTTCTAAGGCATCCCCTGGGGTATCCATGCTCCACTTCCTGTCCCTTGGGGTCCACACAGTCCTATGATCTCTTCCACCCCACCACATCACAATCGCACACTTACCTTTTGAAGAACTTCAAGGCTCAGGAGGTCAAGGCAAGGAAGATAAGCCAGTTCATTGCTGTAACACATGGTACAATTGAGGAGAAGAAATCCTGCCAGTTTTCTTTTCAACCGAGGCAGTTTTAGCTCCCCAGTGTTAACTGTGCTAGCATAAAGCTAATGCTGGGAGAACTAAGATCAGCAAGCTTTCTTCTCATTGCTAGCACTAGTGTTAGCTGCCCCAGCATTAGCTGTGGTAGTGCTAGTGAAAAGAAATTGTGTTGGTTTTTCTTTCCACACTAGACAGTCACAACTTCCCCAGCATTAAGCTGCACTAGCATAAAGCTAAGACTCTAGTGAGAAAAGGAAAAAAGACAGGATTTTGTCTCCTCAATTATGCAACATGGCCCAATAATGAAGCAGACTGTTCTTCTTCCCTACCCCAACTTCCTGAACTCTGGATACCTTTGAAAGGTGGTAAGTGAGTAAACGATGACAGGGGTGGGGAGGAAATGTGTGTGGGGGATCTGGTGGTGTGGCAAAGCTACCTCAGTTCCTGTGGGGACCTGGTGTGGCAGGATGAGAAGGGAGAATTAGCTAGGGTGGCACACTGCAGCATATCTGCGGTTGGTCATAAGAATGAATGACCATGTGTGCTGCAATAGACATCAGTTTGGGTCCTGGTTGTAACTACTGGTTGCAGTTTCAGTCATAATTTCAAATGTAAAACAATGACTATCTGTATGGTATCCCATGAATTATTGATCCAGGGGTGTGACAGACTATCAGTTTCCTCACTTTTTTTCATCCAAATATATGACCTTGATTTTTGATGGTTTAAACTTCCCTGCTTAAATATTTTTAAAGTAACATGCCAATTTTGCCACTCCCCAGTGTCTTAGAAGTTATTAAAATATTCCTTAGTACTACCTGTGTATTCAATGTTGTATTTCTGTTTATTTCATCAGTGAACTTTTATGCCCTTTTTCTAAAAGTGCAAAGCACTGAATCAGTTGAAGCTAGACCTCATCTTTTTTGGGAGTTGGTCAGATTTTTTTTTCAGAGAAAACATACTTGGAATGTTAGCAATCACAATGCCTGACCTCACAAAATGTTTCTTTACTAGTGAGGTTAAAAGAAGAATTAGAGCCTAAAAGTTTCTTTTTCTGTTTCACCAATATATACACTTGTGAAATAGATACCTCATATCTAGACCAGTTCTCACTTTTGCTGTCCACAGTTCATGTCTCACTTGTTTGATTTCTCTGAGTTGGGTCACACTGAGCCTCAGGCTCTTTGTTTACTCCTCCTGTTATTGCAGGTCACCTCCAACCACTTTTTCCTCCAAATCAGACATCCACAACTATACTGCTTTTATTGTTCTCACACCTTTTAATCCAGTTACTCTTAACAGTGGTACCAAGTTCATTTCTTTGAATTTCTGAGTAGCTATAAATATTTTATCACAGAGGTTGCCTCTCTTTTTTTCTGTTGCTCCTGTTAGCATGGAACAAGTCAGTGATGAGATTCAATCCACCAAATCTTTGTTATATCTGCCTTCCTGTATTAAGTCTTTAACTTCATCTAGTTTGCTTCCTGTGCTCTGCATATTGGTATGTAAATAGCACATATATGAGCCAATGTCCCTTCTCATATTAATAAAACAGATCCCATTACAGTATTTTCCTCTTTTGATGCTTAAAGTTGTTAAGATCTTACTGGATTTTCTTTTGGCAGTCCCCACGATATTTGGTTTTAAAGTTAAATGAAGCTTACCATTTTTTAAAACAAATTTTATTCAGTTTTTCACATTAAAAACAAAATTCTCTTTTTAGTGGACAACATATTTCTGGGTCATCACCTTTACATACAAATATGACACCAATTATACATTCATATATGCATACTAAATTCTATTATTACCTTTTCCATTCCAAATTTTCAGTAAGGAGAGAAACAAGCATATTAATTCTAGCCTCTTTTTTTATTAATCTCAATCGAGACATCTTTTTGTTTCATTTCAATTATTTCAAATATAATCCTTTAATATTTATTTTTAAAATAAAGATAAACAATATGTATTTGCCTAATGATGATGATGATGATGATGATGATGATGATAAAAAGTTACCAATATCTCTCCTTGTTTTTAATAGTCTATATTAACTTATTAATTTAGTTGGTTCTTTAGTCTGTCATATTCCCTCTCCATAACACATTCTTTATATAAATTCTAGATTAATACAAATTTTAACACTAAAAAAAAACAAGTATAGGTTTCCCCCCCTTTACTGTTTTAAGTGTGACACCTCAATGATTAAAATATACCTTTATTCCCTCATCTTGATTCCCAATAAACCATTATTTTTAAGAAGTTACAACAATAATCATTACATCTTTTCATTTGGATTCCGCAGCATATTTCCCCCCCCCTTGATTTTTAATAAGAGTTATCAGTATCCATATTATCCTATTTTCTAAATATTTTTAATTGCAGAAATATTCTTATTACCCCTTGTCACCCTGCAGAATCCCCTTTTTTAATTCGTCAACCATTATCTCTGAAAAAACAATTTCTTTTCAACATTTTACTATTTCCGTATTTCTTTATTTCATGTACCTGTTTCTTACTGCTTCTCCTCCCCCTCTTTTCCCCATATCTTTTCTCATTCCAGTTTATATCCCTCTCTTTCTTAATATCTCCCTTTCCCCTTTTCTGCTGGGTCTTTCTGCCTTTTCTGACTTCACAGGTATTCCCCCTTTTGATTGCCTTCTTAAATCTCAACTTTTTACCTTCCTTCTTTCCCCGCTTCTTTGTAGTGTTCTTTGTGTTAATTGTCTATTTAAAATGTCTTCTCCTTGAATTGACTCCTCCTCCTCTGAAGCTCTTTCTTCTTGTTCTTCAGTCACCATTTCTATTTTTTCTAACACAGAGCAAAGTGATTCGCCTCTTTCCTGTAGTAAGTCTGTCATATTTTTAATTCCCGAAGAGATATCATTGTTACACACTCTTATATTTTATGATCATTAAAGTCCACAAAAAACCACTTTTACTTTCCTTCTTTCTTCTTTTAATTTTCTGAAGTTTTCAGTTATCCCAGCCAAGGGTCTATACCAAAAACATCAAATCAATCCCACAGTCAGTCTTTCCTTACTTTCCTTTATTCTGGTTCTGCTTTCACTTTCTAAGATTCTTACTTTGTTTCAATATTTCTTTAATGTTATATCCATACAAGTTCATTCAGAAACAGGTTGCTTGCCCTTTTGTTTGAGCTCAAGCTTTTGTCAAAAGGTGGCACTCTCCATTATACAAAGTCTTCACCTTTTCCCCCTATTTTTTTATTTAGGGTTTTTCAAACCTCAATATTCCATCACAGTCCAGTCTCCAATTTGTAAACTTTATTATTATTATTTTTTGACAATCTTAAGTCCAGCTTTATTTCATGCCTGTTTATTCCCAAAATATTTTAGTCCAATTTAGTTAAATCTTTAGTTCCAGCTTCTTCCTTTCCCGGTTCGAAGCCCCACTTAGCTGTCAAAAATATTTTCTTTTTTTTTTTCCTGGCCCTTTGTAATTTCGCTGCTTTTCTTTTCTTAAAAATTCCATGTTACCTTAATCCCGGGGTACTTTTGTTTAGTTGTATTGCCCAGTTGTCCAGGTTCTGATGTTATCCACCTCTTTCTTCCCTCCTGCACAAATCTTAATCCATCTGAGTCCTCCTCTTTGGGGTGGCCATTTTAAACCACCGCTGCAGTCGTCTTCGGGGGGAAAAAGACCAAGGCCAGGGGAGGAGATGCGGCTCCCCTTAACCTGGCTTGCGGCTTCCCCTGACTCCGCTGCCCCTCCAAGGCAGCTTCAGCCCCTAATCATAATGATCGGGGCTCTCCAACGAAAGAGCACGGACCATAGCCACAGAGAGTCGCGACCTATAGTCTGTCAGCGAGGAGGCTTTGCCTTCTTCCAAATCTTACCATTTTTATTTATCCAAATTTAGACAAGATAAAGAATAAAAGAGATGACAATGATTCCTCCAAAAATTAAAAATATAAGCAATGTTAAGAGTGATATCAGACTTGTAAAACTAGTAGTTCCATGTGAAAGTAAAGGCTCATTCCTTACTCGGTTCCATTAATTATAGGGGCTAATTATTTATAAGTCTTAAGAAAATGTTCACAACCAAGGCAAAATTGAACATGAACATATTTTTCTTAGAGTCAGATTTTATACTAGTACGCCATCTAGTGGATAAAGCAACAGTTGCAGCCAAAAGTTTAAATAAAAGCTGAAGGAAATTACTAATAAGGGAAAATAAAATATAGAGAACTGTAGCCTGACAAGATTGTAGGAGGCTAGTACTAGTAATAACAGTCATGGCTACTATTGTGTGTAGGATATATATTACTTAAATTGCTTATAGTTTGTATTTGTTGCCATGTTTACCAAACTCTTTTGAATTCTGGAAATCCAAATAAGGAATTTATTTATTCACAAGACTTTATAAGTTTTCCAAATAACAAATTCTGAGCAGCCTATAGCTCCCCTAAATAACCAGTTAAAACAAATATAACAATTAAACCATGCATTATAATGCAGATAAAAACCAGAGGGTTTCTTTCAGTACACTTGGTTCTCAGATATGCCCAGCTCACAACGACAATGTAAGCTATGGTCATTTAATTACAATTTCCAATATTCCCTAAGAACTTCTCACAGTCAATGGAGAAGTCTTCAATAGGAAGTCAGCAGTCATGGTCACCCGAGGTCCTCACTTAATAACACATGATTCTCACAACTGTTGTAACTGTGGTACCTTAATAATGGTAAAATGCTCTTGTTAAGCAACCTGATCACAGGACATTGTGCTTTATGACCATATTGCTTAGCAATTGCAGTTCCAGTCCCAATTACCATTATAACCCAAAGTCTATCTATACAATAAAACCAATTCCTTATTGAAGAGATTTGTACTTGGATCTGACCTAAGTTCAAAGAACAAATATATAAATCGCATGTGAAATATTACTTTTGGTGTATTAGTGACTTTTTTTCACATCTAGTTTAAAGTAGTAGTGGGGTTAGCTAAAATTATGCAGAAATTTACAGTCCAGCCCTTATAATCAGAAAAAGAAATCCATGTCTAACGAGATTTGCTTATTTAGGAACATACAAGTCGAGCGAGATTTGCATATTTAGGAACATACAAGTAGGTAAAATAAGAAATACATGATTTCATTTCTTTTGACTTAAATTTCAAAAATAAAGTATCTGATGTGGAGAGGAAACATTGAACTTTATCCCTTTTTAAGTTACTATTTCCCAGTAAAAATCTATAAAAAAACTAACCCCTTCCAAACAAATAGTTTGCATTGTGATTATTGCCTAATCCTGAAGAGGAGAAATTGTAGCTGTTTCAGTGTAAAAATTGAAAGTGCAATAGCAACAATTACTATCTATTGGCAAATAAAACAAGATAAGTTATCACTTATTGTGGAAAAACACTTATCTGACTTATCTATAACTTATGGACATTGTATTTATTGTTTAAAAATATTAACTATTCATTCAAACTATTAAACATTAATAGTTCTTTAACCATGGTGTTTTTAATGTAAACATGCCATCAAGAAAGAGTTAGAAGATTCAAGGACCTTCAGATTGCTCTTTTCACTTAATAAAGTTGGTTTGAAACTTGACTCTTACTTTGAGATAGAGCTCTTCCTTTCCCTGAAGATACTGGTAAGGATAGGAAGTTTCTCTCCAAAATAATACAATGTAAACAGCAATACGGCTAAACCATCAGTCAGCCAACAAATATACATGTGAATGGGATATCCTAGGACTTTCTAAATCTTTCTCATTTGAGGTCCCTTCTAACTCTGTTAGTCTATTATTTACTCAGAAGGATCGGTAAATTACTAAAGAATAAAAATAGTAATAAATATAGGTGGTCCTTGAGTTACAACTGTAATTAACCCCACAATTTTGATTGTAAATCATCACAGTTGTAAAGCAGGTCATCATATGACCAGAACCAATTTTATGATCTTTTTCCGACAGTTGTTAATATGCCACAATTGTTAAAGGTGAGGTGCAGGAGTTGAATCTAGAACTTCTTGTTTCTTATGATTTGTTGCTACCTTTAATATATAGTGAGGACTCTCTAGTGTGATTATACCCAAAGTCTAATAATTAATTTCTTCATATGGTTTCTTCATTGTTGTTTAGCCTGGTAGAAAAGCTTATGTGTATAGGGAAGTTTAGGTTGGCAGTTGAGCTCAGAAATGTTCAAAGTATCACCTGACCCAGGAGAGAAGAAACCTGGAGGGAGAAAGATTTATTTTGTTTGCACCTCTAATAGTCTATAATTATAGGCCTTTTTTTTTGTCTGAGTGACTTAATTTAAAGTCTGCATTTTAATTGGGATGTTGTGTTATATTGCATTTTAATGTTATACTTGATTATTAAGTAGCTGTAATTCATATTGGAAGGGCAGTGTAAAGATATATGGTAATTTGAACATAAAGAATAGGTATAGGGGAATCTTTTTTTAAGAAAAGCTTTTCATTATACTTTAATTTGAAAATGGGAATATTCATTACTTGTAGTGAAGAGCTACATATCAAGTTTTCTGTAATAAATGATTTCCTTATGTTCATCACTTGCTCACCACTGCATTAATTAATTATAATTAAAATTAAGCATTCAAACATATTAAGGTTGCTTCTATTAAATTGAATAAGTTAAAGTTTGTAATAGAGCAATTGCATGTTCCTTCTTCTTTTAGATTTCTATTTGTGTTGCAACATTCTGTCCGAAGAGCTATTATTTAATTTGATGATAAATATACATTAGGTAGATATTGGTAGCCAGGTGTATGAACTGAAAATAAGGCCTAGATTTTTGTTGTAACTGGATTATTCAACTTAAATAAATTTATTTTCAAATAATTCCAGAACAAAATATGATTATTTATGAAAAATAATATAAATAATCTTCATTATCTAGCAAGAACAAACATGGATGTGAAATCTGTCGATGTAAGAAATGCCCAGAGCTTTCATGTGGGAAGATCTGTCCAATGGGCTTCCAGAAAAATAATCAAGGATGTAATATCTGCAAATGTGCTGGTATGTGCAACTATTTCAGATGTATTTTTTATATTGTTTGACATCAAATACAATTAAAATAGTGTGATTTGTAACCAGTTCCAATCTATGTTAAACAATCCATTTATTTAATTGGAATATTAGTGAAAATATTGAAGTTTTGAATATTGGAGATTGGTGGATGCATTTACAATATTTAATATCTCATAGGCATTCTCCCAATAGCTTATATGGAGGGATGTGGCTAATCACAAAGTAATTTATTTAAAAAGCCTTTACTCTATGGCTTCAACTTTCTTTAACAGGATAGCTGGCATACTTTCAAACAAGCAATAAAATAAAACTGTCAAGTATTGTTAGTTTTTAATAATGCTTATAATGCCATTGGGTCTAAGGGGATTCTTGTAAATAAAGGCTAGTTCTTTGTTTTACAATGCATTTCCTTATTTATTTATATGTTGTGAGTTAAATAATTAAAAAATAAAAAAATATTTTACTGCAATAGACTTCCTTTAACAGGGTTTATAAAATTTTAGAATGTGATTCATATATTCATATAATTATGAATTCTACAACATAATCAGTCCTGAAAGGTAAATTGTATGTTAGTGCTGTTTACTTCCATATTAGTTTGTATAAGTCTGCATTCTCAAAAATGTAAATGCCTTAGTTTTCTGCGTGAAGGATTATAAGTCTAAATAAGTGAAAGAAACAATTCTACACTCTACTACTTAAAATTTTGATATTTGAGAAATAGATATTAAGTTAGAAGTAGAAAAGTGGTGGCACTTTCTCTCTGCAGAAATTCATGACTGTTTTAATATATCTGTAATATGCAAGTTAATTCCTCAGTGCTGTAGACAGTCTTTTACAAAAGAATTCACATTATATATTTTGAGTTTATTTTCAAAACTTATTTTCAAATGTTTCATCACTGGAAAAATTATTTCATTGTTATTGCTGTTATTTTGCTTCCCAAATTTTTCAGTTTTTCTTCCTATGAATTTTGGAGAAAAGCACTTTCTGCCTTCTGTCTCAGGTGTTTTGTTAACTTTTTCATAGTTTCATGTCTGTCTAGGTTTCATTTAATTTGATTTTACGCATTTGTATGTTGTCCTCACTAAAAATCTGCTCTCCATGATAGGGTTCAAAGTTTCACTATGGTGTTAATATAAAGAATAAATATAAAGAATTTGTCATTTTTAAAAATAATTATTTTGAAACATTGTGTTTTTATCATGTACAGAGATACCAGCTTCCATAATACCGCCTGCTAAGGTAGGGACTTGCTTATCAGTAGATGGGCACCGTCATGAGAATGAAGAAAGTTGGCATGATGGCTGCCGTGACTGTTATTGTCATAATGGACGGGAGATGTGTGCATTGATTACTTGTTCTGTACCCAACTGTGGCAATCCGACAATACACCCAGGACAATGTTGTCCATCATGCCCAGGTACCATTTTTTTCTTTAAACCTGCTTCTTAACTTTTTTGTCTTGCCAGGAAAGATCTTATAAATAAAAAAGACTGAGATACTTGCGAGATAAACCAGTTGAAACCTGCATCGCTTCCATATAATTGCATAGTCTTTATAAATTAACACTTGGCACTAATCTTATACATCCTAAACATAATAATTTTAGCTTTCAAAGGCAGAAATATTTTAGTTTTCATGCACATCATTAGTAATTTAACTGAATGAGAAGAATGAATCTTGAAAGTCTAAGAACAGCTAAATATTCTTAAATATTTAGACTGATTGCCAAAAAATATAGAGAAAGATAATGTACAGTTATTCCTGTAGCCATTCATCTAGCTATGCAAACTGGGAAAAAAGAGCAAAGATCATACTTTTTTTTTTCAGATTTGAACTGCAGGTCAGAATTAGTTTGAAATCAGTGAATCAGGAATAAAACTGGACCTTGTGGCTAATCCATATCTTTGTATAATATAGATAGATAGATAGATAGATAGATAGATAGATAGATAGATAGATAGA
>BLBF01000018.1:19250713-19278266 GCA_015471245.1 Laticauda colubrina
AGACAGACAGACAGACAGACAGACAGACAGACAGACAGACAGACAGACAGACATTTAACAGTGTGTAACTTCCATTACCTTCCTATAGCCACATATTAAACCAGGGTCCCCAATCACAGCCTACTAGGACTTGCACACAACCATCCCCTCTCCTCCTCCACCCCTGGATTGCCAAGGTGGAAAAGTTGGGGTCCACTATATTAGACAAGTGAGAAAGATTCCACAAAGTATGTGGAAATTGTATGATATATCCAGTTTTAATTGCCTTCTTTGGAGTTATAAGCAGGCAAGAATCCAGTTTTGGTTTGCTAGGTGTCTTTTTGTTTGTTGGATTTATATCTCAAATACATGAACAGAAGTACAATACCTTCTATGGGTCACAGAGAGATCACAATATACTTACAAGTAATCAGTTTATGAAATTGTATCTATTTGAAATTTCTGAACCGGTCTTTACTCCATCCCCATATACCTTGCTGAAACTTACAACGTTCAGTGGGCAATCCTGAAAATAAAGTCTGCTTTTATTCTCATAGCACTTGTATTAAATTTACTAGTTGTTTATCATGGTGATATGAACAAGGATGTTTTAAAATTGATTAGTTTATAAATATAGCCATTTACAGTAGATTTAGAAACCATTACAATGATTTGAATCTGTATTTTAATGGAAAGTGAATTCATTTTCTATTTCTTGGGGGAATTCTATTTTTTCACAGATGAATCCATTGCACAGAAGCCAGAAATCAGTGGTCCAACCATTTGTTATGTTCCAGGAGGAGAGTATTTTATGGAAGGAGACACATGGAATATTGATTCTTGTACCCAGTGTACATGTCATAATGCAAGAGTCTTATGTGAAACCGAAGTCTGTCCCCCCCTACTTTGTCGAAATCCTACACGTACTCAGGACTCATGTTGTCCCCAGTGTCCAGGTTAGCTTCATGTAATTTATTTTAGCATATTTGTTAAAACAGTTTAATTTGCCTCTGTCATTACATCTCAAAAATAAGTACAAGCAATAGTATTTGAAAAGTCTTTAAAAACATCCATAGTCCAGCAACGACATGATGAAATCCTTCGTTATTCCTGTGTAAATTCTTTTTGAAAATATAATCATCAACTATATTTCTCTGGAATGCTGTTCTTGGGTATTAGTGTTTTTCACTTTTGGGATTAATCCACACATTCCATCTAACTCTTTCATACACATCCCACAGAAAGACTCCACCATTTCTCTTTTCTGTCAGATCAGTTTTCAATTAAGAGGCAGTTTAATGTGGTGAAGATGCTGGCCTAGAACTAGGAAGTTGCGAGTTTTAGTCCTCGATTACAGCGGTTGCCAATGTGGCCCAGTGGTGGGTCGTGAGAAAATTTTGGTGGGCCACAGAGAAATCTCACCCCCAGAGAGCCCCCACAAAGCAATTAATCCTGGCTGAGCAGAAACACAAGGCTGAGCAGCGCACATGGCCCGCGGGAACCCTCCCCGCCCACTCACTCCTTACCGGGTAAATTTGCCTGCTAAATTGCTATTTTTTTCTTTTTCCAACCATCATCTGTTCTGCTCTGCCGGGAGATTTAGATTAGCTAGGAAGCAGGAAATGGGTGGATTTCTTGCTTTCTAGCTAGTCTTTAGATCTTTGGCTCTGCTTCCCTTAGGACTGAAGGTTTGCTTGCAAGCAAATTCAGTGCAGACTCATGGCAAGCAAATTTGAGAGAGTGAGCTAGCCAATGGCAGTGAGCTAGAGAGTGAGCTAGCCAATAGAGAGTGAGCTAGCCAATAGATAGATCACTGAATGATTCTGTGAGCAACTCAATTTGCCTGCTTCACCTGATTTTGGGTAAAAGTTGCTCTTTTTTAAAATAAAAAATTCAATATTTACATGCATGGTATGCTGTGAGCAAAATTTATGAGTTTGCTTGCAAGCAAATTTTATGTGACAGACTGAGCTAGCCAATGGCAGATAGATAGATCTCTGAATGAATCTGTGATTCTGTAAGCAACTCAATCTGCCTGCTTTGCCTGATTGTGGGTAAAAGTTGCTCTTTTTTATAAAAAAAATCAATATTTATATAAATATTTATAACATTTACATACAAGCCATGCCCAGCCAGTCATATGACCACCAAGCCACACCCACAAATTAGACCACACCCACAGAACTGGTTAGTGGTCCCTGGGATCTAAAATTATGAGTTTGGTGGTCCCTGAGGTCCAAAAAGTTTGGCAACCCCTGCTCTATTAAGCCTAAGAGTGATTTGGGGCCGGTCACTCTCTCACAGCTAACCCATTTCACAGGGTTGTTGTGAGGAATATAAGAGACAGAGCATTAAATATGTTCACTGCCTTGAGTTGGCCAAATCATATAAAAGGCAGAAAAAAAATCTAAGACTAATAATAAATTGTGCATTTCCAGCAGTTCTTAAGAGCATTAGCTGTCTTTTCTTACATATATATGACTACGAAGAATTAGTTTTTAAAAAGATAGCTCATTGAAGTTAATAAAATATTTCATGTATCAAATATGGACCAGAAATATGGTCCATGGACTGATGTGGACTGAATGTTTTTCCTTGCGCATTTAAACAAGGTAGGATTATTATTACATAAAATATACATTCCTAATATGTTAAGTCTAATATATACAACTTCTTTACTCCCCTTTGCTTAAGGATTTATTTATAAGTCACAGATGACAGTACTTACCAAGGTGGTAAGTTTCCCTTTCTTCCTCAACTGTTCACTTTTCCTTGTCATAAATGCAGTAGTAACACAGTTTTTAGTTTATATAACCTTCTACTTCAGTAGGTTTTGCTGTAAACTGAAACAGCATTTCCTCTCCTTTCTCTTTCTACTACCACCACCACCCACACCTGTGTAGCAACAGTTCTCTTTTATCTCAGTACAAGCATGGTCTTTTACTGTTAAAGTCTTAGGGAATACAAAACCATTAGGAAGGAAAACTCCCATCAATAGCCTTGAGGCTTTTCTTCTATCCACAGACTTTAAACAAATACAAAAGCAGCTCATCAGCCTCTATGCATCACAATGGTTTCTTGCTAAATTCACCAGTCAATCTTCAGCAATTCTAGTTAAAAGAAGCTGTCATTATTCAGTGTTACAGGCTATTCTTATGAAACATAGGAGTCTGCCCACCATTTTTTAAAACAGTGTTATTACAAAGTAGGGGTGTGTATATGTTCATAAAAGTGAACTGGGAGTTGTTTAAGCAGATGTGGCTGCTTGTTATCTCCTGCCCAGGGGGTGTCAGAGCCTATAGGAAAATGAGACAGAAATTGAAGGGAGGGCCAAAAACATAGGAAAAAGAGGAAAATAGCTCACAGCTACTGATAAAACAAACCAAAAGTATAGTTTGGTCCTTTCCTGCTCCTTTTGCATTCAAGAAAAAATGTCTGAAGCATCATTTGCTGACAGGTAGGCATAAATAAATAAAAACATTTAAAATATTTCTGAATAAATAGAATATTTTTCCTTCATATATAAGTTCTCTTGGTGCTAGACTGCCTTTTCCAAATATGATTTGTCAATATCCAGGAGTGAGTTGATCTACGCTTGCTCTGGAGAAAGGACCATTCAGCAGAAGCCTTTAATGAAATATTATATTCTGAAGGATGTTGCTAGCTGCCAAGTTATATTGCTCAAAGTGCTTCGGTGCTTTCTTGAAGAATAGGCCAATTCAGGAATTACAGAATCATAAGCACTGCAGGGAATTGAAAATAGAGCTCCATTTCTGATCTCTTAACAGCATTCCATGTATTCAAAAACCTTGCACAACTAAGCATTCTAACACTATACTGAGAAGTATTTACAATTCCTCTTCAGACCATCTACATATGTATTTAAATATGTATATATAAAATAAAAAGTATGTCCGTGCCGGTTCCTATAACTCCTCAGCTCTTTGTGTGTGTGTGTGTGTGTGTTTTTTAGATGAGCCTGTTCAGCCATCCTTGTCAACCAATAAGAGCATGCCCAGTTACTGCAAAAATGATGACGGTGATATCTTCTTAACCGCTGAGTCGTGGAAGCCAAATGTTTGTACCAGTTGTATTTGCCTGGATGGTGGAATCAGTTGTTACTCTGAATCTTGCCCACCAGTATCCTGTGAAAAACCTGTTTTGAGGAAAGGGCAATGTTGTCCTTACTGTATAGGTAAGCACTGGAAAAGAGAGAGAAGGATATGATCAGAGAGCTTTTTCCCCAATCTTATTTAATGTTAAGATGCTCTGTCAATTTAGGCCTTAATTGTATTTTTTATCTGTGATATATTTAATGCATATATTGAAAACTATAGTATAATTATTAATTATACCCTAGTGCTATTCTTTGTGACTTAAGTATCAGCACAGGCAAACATTATAGGTAACGTTATATTGTTAAGTAATGAATAAATCTTAGCAGAAATAGATTCATCATACATTTGGGCTTCATCTACCCATAAAGGAAGGAAGGAAGTCTTACTACCTATCTTCTCCCTATGTCATATAATATCTTGATTGCAAAATCATTATCTGATATTGTATTTTGCTTGTTTTTCAATTATGCCTTTCAGGTTTTTTGGAAGCAGAGTGATTATATGTTTTGTTTCATTAGATAATGTTAACAAAAAGGAGAGGAAAGGATAATAC
Source organism: Laticauda colubrina (assembly GCA_015471245.1). Lineage (NCBI taxonomy): Eukaryota > Metazoa > Chordata > Lepidosauria > Squamata > Elapidae > Laticauda > Laticauda colubrina. The sequence continues at coordinate 19,255,364 of BLBF01000018.1, forward strand.
TACTGTTGTTTTCTTCAGTCTACAGCTAAAATCATGCTTAATTTCAGTTAGTGTAATATGGGTTCAGGCCATATCCAGTGTTTTCCATTTATTGCTTTATATGTGAAATCATTCTTTGAATATCCTTATTTCTGCTTTTTGCAAAGATTGTATCCATAAGAACTAATGAATATCTGGGAAAGCAAGTGACAAGACTTGTGCTTTGATGACATGATACAAACATTGTTACTCACACACATTTGAATGTAAATTTAATAAATAAATAAATATGTCAGGATAAAAATATGAAATCACAGCAGTTAGATGAAATATTAGCATATTTTGTAGCAAGTGGTGCTGGCAATTTTTAATTTCTTATTTTAATTATTAGCTATCACATAAATTCTTCAGTGGTTGCATATTTTTCCATACTTAAGTAGGTTTTCCTGTGACTATATGTTGTGTATGTGAGCTGTGTGTATTTGCATATGTATGTATACATGTGTGTGTGTGTGTATACACACACACGCATTCACATACTTAACTAGGTTCATCCTTTCTGACTTTCTGCCGATACCTTTTTGGCTTTCTCCTAGCAAAACTGAAATAACAAAAAGTGTTTAGAGTTCAGGCAATTGAAAATGAAAACAGCTCATATTTCCCTCAGTTGCTATGAAATAGGGAATTTTGTTTCCATTTATTGTGACAGAATACAACGTTCATATCTTACAGCTCCTTGTCAGTTGAAGCGTGATCTAGGTGTCCCAAATGACTTCTTACAGTAGAAAACTAATGATAAAATTTAGATTCAAAATAAGTTTGCTTATAACATAGTTAACATTCTACTTGTACATGGTTAATTTTAGTTGAATGAGCCCTTTCCAATCCATCCCAACCCCACCTCTGTTGCAATACCTCCATATTGCCACTGTGCTTTCCTTATTAATGTATTCATGTGAATTCCCAAGGGAATCCATTCTGAATTTTATTTCCAAGGCAATTCTCAAAGCCCTTCAGCTAGGAATTCATTTTATCAAGAGTTGCAAAGATTCTGCTTAAATATAAACCCAGAAATGTGTGAACTATAATATAATAAATAGGTGGAAGTGATCTATTAATGGAAGAAGAATAATTGAATATAAAGTTTCAGAAATTCTAAAAATTGAGCATAATAAAAGATTATTCTTCTCTTCTTGATCTGTGATGGCACAGTGGTTAGAATGCAGTATTTCAGGCTAATTCTGCCACCTGCCAGCAGTTCAATTCTCACCAGCTCAAGGCTGACTCAGCCTTCCAGCCGTCCGAGGTCAGTAAAAGGCTGACCCAGATTGTTGTGAGCAATATGCTGACTCTGTAAATTGCTTAGAGATGACTGTAAAGCACTATGAAGCAGTATATAAGTCTAAGTACTATTGTTATTGCTATTCTTAATGCTTGATCCTTTTTTTCTTTTGCAAATATACTACTATTGCCTATTTCATTTTGATTAAGCAGATATTTTCAGGAAAGGACAACTGGACAAGTTAAAAACAAATGAAAATGAAAAGTATAAGACCTGATACACAATGCCAGGCTTTCCCTCCTCCAATAATTGCATTTGTATGGCATGTTCTTTCAACAGAAGACACAGCAGCAAAGAAGGCAGTATGTCATTTTAATGGAAAAACTTATGCAGATGAAGAACGTTGGGACATTGATAGCTGCACTCATTGCTACTGCTTGCAGGGTCAGACGCTTTGTTCCACCGTTAGTTGCCCTTCTCTTCCTTGCATGGAACCAATTAATGTGGAGGGAAGTTGCTGTCCCATGTGCCCAGGTAAGTTAGATTCTGGCTGTTTATTTAGCCAGAATCGTTGTTGTTGTTTTACATAGAGACATTAAATAATCATTTGTCCAAGATAAGAGGAAAGTTTGGAAAGGTAAAAGAATATATTTTCATTAAGTGAAGAATTAAATAAAAGGTTCTGGTTAGATTTTTGGGTATCCAGTATTGAAGTCAAGAGTTCAATTCAGAAACTTTTTTTTTGTATCTCAAAAAAATATGTCTACGGATAGTCCTTGGCTTATGACTAGTTACTTAATAATTTCTCAAAGTTATGATGGACTCAAAAAAAAGCTACTTATGACCCCTCCTCAAGGTTACACTACCATACCATCTCCACAGTCACGTAATCACATTTTCAGCACTTGGCAACCAGCTTGTATTTAAAACCAGTTGCAGCATCCTATGATCACATGATCACAAGTTGCAACCTTTTTGCCTGTTTATGTATTTTGGCAGTTCCATAGGAAACAGTAAAATATCTTTATAAACAGTATTCCAAGCCTTTATAGTTTTCAAATATTTTTGTTCTATTTATAGAGGCAAAAAAAGAATGGTGTGTTTTTTTTAACACAGTAATTCAAAAACCCATCTCTTCTTAATTATCAGTGATAAGAACTGGGTGTTCATAATGCTATTATCAGACATATTTTCTGCCTCTTTTACTTTATAATTTTATGCAGCTTATTTACGCTTAGACCTCTGGAGAGCTAAAAATTGCCTCATTAATGTATTGCAGGTTTTTAATATTAAATGTACAGTCCATTTTAAATAGCTTTTATTCGTTAACGCCTTGTTAACGGTGTTGGTATCTAGACTAGCTAGCTTTCCTATAAATTCTATAAATTCATATAAATTTCTTATTGTTTTGCAGAAATGTATGTACCCGAACCTACAAACATTCCAATTGAGAAGACAAATCATAGAGGTGATAAAGAACTAGAAGCACCAGTCTGGCCTACATTCAGTGAAAATGATGTTGTTCATATCCATAAAGGTAAACACCATTTAAATCAATTATCTCTGCATAGACAACTTAGGTAAGCTTCAAACTGTCTTTTTCTTAGAACCATGAACAGCCCACACTCTTATACTCTTCCGGAAAGCACTGAAGATCTGGTTCTGCCAGTGGACCTAGGGAACCCATTCAATGGCACGTATGATCTGTTGTCACTGGGGTGGGAAGTGGGGTGATTTTATTATATTATACTACATTAATTTATTTGATTCTTTTTATTAGTGTTATTGTTTTAAATGAGATTTTATATTCTGTAAGCCTTGAGTAACCATGGGCAAATAGGCGGCAATATAAATTCAATAAATAAATGTTGGCAATTTTAATACTTTGAAAGGCTCTTAGAAACACCAGATTTCACTATAAGAACTTAGTTTTGTCTAAATGAGTTGAGCTATAGTTCTCTGCTGGCTGGAGATGAGAGGCTATAACACATTCTCAGCATTAGACTGAGGAAGGCTCACGTGGTCAGAACTTATCTTTGCTAATAGAATGGTTTGTCTGAAGCAGAAGAATAGATACCTGTTCATAACAATTGTTTATATTTCAATCTAGTATAGGATAGAGAATCATTTCTATAGCCAGGAATTGCACATTTTTTAAACTTCCTTTTTGCAGCCTCCAGGAGTGATAGAGACACAGTCATGATGTGGTAATTGCAGAGGGAGGGGAAAGTAGAGGCAGGAATTCTTCATTAAATGTTGATGGGCTGTTTTGGTTTGGTTTTCCAGACATCTAAACCTCTTTTTAATAGATATTTTTTTCTTATTTTTGAAAAGTGAAGCATTACATTGACCTAAGTCAGCTTTTTGACGCTAAGTTTTAGCAATGCAATTTTGAGGGGCTCCAGAGCTTGCAAAAAATGCCTGAAGAACTGCATTTGGACTAAATGAATTGGCTACTTTTCTGCTGAATACATTAGTGTAGAGCAGAAATATATTTATTGTACAAGTCAATTAATTATGGCTATTGTAGAAACTGTTAAAAAGATATGAGAGTCCAATATGTATATAGCAAGAAAGAGGAGGGAAAAGAGTTTTCTCTGATTATGTAATTTTTTTCAGGAAAAATGTTTATTAGAAGCCAGATTCAAAAATGCCCACAAGTAAGCAGAACATAAATAATGGCAACTCCTCTGTTACTTTTTTAGAATTTCCTGATCTGGAGCCAAATTTAGCAATATTTGCTTAATGCCATTAATTTGCCCAGGTGATTTTGGTAGGTCTCTGCTGAGAATAATTAAATATGTATGATTAAGCCCAGCAAGTGTTATATTTAACTCATTTTTTAATTTACCCATTATTTCATTACCACCTGTTGATATCTTCAAGTAGGCAACTTTCTGGACTGTTTACAAGAGAAAACAAAAATTATAAAATCAAAGATCAACAAGGGCAAAAACATAACATTCAGAACAATACATTGTCTACAACAAATCTACAGCAACAAATCTACCTGCATGCAATTTATATAAATCTTACATTCACAACTGATGAACTTTCTCCAAAGCACAGTTCAGTGCCCTTGCCTCTTGAGTTATGCATGGCAGATATAATGGAATTTCCATAGGCTTAAGCAAAGTCTTTGTGCCTCTGTGGAATCTGAAACCCTAGATCATGTTTTTCTAAGGTGTAAATTATACATGGAGCTATATTTTCAATTAATTTTGCCCCCAATTGAACAGCTGCTTGTCTACTTAAACACAAAGGTCCTGAATCTCCATTTTATTGTTAAATGTTGAGTCTTAGGCCTTGTCATTTCCACTAACAGAAACACACCCTGTACTAAACTGTTATAATACTATTATATTTTTGTTTATTGATTGTATTATTCTATTTGTGTACTGGACTTCAACCATAATAAGGGATAATGCATATAAAAAAATATCAATATGAAATAACAAGCCAACAGCACAACAGTAATGTATGAATTCTAATATAATTTTCAAGTGGATTGATTGAAAAATCTGTAACAAGCAGGGTATTCAAGAATAAATTAGCATCAGTTTCCAATTCCTGCTTGTTTAACCAAAATAATAATAAAACCACTGTGAGATGGGCAGTATATAAATTTAATAAATTCAATAAAATTACATTTTCCACTTACATTATACTGCAGAAATGAAGATGTCCTTTTGATAAAGACTGAATTAACGTCAGTTTAGTTCTAACATTGAAAACAAATTCAGTAGTACAACAAATGTGATGTGTTAAATTCTTGTGTGCACACAATAGATTTGACAAACCTGAAATTTACTTGACCTAAGTAAAACTAACTTGAATCTAAATATTTCTTATAATATTACTTTTAATTATGAATACATCATTTGGGAAATTTTTCATGTTATTATGTATCATATCTCACAATGAGCTACTCCATTATTTTTTTATTGGTAATTTGCTTATTTTTACATTTTACAGATATGGGTCACCTTCAGGGTGAATATAGAGAAACTAGAGGATCACAGCCAACTGCAGAAGCATCTCTTGATTCTCTTGCCTGGGTAACCGTACCCCTCTTAATAGCTCTAGTTCTTATAATTGCACTTTTGTTTATCAATCAGAAAAAGCAGTGGATACCAGTATCCTGCTACAGAACTCCAGCAAAGGTAATGGACTAATAGCATTTGTATTATTGGGTGGTTTTAAAGGAGACAGAAAGATTCATAGATAGTTGTTTATTACCCTCCCACGCCCAAAACAGAGAGAAGTGTTCAATACTGCTACTGGAAAGCAGTGTTGGAAGAGACTGTCACTTCAATCTGGGCTTGCAAAATGTATCACGTTGGTCACTGTGACTGAACACACAGGAATAGGTAGCTTGTGGATCTGAGAGAACTCTTCTTACGTTCTTGACACTTGCCAATGCCCAGGAGGATAGAGTAGCCATTTGCCCAAGAATGTTCTTTATGGTAAGAATCATTCTAATAACTGGAGGTTAATTATGATGATTATAACTATCTGTATTTTGCATAATTTTATCACAAATGGACCCCTGAGCAGTACAAAAACATAGTTTTATGTTTGTGTTCCTGGTTTTGAGTCTAAATAATATTGTGGGACTGAGTGGCTGGACTTTCTCTCACTTTTGCAATTAAGAACACACTCTTTAGCAGGGAATAAAAACATAACTATACCCAAAATGCTAACTGTATGTGTTGTGTTTTCATCCAAACAGCCTTCCTGCTTAAATAATCAATTAGTGTATGTGGACTGCAAGAAAGGCACCATGGTTCAGGTGGACAGTTCTCAGAGAATGCTTAGAATTGCTGATCCAGATTCAAGATACAGCGGATTTTACAGCATGCAAAAACAGAGTAACTTACAAGCAGATAATTTTTATCAGACAGTGTAAGAAACTGCATCTCTTACCAAGAAGTTAAGAAGAAACAAAGGCTGAGTCTGCTATTCAAATAAAACTAGAATCATGCACTTGCTTAGTGGATTGTATTGGATTTGTGACTTTATGTACAGCTCTAAGACCTTGTTGGGATTTACTCTGATTCTTGCAGTGGGCCAGAACAAGCATTCCCACTTCTGACCAAGTGTTTTCCTGGAACCAAAGTTTTAAAATTTGTTGATGTTTTGCTTGTAACATAGTAATCATGATTGTTTGGGAAGAGAAAACTGGGGTGAGCTTGTGTGGTTAGAACAAGAAGCTTCAAAGAAAATAGCTGGTCAGCTTAGCTTGGAGTCAAAGAATATCGTCTTTTACTGACACTCCGAATTGCATTTATTGTGGTGAAGTATAAGCAGAACCCTAACACAATTCAAATCAGAACATTTGGGGTGCTTTTGCTGCAAAAAGTAAATCTGTAGGATAAACTATTGCACAACAGGTGCAGGATAGCTGCAGCTGTATTTTTCTATCTGATCAGAAGCTGCAATAGTAAATGAATGATGCAGTAAGGAAAACATGAAAGCAAAAAGGGCAAATTTGTGGAAAATAAGTACAATTATACATTGTGCTGCTTTTTGTTTTTGATGCTAATTGACCAGACTGGCGGTTAGCAAATGTATAATTCCTGAGAAGAGCACTGAATCTTTTGGCAACAGTATTGAAGGGAGAGAGGAAAAGTTAAATACCATCTGATTCCAGTACTCTGTTTGGGTGTGTGCGCACGCATGTATGTGTTTCTTATACTGTCTATCAGTTTCAGGAGGTTCACGCACCAAATTATCTTTGAAGAAAATGATCTTGTTGGATGAAGATCTAGCTCAGATTCATTTTTGTATCATGTTAAAGGGGGGGGGGTTCTGTTACTGATTATGCAGACTAGAAGCAACTTTCATGCTAGAAAGCTGCTTAATGTATATTACTCAAGCACCTTTTTGGAAGCTCAGAAAGATCATGCTTCTTTAAAACTTTAGCTTTATAGAAATATCCATGTAAATATCGTTATGCTTAAAAAAAGCATTTGTGTGTCTCTGCGTGTTTAAGTGTTTGTGTATAGTATTTTATATATACATACACATGTATGTGTATGAATATATACATATAAAATACACATATACTCCTACTATAAATGTATATATGTATATATACAGTATATATATGCTATTTATATATACAGTATATATCAGTATAATTTTGTATTTTCCCTGTTGAATGTATTTTTAACTGAGATTTTACCCAGAACAAAAACACAGGCATTCCATATTATTACTTAACTTTGCGTGTTTAGAAAGACAAGATGAGGTTATCTCATTTTATCTAGTTTTATTTGATTTGGAAGTGTTAGGATGCAAATGAGTGTGGGTGTGTGCGCGTGCCCTTGTGTTTGCATACATATCCAGTGTGTGCACAATTTTAGCAGTAAGCATTAGTATCGCTACTTGCTACATTTCAGGGTGTGTGTGTGCGTTTGTTTTTTTATCCTGCATGGCCTTAAAAAGGCTTAAAATTCAACGCATTGGCTAGAGACACTGATAATGTATAGGCAGCACTCCTCAATTCCACAGAATAGCAGTATCTGCATTTGGACTTATTTCATAATAGTTGTTTGAAGCAGCTATTAAAATAAAGTCCACAACTCACTGAAGGTTTGTTGCAGCTTGACTTGTAATTTTAACTGTACACACAACTTTAACTTTTCCAAACAGGTCTTGGCACTTTTATACTAACTGCCCAGTTGTGTGTTGCCTCTTACTTTCACAATTGCTTGTCCTGAGACACAGATACCCAATATGTTTAATGTGAAAAGAAAATGTATTTTTTGTAAAGGAACTCTCAAGTATTGTTGTAAATACTTGGTCAGAGATTACTGAACTTTAAAACTGAAAAACCTAATTTATTATATGACCTAATTTATTAATCTGAAGATTATCAAATATCTTGTTTTAGACTATCACAAAGTGTTCTAGCTGTTTGTGTCAAAGAGAAAGGTGTATCATAAAGGCTCAGTGTTTTTTTTCTGTTATGAATTCAGTTTCCAAAAGAATTTAAAAAAATGTAGCCCCTCTGCCCCCACCACAGCATTTTATCCTTAGTATAAAGACACTGAAACAAACATTACTCTCCCATTATTCAGATTCTGTCACGGTCATTCATTCATTCCTTTCATAAAGAGTAAACAGTCCTTATCGGAAAATTGTAAATGCTTGCTTTGTTTTACAATCAAGGCCATATTCTGAATGATACTTGCAGGATATAGGACATGGTGTAAAATGTTTTTTTTATTATTTTATTATTATTTTAAAGATATTATTTATCCTATGTGCTGTATTCATTACACTCTTTTACTTTGGTTCCTGATGTGCTCTTGTAAGAGAAATGCAGATACAATTTTCTGAAAAATAACATAGATGCATATTATGGCACTTAAGAGTGCGCTGCAATTTGGCAGGTTGCTTGTTTACTTTTTAAAATGTAAGATGGTTTCTTGTAATTTGGCTCTTGGCAGCACAATAAAAATTAACTTGATGAACTTTTAATTGCTGTGAGCTGAGTTTTTCTGTATAATATTGTTTTAATTTTTTTTAACTTTCCCAGATTTGTATCTTGACAAAGATCTTTCTTGCAGTACACTTGTTAAGGTTCTAGCCACTTTGAGGCCTGCTCCATAATGCTCCACTTTCCCATCTCTTAAGGTTTGAATTCTCTACCTCTGTATTCAGTATTACAGGGTATCAGTATTAAATCCTTGTGGAGTAATTCCTCGACCTGTTTTTAAAAATGGTTGTTCTGTTCTCCCTAATTTTTCCCCCAACCTTGTTGATAATCCTTGTTCAAGCGTGGAAATGTTATTTTGCTTGAAAAATGAACTAATAATTCTCAGCATGCAGCTTTAGAGCACCAAGGTGTCCATAAAGTACGGTAGTCTTCAACTTACAGCCACAACTGAACCCAAAATTTATGTTGCTCAGTGAAATATTTGTTAAGTGAGTTTTGCCCCATTTTATGACTTTTCTTGCCACTGTTGTTAAGTGAATCATTACAATTGTTAATTTAGTAACATGGTTGTTAAGTGAATTTGGTTTTCCAATTGACTTTTTGCTCCATAAAAAGTGATTACAGAATCCCAGGACACAGCAACTGTCATAAATATGAGTCAGTTACCAATCATCTGAATTTTGATCACATGACCATGGAAATGCTGCAATGGTCATGTGAAAAATGGTCATAAGTCACTTTTTCCAGTACCATTGTAACTTTGAATGGTCATTAAATGAACTGTTGCAAGTTGAGGTCTACCTCTGTGTGTGCGTGTATGTGTGTGTGTGTAAAATACAGTGTATGTGTGCACACACACACCTTAATGCTTGTCATCCTCATTTTGCACCTATATTTAACCTTTAGTATTATATCACTAAGGCCATTAAGTCCCCATTAATTCTGGATCCAAATTAAAGCATCCCTAAAAGTTAACTTTCCATCCTCCTATTGAACGTATCCAGTGAATGAAATTGTTGTTCCCTCTCCGATTATACAGCTCCACTGCTAAAGTACTCTTATTGTTAAGGAATATTTTTATGACAATCAGTTGGAATCAACTTGTGTCCTACATTCTGAAACTACAGGAAGCAAATATTGACCTCCTCCTGTGCAGTATCATCTGAAGAGTGCTCTTGGTCACTTTTCAGTGTTAAACCCATCCAGCTCCTTCAAAATATCTTCATACAACTTGGTTTCTAAATCCTCTGATCATCCTTGTTGCTCTTCTGTGAACCAGTTCCAATTTCTCTGCCCAGTGCTATACTTAAGATGTAATTTGAATAATCAAGTGGAACAATTCTGTTGAAAAAAGTTAATATTTGCCTTTCTTATAGCTGAATCATCTTATTGACTCAAATTCAGCTTGTAGTTATTCCAAATACTATTACCAGTTTTTCCTATGGGAGTTTGTATCAATAGATGTCTATGCTCCACTCATTCTTCTCAACATTCCATTATTATTATATCCTGTATTCTTCTTTAAAGTTAAGGATGTCAATTCTCGTCTTCACTTGTAGGCACCTGATGCCTTGGATGGACAAGCCTTTGTTCTATAAGAATTGCCTAAGATACCAGTACCGCAATCACCATCCCCATTAGTGCTTCCTTAAAGAAGGAACATCTGTTCTAGTATTCACATGTGCAGAATTGCATAAACATATCTTTGATGAAGGAGGTCATCTGTAGCTGCCTCTTTTAACATCACAATTCAAATTCATATTTTCTGGGACCTTGCAAATACCATCAGAGCACAAGAAATGGCACAGCTACTTCAAGAAGGTGTAAACAGGTGCAGTAAGCACACTTATGCTCTGTGTGTGCCCAATGCACATCCTCACTATTGTATCCTTAACACAAGATGAACAAGTCAATAACTATTCCAGAGATATTACATAGCTGATTTGGTCATGTTTCTGAAATTTAGTTGTCTAAATTGTCACATGTATTGCAGTTAAGCCAAAAGCTCACATTTTTCCTGCTCCAACTGCATTGAGGAAGAAAAGCTTGATGCACCCTTAACAAGAGATTGGGTGCTGCATCTACAAGCAAAACCAAAGAGTTTTGGAGCAAAGGACTTTGCTCCAGATTAGCTCCAGATCATTTGACATTATACTGCTTGTTCCAGATTATTTGACATTATACTGCTTGCTCCAGATTATTTAACATTATACTGCTTTCACCCAGTTCAAAACAAGTGTGACCTGTTTATTCAGCATTTCATCTGACAACTCTTAACTAATTAGTAACCCCTGTAAAATATTTAAGCTACCTCTGTGCTGTAGCCATAATATTGAATACTGAGTGCATAAATAAGGGAGAAACAAGTAAAATGTATACTAATTAAGCCTACTGTGAGTAAAACTTTGACTCCTGATTGCAGAAAGTAAAAAAACTGGAGGCAAACTTTTCTTTTTTAAGAATCACCAGGGAGGATGAGAAGCACACATGCATTATACAGAGAGGTCTACATGAACACCAAGAGAAAAAAGCATCCAAGGAAAAATTTGCCCATATGCACAAGAAGCAGAAGGATACCAGATATGACAAATATACCACAACAGAAGTAGTATTTGGAAATATATGTCAAGCAAGAGTACAAAACTAGTAAGCAGTTCTGTAACAGGAACTGGAACTGTTATCAGAGGTAACCAATTTGAAGTTCTGAACATAGGAGGCAAATTTCAACATCCAAGATGGTTATCTTATTCCAAAATCTCTAGAATAATGGAAAATACTTTTTCTCTAGAGGAATCAATGAAGCACTTCTCAGAAGAAGAAAAAATAATTGATTTGAAAGCCTGTTTTGATGACCAGGAGCTGCCATGTATGAATTTAAAAAATATAATAAAATGTATTCAATTTTCTTGATGCAAATCTCCAGATCATCAAGGCTCATGAAACTGAACAATCACTATTTACTTCTAATTATTCTTGTGAGCACAGACAAAATTGCTAGAAGAGGATTCCCTTGGTAGGAAGTTGAATAGGAACCCAAGTAGTGTTTTCATCTATGCTTTCATCAATGATCAATAGACAAGAAAGGAAAGCAGAAGATAAATCATTGGCTATCAAAAAGGTACACGCAAAGATTTGGATTTCTGGGGAAAAAACAGTGCACTTCACAAGAGAAGGAAACAATTTTCTAAGAGGAAACTAAACCAGAAGGAAGGGAGGAATAGATGCCCAAACCAGGTATAAAGAAACTGCTAAATATAAAGGATATAGCTGTATGATATAATTGTAGGAGATGACTAGGCTGAGGGATCAAACACATCATAAGTCATGAGTCCTGCAAGCCACAAAAGATCTAAGTCCATCCCACCTTTAATACGCTAAACTCCTGCTAATTTCCCTTGACCGTTAGTCGCTCAGATCACTGTAGAGAGTTTAAGTTTGCAAGAAATCTTTACTCTTTTAAACTGCCCGAATCTCCTGATTTCCCCAGTGCTTGACATTAATAGAGGTACAAAACAAAATAAAAACATTCTTAGAAATTCCAAATATATGTTAGTAGCAATAGAGTGGCAAATTAACTGTAACATTCTCCATTGTTTGTGAACCAAATATGGGCAGCGAACAAAGAATCACCCGAACACTGAAAAGTGTTTTGACCTGATAGTTATCACAGAAAAGTATTTGGCTAAGAGTCATGATTAGAACACAAAAACTGAATGATCTTCTTTATTCAAAATCATACAGCCAACAAAAAAGGAGGAAAAGAGGTTCTATACTTAACACTCTTCAAACATACACACATTTCTGAAGAAATTTTATGCTGCTCACAGTTGGGCAGTCTTATAGGGGAGAAAGGCAACATAAAAATGTAATAAATATATAAAACTCACAGTCTGAAATGGAATGTAATAGGTTGGATTCCCAGGAGGGAGGGGGTACATTCCAGAAAAACAAAAGGCAGTTCAGTCTAAATATTTTGTGTGAGAGAAAGAGGATGAAGACAGCCTCACCCTAATAGTTCTTGTAGTATTTGCTTGGTGTACATAATAGTTTGGCAAGACTCTATCAATAGGTGTAGAACAGGGGTGTCAAACTCAAGGCCCGGGAGCCAGATCCAGCCCATGGGGCCACCCTGAAAACAGCGATGGACCAGCCAGCAGGCTCCCAAGCTCCATTTTCACTGGCAGAGGGTTGCAGGAGGTTGTGGCAGCCAAAAACGGAGCTCAGGAGCCTGTTTTCGCTGCTGGAGCGCTCAGGCCACCATAGACGCCGACAGGAGTGACATTGAGATGGCCACAACCATCCTGGTCATGCCCTCAGAGATCAAACACAACTCTGATGTGGCCCTCAATGAAATCAAGATTGACACCCTTGGTGAAGAACAATAAAGAACCCAGCTTGAAAGAATTGCCACGTCCTTGATTTTTAAGCCTGTCACAATCTTTCATATCCAACTCCTACCGAAAGGATATGGCAAGATTTAAAATGAAAACAACAGCAAAGTGATACAGGTCACTTTTTCAGTCCAAGGATATGGATGATGCTTTTTTAAACTCACTATGAGTGTATCGTCTGTACCTCTATAACTGTCTGGTTTAGTTCTGCAACCCAACAGGACAGACACAGACTTCAGAGCATAATTAGGACTGCAGAAAAAACAATTACTCCTAACCTACCTTCCATTGGAGACCTGTATACTGCACGAGTCAAAAAAGAGGGCTGTGAAAATATTTACAGACCTCTCACATCCCAAACATAAAACATCCCAGACGTTTCAACTCTTTCCCTCAAAACGACGCTATAGAGCACTGCCCACCAGAACAATTAGACCTTGGAATACTCATCTCTAATGATCTAAGTGCTGGAGCCCACTGTAACTACATAGCCAAAAAGGCATTAAGAGTTGTTAACCTAATCCAACGTAGCTTTTTCTCTGGTCATGTCACACCACTAACTAGAACACACAAAACATTTGCTAGACCAATACTCGAATACAGCTCATCAGTCTGGAACCCATATTATGTATCTGATATTAGCAGTTGAGAAAATCCAGAAATATTTCACAAGAAGAGTTCTCCACTCCTCTATTCATTATAGAACACCTTATGCCACCAGACTTGAAATTCCAGACCTAGAAAACCTTGAATTACGCTGTCTTCAGTCTGATCTAAGTATAGTATATAAAATCATACATTGCAATGTCCTGCCTGTCAATGAATACTTCAGCTTCAACCATAACAACATAAGAGCAAACAATAGATACAAACTCAAGGTTAATCGCACCAAACTTGATTGCAGGAAATACGACTTCAGCAACAGAGTGGTCAATGTCTGGAATACTCTACCTGACTCTGTAGTTTCTTCCCCAAACCCCAAAAACTTTAACCTTAGACTGTCTACTATTAACCTCACCCTTTCCTAAGAGGTCTGTAGGGGGCGTGCATAGGCACACCAATGTGCTTACCGTCCCTGTCCTATTGTTTCTTTTATTTTTCTTATATGCGCCCATTTCATGTATTCATAACTATGGATATATTACCTATCTTGTAAGCAATTGACAAATCAAATAAATGAATGAATGAATGAATGAATGAATGAATGAATGAATGAATGAATGAATAAATAAATAAATAAATAAAATAAAGTTTCCTGAAAGCCATCACTCTGCTAAACAAATAATTCACTCAGCACTGTTCAACTATTTACAAAGTCTGCACTACTATTACCATTAAGTTCATCACTCCTTATCACTCATCTCCTCCCACTTGTATTGCATGACTGTAACTTTATCGCTTGTATCCTTACGATTTATATTGACTGTTTCCTAGTATGATTTGATTGCTTATTGTACCCTCTGACTATCATTGACTCTTGATGAATGTATCTTTTCTTTTATGTATACTGAGAGCATTTGCACCATGACAAATTCCTTGTGCGCCCAATCACACTTGGCCAATAAAGAATTCTATTCTATTCTCAAGTGGATAATCTATAATGGTTATGGGAAACTTCAACTCAGCCAGTAATGTCATGTCGAACTTGAGCTCAAACGACAAGAGATTAATTTTAGACCTGTATTTAAAGAAATACTTCATGGCTGAGTGGAATAGCTGTCATTGGATGAGGAATTCCAAGGATTTCTCAGTAAAGTGAACAAGAATAACCCATTTTTCTTATCTATTTATTTTTATTAGATTTGGTGTGCCACTCATCTCATCTTCTCCTGTTTTGGTGAAATTCACTGGCTTCACAACTGGTTGTTGTTCTCACGATATAAGGAAAACAGAAGTAATGTGATATCTTTATATGATACCAATGTAAACATGGAAGCCAGTTTGGTGTCATGATTAAAGCTCCAGGTTAGAAACTTGGAGACTGTAAGTTCTAGTTCCAGCTTAGGCACAAACTGTGGTGACCTTGGACCAGTCCTTCTCTTCTAGCCTTAGGAAACAGATAACAAACCACTTCCAAAATCCTGTCAACAAAATTGCAAAGACTAGTTGAGGCTGTTGCCAGGAGTCAACTCTGACTCAAAGGCGCGCACACATAAAAGTAAATCATAATTATTATTTTTTTAAAAATGGTTTTCCACCCAAAAGGAAAGGCATTTACCATATGTTTAGGTGGTAAGCCTCTTAAAGGTTTCCAAACTAGAATGCAAAACTTCCAGATAATATTTTACTTTAGAAAGCGACCAGGGTAAAGGAAATGACATTAATCAAGAGAGATTACCATGGTATTAGACAACCATTTTACACTGGTGGTTAAAGCACCAAGAGATGAGTTCTAATCCCTGACTGGGTGACTTTGAGCCAGTCCCTCCCTCTCAGCCCATGGAGTCAAGCAACAAGCTGCTTTGTCAATTCCTGCTGCAATCAAACAGATCAACATTTTGTTGATCCAAAAAAAAGTGGAACCTGCATAGGCAGGAAAACACTAGGTAGAAATACACAGGCACAGCCAACATGTTGAGACACTCAAAGTTCATTATATTTCTGCTGCCTATCTATATCTCTTCTGCAGAAAGTTGCATGATAGAATATCCAGCAGTGTGTCTGGTGATGTCACATTCTCAAGCATTCCCTGTACAGAAATAAATAGCTAAATTCAGAGCGTCCAATTTCATCAAGAGCAACCCAGTCCCGCTTTTCACTGCTATGGTAGAAATCAACAAATGTAAATCAGCAACCTTGTAACTATTTAATCAGAAAGGTTTCACTGATTTCTGTGGGATACACCCCCTATGGATAAATATAGGCTTGCAGTCTCAAAAGGTTCCAATCAGAGAGAGACAGATTGGATGTAAACTTCACCCTCCTCCCCATACTGCAGTTATGAACTTTTCTCTTCTTCCATCTGCTCTTACGTAGCATTTAAAGCCCCTGTCACACTGCACCAATGGATGCAAAGAGGATGTAAAACGGACAAAAAAGCTTGCCATCCGTTGGTTAACGCGATGTATCCGTTCTGTACTCACTGCCTCCATTTTGCTTCCTCTCTATCCGTCTAGCATCCATTTATGGACGTTTCATCCGCTCAGAAAGTTTTGAACTGCTCAAAACTTTTGCGCGGAAAATGTATCCAATTCGTCAGTTCTGCATCCGCTACACATCCACTATGCATCCGTTCTGCATCAGTTACGCATCCGCTATATCCACTAGGTATCCACTGCGCATCCGCGCAACTCGCATCCGCTCAGACGCAGGGAGGAAGCAGAACGGACGCAGAACGTATGCAGAACGGATGCCTAGCAGATGCAGCACAGAAACAAAGCATGTAAAACGGAAAAAAACGTGTGCAGAGGGGACCTATCTCGGATATTAAGGATGTCTAGAGGATGCCTAGAGGATGCAAAGGGACACCTATACTGCCTATAAAAAGGGGGAGCAACACATCTGGATCTCACTTTCAGACCAGCAGCCCTGCTGCAGACCTCTGCAGCCTTCATCTGACTCTTCCTCTTCCACAGCATCCAGTCATGTCCACTGTGGATCGTAACAAAGTCCTTTTGGCAGCCACCATCCTTCTGCAACAGTGCGAAGCCATCTACAGGCTCTGTGAACTCTACTACGGGAAGAAAAAGGGGCGGCCAAGAAGCATCTGGGTACGAAGATGGTTCGCCAGAAGAGCAGAGGATGGACTGTACAACAAGCTGATGGTGGAGCTCAGGAACAAAGACACTCGGGAATTCCAGAACTTCATGAGGATGCCTCCAGCCATGTTTGACGAAGTTGTGCAGCGGCTGACACCCAGGTTGACCAAGGCAAAAACCAACTTCCGCCCCAGCTTGGAACCTGGGCTCAAGGTGGCACTCACTCTGCGCCACCTGGTCTCAGAGACCACCTACAGGAGCATGCAGTATGCCTGGAGGGTGCCACACAACACCATCAGCATTGTGGTCAGAGAAGTGGTGCAGGCCATCATCGAAGAATACAAGGAGGAGATCCTCCAGTACCCCTCCACTGAAGAAGGATGGAAGAAAGTTGCAAAGCAGTGGTATCAGAAGTGGAACTTACCACACACCATTGGAGCCATCGATGGCAAGCATGTGGCCTGCAAAGCTCCAGCCAAGTCGGGGTCCACTTATTTCAATTACAAGGGCTTCTTCAGCATCATCCTCTTCGCCATGGTCGATGCTGATTACAAGTTAATGTACATCGATGCTTCAGGCAACGGCTCATCTTCAGATGCCCAGGTATACGCCAGTCACCTCAAGGAGCTGGAACGCAACCTCATCGTGGGCTTCCCAGATCCAGAACCCCTGCCCAACGACACACAAGATGTGCCCTACTTCATCGTGGGGGATGATGCCTTCTCCCTCACAACCTACCTCATGAAGCCCTACACCTCCAAATACCTCACCCGTGAAGAGAGGATCTTCAACTACAGGCTGTCCAGGGCAAGGCGGGTGGTGGAGAACGCCTTTGGCATCCTGGCCAACAGGTTCCAGGTACTTCTCACCACCATGCAGCATCACCCAGAGACCGTGAGGAGGATCATGGAAGCTTGCTGCATCCTGCACAATCTCATGCGCACCCACTACCCAGTCTTGCAGAACAGGCTCGTGGACCTCCAACAAGCCAATGGGGACATGGAGCCTGGGGAATGGAGGCAAGGGCGAAACCTGATAGACACTGAGGATGTGCAAGGCCCCAACAGAGCCTCACGTGAAGGGAAGAAGCAGCGCAACCTCCTGAAACACTGGTGCAACTCCCCAGCTGGAGTAGTGGAGTGGCAAGACAGGATGATAGATGCTTAATGGATGCTTCCTTCAGCCTGTCTCATCACACTGAGATTGGGCCATGTATGTTGGGGGGGCCTACAATGAACAGGGCATTTAATAAAGAGTTGTGTTTATGTTCAAATGTGTGGATCAATGCTTACATTGTTATTGATAATAAAGGGCTGTAGGTGTGGCACCTGGGAGGGTGGACCATACAGTCCCACTATGCTTGCACTGGAGGTTTATCTATCCCTCAGCTATTATCCATCCCAAAGGTATCCCTGCCCATCCCACTGCTATCTTAACCCATCCCACAAGCATGCAAAGGCTTAAACCATTTCAAAGTTTCCACCAAGACTTTATTAAAAAAAAGAAATGAAGCAAGTGTATGAATCAAAAATAGACTTTAGTAACAAGAAGCTATAAAACAAAAATGAGTCTCTGGCACTCCTCTTGGTCACTCAGTCTCAGGGGTGAAGGGTGCAGGTGCTGTGGAGGTGGCTGGTGCTGGAGTGCTTGTCATCAGCTCCTCCAGAAGCAGAAGCAGCAGAAGCCCCAGCCCCAGAAGAGCGAGCCCGTGCTGCAGAAGCCCCAGCAGAACCAGAGTGAGGACCAGGGGGCGGGACGGTAGCCCTGTCCCTCTTGCAAGGGCTGGCAGAAGATGGCTGAGGCTTGCTGTGCTTCCGCATGGTTGTGGGGTTGCTGGCTGGCAGGAACCAAGGCTGGCAGGGAGGCTGGCAGGCAGGCAGGCACCAAGGCTGCCAGGCAGGCATGAACCAAGGCTGGCAGGCAGGCAAGCACCAAGGCTGGCAGGGAGGCAGGCACCAAGGCTGGCAGGAAGGCTGGCAGGCAGGCATGAACCAAGGCTTGCAGGCAGGCAGGGAGCAAGGCTTGCAGGCAGACTGGCTGGCAGCAAGGCTGGCAGGCAGGCAGACAGCAAGGCTGGCAGGGAGGCTGGCAGGCAGGCAGACAGCAAGGCTTGCAGGCAGACATGCAGGCAGGACAGGCAAGGCAGTCGATGTGTCTGGAAGCAGGTCTTTCCTTCTGAGCTGCTTCCGTTATATCCGCGAGGCTGACACAATGCATCCTCCCCGCATGCGCAATTAACGCTCGGCATCCGCTAGGCTTCCGCTGTGCATCCGCTGTGCATCCGCTGTATCCGTTCTGCATCCGCTTTGCTGAGGTCCCCCGGAAGCCTAGCGGATGTGCCATCCGCTCCCATCCGCTCCCATCCACTGGGCTTCCGTTCCACATCCGCTTTCCATCCGCCCTGCGTCCTCCCCGCGTCCGTGTTATCCGCTCCAGTTATGCAAATTTTTGCCCCTTCTGAGAGCGGATAACAACGGATGGGACATTTTGCTCGTCCGTTGTGTCCATTTTGCATCTGTTGGGCAGTGTGACAGGGCCTTAAATTCCAAACAAACCAATCATTTTTCCCTCATGGTTTTTTTTTGTTTGTTTGTTTGTTCTCCACTGAACTTGTTCACTGAATTAATTCTGATCGTGAAAAAGGGAGTGTACAGGATGTACATATATGTTTTAAATGCAGTGGAATTCCTCACATTGTTTGCAGCAGCTTTCCTTTGTTTCGAGAAAGTTGGCCAACTGGAATGTACTGTTTGTGCCCTTTTGTCCTTAAACAGGGACCAATCCACCCTGATTTCAGATATTTCTCTCTTTTTTGGGGGGGGGGGAGAGAACTTTCTAATAACACTTCTTGTGTCCACGTGGAAGCGATCCAAGGGAAAACCTAAGGATGACATCTTATACCGAATCCCTGGTGTGCCAATTGAGCGCTCAAAGGAGAAGTGGTTGTTTCAGGTTACCGTGCACAAATAAAGCACAAATGTCATATCCTGATGTGCCTGCCCCGCAGGCCCGTTCAGACTTTCGAGTTATTAATTAATAAGTATTAATTCATCAAGCTATGACTACCCCCGCCCCCATCTCAATGGCCCCTTTCTCTTTCAAACAAACAAGGAATGATAGGTAGCGTGAGGCTTTCACAGGAACACACGAAATAAAACCTCCTCAGCGTCGAAGGGCTATTCAGGCCGCGCTCCGAAAGGGGGGGGGGGGGGGCGCGCGCGCGCGCGCGCGCGGAGAAGGCGGCCTGACTCACACGGCCGCCCCACCCTTCGCTTTTCCGCCTCGGCGATCGGGAGCGCGCACCGGCCGCTCAGGAAAGGAGCGAGCGAGCGAACGAGGGAAACGGGCGCCGCGAGGGCGCGCGTTGGCCGGGCCCCCAGCGCGGTCTCTCAGCTTCTTTCGGCGATGGCGACGGCGACTTCGCCCTCGCCGCGGGACCCGGCCGGGGACTGGCAGGACTTCTCGGGTTTTCAGCCTTCGTCGGAACCGAGCGGTTGCCCGGAGCCCTCGGAGACGGCGGCGGGGGCGGCTGCCGTGGAAGGAGGCCCGTGGGATGGCGGAGGCGATCTGGGCACCGAGCTCCCGCTCTGCTTCCAACCTGCTCGGCTGCCGGCTGAGCCTTGCGTCGACCCGGAAGCCCTTCTCCCGCCGCAGCCCCTCAGCGAGCGGAGCGCCTTGCACGAAGATGAGTGAGTGAAGCGGCGGGTCGGATTCCTTGCTTTTGCAGGAGGAGGAGGAGGAGGAGGAGGAGGAGGGAGCCTCCCCCTCCTCCTCTTCGCCCTCCTGTCGCTTGGCGAGAGGTCCCTTTGCAAAGAGTGAGGTTCTCCCTTCGGTCGTGGAAAGCTTCGCCGGAGACTGGGGCGTTCTCAGGGCTCGGCCGTTCTCCCTGAGGAAAAAAGTACGAGGCGGGGGGCGGGGGGGAGTCAGTCGGGAAAAGAGAATTGCAGCTTCGGGACACGGGACAGAGGACTAGGGTGTTTGCTCCACAGCCCTCTGGGCTGACGAGGACTTCCTGCCCCGAAGGAGGAAAGCTTTACCTTCACTCCGAATGGACTTTAAACTTTCCAGCACAACCAGACTGAAACTCGATACGTGAGCAGCGTTATTCCACCGACTAGGCAGGCGCTAGAACTTGGTGGAAGGCAAGTTCCTATCCTCCCAAGGAATCCTTTTGTATCTTATACTTGAGGGTAGGCCCTTTCTCAGAGTCCCCAAAGGCCCGTTTTGTGTGCAGACCCTCATGTTTTTATTTTAAAAACTTGAACTGTTTTGCGGTGTAAAAAAAGCAAAGACATAACTGGAAGTGCACACCCGAAGGGCACTTTTGATAAATTGTCTCAAATATTTGTTTTTCATGAGGGTTGTTTTTTTTTTTCTTTTTTTTTAAAATAGACACACCTGCTGACTCTTGTCACTTTTTATTGATGTTTAGGAATTGGAAACATTTTAGAATACAATCTCTGCTCCAATATAATCATTGGCATGGGTGTATTTTGTAGTTTACATCAAAAGCACTTATATACCCAAGACAGAGATCTGATTGAGAGATGGTGGAAACAATTTATTATCCATTTAAGAATGAATGAATGAATGAATGAATGAATGAATGAATGAATGAATTTATTGGCCAAGTGTGATTAGACACACAAGGAATTTGTCTTGGTGCATGTGCTCTCAGCGTACATAAAAAGAAAAGATACTAAATTATACTAATGTGAATAATATTTATATGATCCAAAGAATAAGTCGATGTTTGCACATCTGAACATAAAGTAATAAATGAAATTGACTCAAGTCAATTTTGCATCACTCCTCATGCTAGATGGACCAGATAAAAAACTGCAGAAGTTCCTTTCAAGGTTCATCTGATCTTAGAACTTAGCTTGGCTATGGCTTCTTTGTCCCATATCAGGAATTGAAAGACAAGAACAAACCATGGCTCGATAATGGAAATATTTGAAACTTCTTGTTTAAAACAGCAAGCCAAAATAAGGGAAAACTATACTGCTTTTTTCTTCATGCAACCCTGAAATAATTACAATAAATGGGAAGAACTTGAATGCAGATGAAGGTCAACAGTAGCTAAAGTACTGGCAGCTGTGATTTCTTATAAACTCTATAATCTGTGTTCTGCTTTTGTAAGCACTTCAGAGAGAAAATGTTTTTCTATTACATTTATTGTTGAACAGATACTTCTATAATGTAACAATTTCATTTTTGGCAAGTTGGTATAAGACATGGGTGTCAAATTCGCCATGTCACGTTGCCATCACGTGACATCGTGGAGCTGGGGTGGGCATGGCCTGGACATCCGACCCACGGGCTGCTAGTTTGACAACCCTGATAGGGCAATCCATGAGGGACTTTATAATAATCCAAATAATAGCATTGCATGCTTTCTCTACTTCTTAATGCAAAATTGACTGACTCAACTCTAAGCAGAGAACTCGAAAAGCAAAGGTCAGATCCAATGACAGATATTTTTGTAGTGGGTGATTACCCATTCATGGCTGAGACTATAAATATTGACATATTTTACTTTGGAATTAATATGGTACAGACACTTTTAAAAGCAGAAGCTTTACTCACTTTAGAATCTTAGTTTCTGCATAGTGTAAGGATTGGATTTTTTTTTTCTTCCAGGATTTGGAATGCTCTGACAGATAATTATGGTAATGTAATGCCAGTCGACTGGAAATCATCCCACACCAGAACACTGCACTTGCCAACCCTGAATCTTTGTGAAAAGGCAGTAAGTATTGCCAGAACTATTTGAAAAATGTTCCTTTTGTCCATTTAAATTTGTGTCCTAGACATCAAATATTACATAAGCCATCAATTAATACCATTATTAGCTTTCTGTTTCTGTTGGCATCATGTGTTTTCTTCTTCAAAATGTATCTAACATGTGTCCCAATGTCCAATAAGATATGTTAATTTAAAAAAAATGCAAGAATTATCATTTTAATGCTAATTCCTACATTTACATTCCTGCAAATTTCATTAATACGTTATCAATTCTAATAATGTATAATACTTTAGTTTAAGCCAGAAATCAATCAATCAGTAATAGTAACTGATACAAGAATAAAAGCAGCCCCCCCCC
>BLBF01000018.1:19288266-19443345 GCA_015471245.1 Laticauda colubrina
CAACACATATTTCATATACAAAGGACAAAGATACAAGCAAATTGAAGGAGCCCCTATGGAATCACCACTGTCACCCGTCATTGCAAACCTGTTCATGGAAGAATTTGAATCCAGAGCCCTGGCTAATGCCACCCACAAACCCAAACTATGACTAAGATACATCGATGACACATTTGTGATTTGGCCCCATGGAAAAGAAAACCTAAACAATTTCCTAACACACCTAAACAGCACACACCCCAAAATCAAGTTCACCATGGAAACGGAAATAAACAAACAACTACCATTCCTAGATGTACTAATCTACAAAAGAACAGATGGCACACTGGGACACACCGTATACCAGAAGAAAACACACACCAACCGCTACCTCAACGCCCCTATCCCACCACCACCCAGCACAGATAAATTCCGTGGCCAAAACACTAATTACCAGAACCAAACGCCTGGCAGACAAGACACATATAAAGACTGAACTATGCGCCCTGACTAAAGTATTGACAGCCAACGGCTTCCACAAAAACAAAATCACCAGTTTGATCCACAAAAACACACCAAGACATAACAGAGACCTAGAAGATAACCAGACCTATGGAACAGCTGTCCTGTCCTACATAAGGACAGCTGTCCTGTCCTGTTGTACAAAATCAGTAAGATACTACACAGGCATCACATCAAGACTGCCTTCAAAACAGACAAAAAAATAGCAGCCATCCTTAAAAACCCCAAAGACAAAATTGACCTGGAAAACCAAGGCATATATGAAGTTCCCTGTGCATCATGCCCGTCCACATACATTGGACAGACCAATAGAAGAATAAGTACCCGCCTGGATGAACACAAAAATGCAGTAAAAAAGCTGGAACACACCTCCTCATGAGTCCAACACATGAAAACCACAGGTCACAACATCAACTTCAATGGCGCTAAAACCCTAGCCACTATAGAAAACCCCAGCCACAGAATCATCAGAGAAGCCATAGAGATTGAAAAAAGACCTGAAAGCATGAATAGAAGAGATGATTCCAGCAGACTGTCAATCATTTGGAAGCCTGCACTCTCAAATAGAAAGATCTCCACCCCACAAGCCAGGCAAACACCTGGGCACAAACAGACTCCCTCTGATACCTCCAGCTCAAACACCACCACCCCACCAGGCACCCAGATAAAACCTGGCTTCCTAATAGATAACAACCGTCCTTTCACGCGAAGCCAAGCTGCACTGAAAGCCTCCAATACAGGAACAGAGTGTTGCCAGCCAATCAAAGCCACAAAACAGACAGAAGAAACCAGAAATACCAATCAAACAAACTCCAAGTCCAATAAACACAGACCAAGACTCCCAACCAATCAGGATGTAGGAAAAAAAAACATCCTGCCACAATAGGCTAGCCTCAAATTTAAAAGCAACGGCTGTGAGACCCTGACCCACACACAAACTCAATATAGAAGCCTGATGATGGCAGATGAGATTCTGCTGAAACGTTGCTACAACTTTAAAAGTACTACAATGACGTGGGATAATACCCGAAGGAAGCTGAACAGCATATATATGTGTGTGTGTTTGTGTGTGTGTTTGTATTTTCTGAGATTTTCACGGGTATTTGTTTGTGGATCTTTGGTTATTCGGGTTTTCTCCCGCGTAAAATTGGAAGTATCTTGGCAACGTTTCGATGAAGTCTCATTCATCATCTTCAGGCTTGTTTCTTCGGCTCTGTGCTTCTCAGAGTAATGTGAGCTTGCAGCTGCTTCTTCCTTTTAAGTGCTAGTGGGGGAGTGACTTGATTGGGTGGGGGCTTGGCTGTGTTCTGATTGGCTGGGGGTGTGTTCTCATTGGTTGGGGTTTGGCTGTGTTCTGATTGGTAGGGGGGGTTGGCTGTGTTCTGATTGGCTGGGGATGTGTTCTGTTCAGGTGGGGGCTCAAATCCCCCAGCAACTGGGGGATTTCAGCTCAAATCCCCCAGCAACTAAGACTAACCTGAGCACAACCAAGCCCCCACCTGAACAGAACACACCCCCAGCCAATCAGAACACAGCCAAACCCCCTACCAATCAGAACACACCCCCAGCCAATCAGAACACAGCCAAGCCCCCACCCAATCAAGTCATCCCCCCACTAGTAATTAAAAGGAAGAAGCAGCTGCAAGCTCACATTACTCTGAGAAGCACAGAGCCGAAGAAACAAGCCTGAAGATGATGAATGAGACTTCATCTAAACGTTGCCTAGATACTTCCAATTTTACGCGGGAGAAAACCCGAATAACCAAAGATCCATATATATTTATATATATATTCTTAAGTTTTTGAGGGTATTTATATGTATGGTATTCAGCTTTGTTCGGGAATTTTCCCACGTCATTATAGTTGTACTTTTAAAGTTTCTACAACTTTAAAGTTGCTGAAAAGTTGCTACAACTTTAAAAGCACAACTATAATGACATCGGAAAATACCTGAACAAAGCTCCTGGGATAGTTCTGATATTATTATTTGTTACTGCAGCTTACAGTCGTGAGATTTCCTGGTGACTTCCTACCAAGGTTAACTATCTATGCTGAGCATTTTGGAATCAGCTAAGTCCAAATAGGTTCTATCACTTACTTGGATAGATCTATGTGCCGAACCCTGGAACTGAATCAGGAAATCCATGGAAGAGTTGTGAACTTTCTAAAAGAGCAAAACTGATAAAAAAAATAATCGGCATTTCTTTTACTGAAGATCTATCCCTACAACCTATCAATGCATAATGTGTTTATTGGCTGGCCTGTCACAGAGCCTGAAATTGAGTAGGGGCACCCAGCTGGCTTCCATGCCTAAGGAAAGATTCGAGCCTCTATTGCTTGGCTTCTAATCTATCACTTTATTGTGCCACACTGTTTGTCTTTAACAGTTTTGATTATTTATCTTATTTATTTTGAAGAATAAATTTGACGGTGATTTGGGATCTCACTATATTTTTAAATATAGGTTATGGTTTTGTTTGTTTTCTTACCTCTCCTCTGAAACCAAAATAGAGTCCAAGGCCATTGGTTGGTTTTTGGATATCAAGTCACAGAATGGATTGTATTAAATTGATTGTATTGATTGTATTAAATTGGATTGTATGGAATGGATTGTATTAAATTGATTGTATTAAATCGATCTTTCAGGAATAAATGTGATCTGTGAACTGGCAAGACAGTATCTATTTATTCAGTTCATTTGAATTAATCAACCTGAAGTACAGAATATTGTTTGTATGTTTAAACTGGATTTTGATATGTTGGTTGAGCACCAAATAGATAGGGAAGATAATAATAATAATTTTGGAATGTTAATATTTTGAATCCTTAAGCATTTTTAAAGATACCATACATTATTATATAATATGATATTTGGTTGATTTCTTTCATTTTAATAACCTGTTTATTTTATATTTTCTTACAGGCTAATGATAATTTGAACCTTGACTTATCAGATGATGAAGAGTTGAGAGATCAGCTAGATATGCATTCTATCATCGTCTCCTGCATCAGTGAAGAACCTCTCTTCACAGTCGAACAGGTAAAGTTCAAAAATAAATTTGTGTGATTCAGCCTCAAACATTTCATCTTTCAGATATGTTTGAAATGCTTAGAAACAGCCTAGTAAAGTTATGGTCTAATACAGAATAACCCATGTTTTACATTTAGAAGAGAGGTACTGTTTCATTGTTAAATTAGAACTTATATGGGAGAACTGTAAATTGTCTTTGCCTTCTGCTAGTCTTCCCTGCATAGCCTTCCCTATGGCCCATCAATGTCCCTCCACCTACTTTTTCTTATAACTCAGTGGGATGAGCAAGAAAAAAAACCCATTGTTTTCATCTTACTACGGAAACAACTATTTTGGTTTAAAAAAAATAAAAAAAGAGGCTGAGCCAGAGGAGGAGTTTAAACCCTTTCATCTTTCCTGTTACTCTTAGCTATGTATGTGTACAATAGAGGGAAAATGGATGAAGTGTGTACATATATGTGTATTGCAGGCTTCCCCTCTCATATTCATGAAAAGCACTTCAATAGCAAGTGCTAGCCCTCCTCAGCTCTGGAAAATATTCCCATATTTGATAAAAAGTTACAATATTCAGAGTAGTTTTCCAATGTTTTATGAATGGCAATTGGAAAATAAAGATGGTCTACAAAAAAAAACCATGGCAAAACATGATTGAATAATCAGATAGAATGGCTAGTAAGATAATTTAAGTCTAAAATCATTTTTACTTGTGTGACTTTAGTCAGCTCTGTATATGATGAACCATGTGTAGTCAACTTCAGATGTAAAAGAGATTTTTGTATGGATGTAACATCCATTCAATGGATTTGTTCATTAAACAGAGATTTTACTGCAAACAATGCCATTTACCTCAATTTTGTAATTCTACAAATGATGAACAAATTGATACAAATGGTGCAAATTTAGATTTAATGAACATTCAAATTAAACAGATGTCTTGTCTACCTCCCCAAATGTCTATTAAATAAATATTGTTTTTGCCAGAGCTCAAATATTTACAAAGCAATGAATTTTTAGATTTTAACACACGTTAAGAGAAGGGAACCTGATTTTTTTGAAATTCCATTTAACTTGCAAAATGTCAACCACTCTATGCCAAGCTATGTATATATTATAGAGTACTTCTTGTACAAATATTTTATTTTGTTTTTATTAATGGGATTTTCTATACCTCAGTCTTATCAGACTCTTAAGTAGCATACAGATACATGAAAATCATAATACTAACAACAACAACAACAAAACTATACTGGCACCACTGATTCCAGACTCAAGCCCCCAAGACTTTCTAAAAGAGCTAAAAGAGGTTGTAGAAAGCTATGAGAGTAAGAATCATCTTTTTTTCAGAAGTCCAGTTGTTCCATAGGAGTCCTGCCCAGAAAACAATGGGGACTCATTTTTTTTTTTTATGGTGGATGAAAACCTTTCATAAGCCCTTAACCCTCCAACTCAGTTGATAGCAATAGCACTTAGACTTACATACCACCCCATAGTGCTTTACAGCGTTCTCTGGGTGGTTTACAATGTAAAAGTATTATTTGCATATTGCCCACAACAATCTGGGTCCTCATGTTACTGATCTCAGAAGGATGGAAGGCTGAGTCAACCGTGAGCCCATTAGGATCAAACTCCAGGCTGCTGGCAGAGTTTTCCCGCAATACTGCAATTTAACTACTGTGCCACCAGATCTATTTGGGAAAGGATCTACTTACGAGAGCCACTCTCTTAAATACTTCTGGCTCTAAGCTATATAGGATTTGAAAGGTAGCAAGCAGTATATTAAATTTCATGCAAAAACATACTGATAGATGATGAAGCTCCTACAAAATATACGTGTGAATGTATATGTCTCTTCATTATACAGACGACTTCTACAATGCCACTGTTTTGTTTTTCTTTTTTCTTGAAGCAATCATTGAAAAGGAATATCAGAATGGTAGGGAAATATAACAATTGTGTTCACCAGCTATCCATTCACTGTTGCACCGGTGGAAGATATCTGCATTGTACTAGCTCATAAATGCACATCTGTGTTTTAGCAACAGTTTCAGTTTCCTTTCATCATGTCTGTGCAGTATTCTTTAACTTCTCTGATTAGACTTCTTTATTAGTCATTCCTTCCATATCAGTTTTCCAGCCATTGAACATCCCTTGAAAAATATTTTATCCAAGAATCCAGCAACTCAGATCAGACCCTAAAATGACAGCCATGCTAGGGAATGCGAAGCTGTAATACTGTTACCAAGTGAACTACTGCATCATGTACTGGTATTACAGACTCCAGAAAATCTGCCAGATAAATGTAGAAACATGCTTCCTATTCAAATTGGTAGCATTTGTTACCCAAATCCACATACAATTGCTGGATTAAAATGCTATTCACTTTGCTTCTCAACATTATGCTCGTTTTTCATAATCCAACTAGTCCCTGCTTTGTTAATTTTTCAGACAATAATTAAAACATGGCTTTTCTGACAGGCCTTTGTTTTGCTTCCTTTCAGAGTAGCAGTGGATTGTTTTAGTTTTTACTGATGTTTTCTGAGACTTATTATAGTAGGTATTTGTGGATTTTATCATTTTTCTGATTTGATTTGTAAATCACTTGGAAATGTATAATTGTGTCTATATAAATGTAAGGTTTGACTATGCTATAAGTGTATGACTATTGTTCCAAAGGCAGGAGTGGGTTTTCCATAATTAATAACTTATAAGCAATTATTTATATATAAATCATATTTAACTTGGAGTGGCACAGTAGTCTAGAGGTAGAGCTCTGACCTCACAAAAAAACCAAAGTTTGATCCTAGGTCGCAGCAAATATTTCTCTCTCTATGCGCAATGAGTAATTGTCTACTGCAAACTTTATGTAGACATCAGGAAGGGCATCCGACCAATAAATGCTCAAGCTCCATTCAATCCCACCTGATACAAGGGATTAAAAAGGAAAAAAAACATAATTAACTTACAGATCTTCCTCTATTTTTTAAAATCATCCCTTGATACTGTTGTATTTATTATGAGACCTTTTATACTTATACCTGTAAAGTCCTTTAGTGAATAAAAGCTATTATTAAACTGTCTTTACAAAAATAAATAATCAATATAATGTTGTCTTTCGCCCTCTGTAACTTTATGTGTGTGGAAGGTAATTGAAGAAATAGAGGAAATGATGCAGGAATCTCCCGATCCAGATGATGATGAAACACCAAGCCAGACAGACTGTCTGTCCATGTTGTCCCAAGAAGTTCAAACACTTAAAAGGTCTAGTACAAAGCACAATTATGAAGAAAGTAAGTGATGTTTACTTGTATCTTCTGTTTGATGTTTGTCTTAAAAACTATCCTGCATTTAAAGAATATGCTACTATTATACACATCTTTTATAATATGCCAACGTTTTTATTATGCAATAATTACTTGCACATAAAGTATATTTGGAAGAATCAAAAGTGAGTCACATATTTGAAACTTCAGAAAAGAGGCCAACATACAGCATTCTTGAAAAGCTTTCTCAAAAGTAGTTGTGACTTATCCTATCCTTCTATTTTCTAAATACTGTTGTACTAAGAACATTTTTATCTTTCCATCAGATTTTTATTTTCTGTTGCTGAAAGAAAGTAAAGATGTACTATTTTCCTTTCTTTCTTAAAGAAGGCAAGGCAAGAAAGTATGCAATTGCATTAGATTGTGTAAATGGATGTTGTCTTCCAAAAACAACCCATAATCTGGAGCAATTGTACACTTTTTGTAGGGCTGCAAAGTTTATGGAGTCTCCCAGTATGTGGCTTTCTTTTCTTACACGCAAATATGAGAAGAGAAATGTTCTTTAAAACTGATAGCACTTCTAGAAAATACAATTTCAATCTTCTCTTCTAGAATACTTTTGTGTATTTTCCAAGATAAACTACCAGATCCACATTCCTTTTTTGATATTATTCATGTTATTAAATTATTTGCTATATTTATATTGACTAGGTACTGTAATCCTGAACTATTTGGAATGGTTATAGGGGTGTTTATTTATAGCTTTCAGCTGATAAATACAATAGTACTAGTTTTCAGTTGTATATGTCTATGGGGTCCAGTCCGGGTTGGTCTTTGGAACCAGAGGTTTAATCTTCCAAGCTTTCAGACTCATGCTGAACCACATTTTCAGGGAACTTCTCCCTCTACACCAGGGCTGTCAAACTCCCAACCCATGGGCTGGATGCATCACGTGCTGGCCATGCCCACAACCGGTTTAGCAAAGGGGGGAAAGTCCCAATGACAACGTGAGTTTAACACCCCTGCTCTAGACTATGCTAGAGAAATGTTCTGTGAAGATGGGCTCCAGCATAAGTATGAAAGCTCGGAAGACTATACCTCTGGTCCTGGAGACTGATCCAGATTGGATCCTGCAGTATTATCCTGGGACACATAAATTGGCCTTCATTTGTGCATATATGTCTGTAATTTGAAAGTGCTTCTGATAGCAATAAAGAAAAAAATTGCAGTTGTGAATACGAATGATTTATACCAGTTTCTCAAATGTGGCAATTTTAAGACATGGATTTCAACTCCCAGAATTCTTGGCTGGCTGGAGAATTTTGGGAGATGAAGTCCACACATGTTAAAAATGAGAAACAATTTAAATCATTGAGGAAAACCATCTAAACTAATCTGCCTTGAGCTTTTAAAAAAATCCTGGAAGCTATGAGCCGCAACTTTGTACATGCTAAACCGAATTAAAAACAATTGGGGGGGGGGGGGGGAGAAAAATAATTGCACTGTTAAACAGTTCCAGAATTGTTTTAAGTTATTTTTCTTAGAGATGATATCTAGATGGGCTGGATGGGGATTTATATGTATATAAATAGAATAATAGAATAGTTTTTAACCTAAGTACGTATTGAACAATTAGAATATGTTTATTAGGGAAAGTATTGTTGGAATTAGAATTTCATGACAATCAACTGTTTTAAAGATCACAATGTTTTCTGCTGTTTGAAAACAGGGGTGCAAAAACTGTCTGTGTCTGAGTTAAATGATCTCTTAGAAGAGATTGAAGCAGCCATCAAGGACTACTCTGAGGAGTTAGTGCAACAATTAGCCCTAAGGGATGAATTGGAATTTGAGAAGGAAGTAAAGAACAGCTTCATATCTGTCCTGATCGAAGTACAAAACAAGCAACGAGAACAAAAAGAAATGGCAAAGAAGAAGAAAAAGTTAAAAAATGGCACTCCTCAGAACGGAAAGCAAGAAAAAAACCATCTGCCTGGAACAGTAAGAGCTTTTGAAACATGGCCTACATTTTAAATTTATATAATATGATCTCTAATTTTGTCCAGTTATTCTTACTAATAGTTAAAATGAATAATAATAAGCAGCATTAATAACATTGCCTCTTTTGGTAAATGATAGTTGGACTCCACATACTTCAGAAGGTATAGAAATATTCATGATCTATTTTTCTTATCATCACTAGTACTGGTCAAGCTTTACAAGACTCTGAAGAATAACTACTACTTTCTCAGATGATCAGCGTTATATATTTCTTACTCCGTCCAGCCAAATTTGAACAAGTAGTCTTTTTATCTCTGGATAATTGTTAGGGAATGACGGAGAAATTTGGGAAGGGTTTGAAATGTTGACACCTACTTTAAGTTTGGTTAACATCTGCTATTGAAATTAGCATTTTTCAGCAGGGCTATCACAGAAGTAGAATTTGTTCAATATATTTAAGTAATTATTGATGCACAAGTGTACAATTTTTTCTATCCGCAGGCTATTTGAAGTTTCCACATTATTCCTCCTCTCCTTAACTTCATTTCATCATTTGTGTATGTAATCTCCCTGTTTTGACAATAGAATCTGCTAATGCTATTATGCATATGCTAAAGTGCCTGGAGAGTTCTTTCTAGGCTCATTGGCATTAGAGTACTTCCCAGAATCCACAATAACTTTTTCATCAACACTAGGCTTTCTTGATTTTAAGATATTTTGCAAACCAGAAAAAAATTAGCTGCTGATTTCATTAAAATCTGTGTTTATCATGTGAGCAAACGCATTGTCACTAGAGCAGCAGTCACCAACTGGTGGGCTGCGGAGAAATGTCACCCTCAGAGCACCCTCCCCAAAGCAATTAATCCAGGCTGCACAGGAACACAAGGCTGCACCGCCCACATGGCCCTCCTTCCCACACACTCACTCCTTACCTGGCAAACTTGCCGGCTAAGTTGCTATTTTTCCTTTTTGTGACCATCATCTGTTCTGCTGTGCTGGAAGATTTAGATAGGGGAAATTTATGCTTTTGGGGGTGCTCTGGGGGCAGACATTTCTCTCTGGACCACCAAAATTTTCTTGTGGCCCACCAGTTGGCGACTGCTGCCCTAGAGGCATGGTTCTGAAGGACTTCAAGCTGTGTCAGCAAGCCACTGTCAGTCAAAATTCATATTAGTGGTCCCTGGGATTTAAAATTATGAGTTTGGTGGTCCCTGAGGTCCAAAAGGTTGGCGACCCCTGCATTAAAGCAGCAGGAACTGTGTGGAAATTGTGGCAACCCAACTCTCTTGGCAAATTCCCTCTGAAAAGACAATCGCTACAAAGCAGAATTAAATAAAAGGTAAAACATAAATCATACTTCTTGTAAATAAGGAAGAGGAAAAATAATATTGGTATATTGTAAAAATTATGTAATTTGAGAGACAACTAAGCCAGGCATGTATGTTGCAAACACTTTTGTTAAAGACTGTTTTTTTGCTGTAATTTATGTTACATAGAAAAAATGTGATGTGACCTATAATTTAACCTTTTATTTGCCAAAGTAATTAGGAGGTCCAATGATTATCAACTGAACCTAGATAATAAATGGATTAATTATCTTCTACCATGCTAAGGTCAACTGAAAATATACTATTTATTCTGCAGAGCTTTAAAGCTTTTGTACAATTTTATTTCTACATTGTCTTTTATGAATATCCTCTGCTAGAGTAGAAATGAAAATAATCAATAAAGCACAGTTTTAAACACACATAAAGACTATAAATCGACAAGCTAAGCTACATAGTAAAACAACTAGAGAATGTAAATGTAATTTAAAAATTGAATGTAAGAATAACTTAAAAATCAAGGAAAGTACAAAAATGTTTTGCCTGGTGCCTACAAGGTAAATAATTGGGTACCAGCAGGGGTGGGATTCTACCAGTTCGCACCTATTCGCTAGAACTGGTTGTTAACATTCTAAGCAGTTCGGAGAACCGGTTATTAGAAGAAATTACTGGCCTAATCCTGTAAGGAAGGCAGGAAGGAAACATTCTGGTGTTGCTTACAGAAACTGTCTCTCCATTAACTCTTATTACATTCTTAGCAGGACTAGACTTCCTGTCTCAGGAACATCTCTGGAGTTTTTTTCCCCTCCTTTGCTGGTACTTTACTTGTGTGGAGTGACCATTCAAAGTTATAATGGCACTGAAAAAAGTGACTTATGACCATTTTTCACACTTACAACTGTTGCAGCATCCCCAAGGTCATGAGAGGCTAAGCGATGAGATGCGCACCTCAATGTGAGTGATATTGAGTTGGCCACGCCCAGCCAATACCATGACTACCAAGCCATGGCCACCCAGTCACATGACCACCAAGCCACGCCCACTACCTAAGCCACGGCCACAGAACTGGTTGTTGAAAATTTGAATCCCATCCCTGGGTACCAGGCGTTTTTTTTCAAAGGAGAATGAATGCATCCTAACTTGGGGGGGAGGGATACTGTTATTCTAGGGGAATGTATCACCTTAACATTCAGACACTATCTCTACAGAAGTATAAGAGTAATCTGTATAATAGTCTCCCCTATAAAAATTGCTCCAGAACCAAGATGTATATCTTTTTCAACATAGATTTTCCTTGACACCTTTGATAATCTTATTTTAGAGAGCTGTAAGCAGTTTCTTCAATATCTTTTTAAGGATTTGACACATTCATTGTGCTGTCCAGCCAATAGAGGACAGAATAATAATGCTATTATAAAAGGAACATAGTGCTAAATTCATAAATTATAACATCAAAATTCTTGCATCGGGTAAGAGTTTATTCTGACAAAAACTTGGTTGTTTAATATCTATACAGGAAGAATATGAACATATAAAGTGAATGTACCTTTAAAGATCAGTGAGATGTTTGCAGATACTCAGAGGAAAATTTTCTCACAATATGCAACTTCTATGGATGAAACTGAGCATAATCTTTTTCCTGTCATTGTCACATAGTTCATTACACAATGTCTGTTTGTTGTCATCTGTCATTGATGTCTTTCACTTTAGGATCAGGAGGTAGCAAGTGAATGCTGTAATATTAGTTTGCATACTGATTAAAATTTGCCTTTAATTCATTACAAAAGATAAGGCTATTGGCAGCAAATGATTTGTTCTCCGCTGTTCTTCTGTGGGCATCATATAACATACCTCTAATTTGTATGTAAATTATCTTGTGTACAGCAGATTATATTTCTCACATTTCTACCATTAGAACCTGAGGTCCCCATATTGAAGATAATTGCAAAGAATGAAAGGATTAACTGTTTTGTTTTGTGCATAGAAACTGAATGTAGCTCACAACATAAACATCCACTTCTTGTATCAGACATTTGTTCATTTCAGTACTGCAGCGGGATTTCCAGTTTCAGTTAGAATTTTCTTGTTGTATAGGAGAAACTTAAGAAAGCAAATCCGGTCAGTTGCCATGAGTAGCAGTTTGGTTTTCTGTCAAGACTTCTAGGTATAGAAGAAATGGGGGGGGGGGGGTGTTTGTTATTTTTTCCAAACAAACTAGCATGGAAATATCTTCTAGGCCACCTCATATGGAAATATTGTGTAGTTGAAGAATGAAATATTGAGAGATTCTACAATTTACAGATCTAGATTTATTTCAAAAAAGAATATCAACTGAAAATTGAATTTCCTGCCCAGAATACGTTGTGTCGTTTGTTGGTATTGCTTTATTTTTTCCACTTTCAGCCATGAGGAGCAAGGAAATGCAGTTTTAATACCAATAAGACACTGGATTATTTGATCTGTGCTTGTAATGTATAATGGGATTGGGCAAGGAGCAAAAAGCTTACAAGGCAATGTGCTTTAGCATGTTCTATGTGTGTGATTTCATATATATTTAAATATATTATTTGAGATAATAAGCCTCAGCCAAAGATCGTTAATGCTGAAACAACCTTATCTTAGTTCTGTATATATGATATTTGGCTGGCTCCATTCCTAAGAGCAAAATATTTAAAAGTCAGTGCTTTTCTCATTAAGCTACAGCTATATTTCATTTCTAACATTTACCTTACTGGCATCCCCCCAAAAAACCTAACTAATACCTTTACATTTTTCTTTTTTCCCCCTTTTCTGTCACATTCTCACTCCTTATAGCGCTTCAGTATGGAAGGAATCTCAAATGTCATTCAGAATGGCTTTCGACAAACGTTTGGAAACGCGGGTGGAGAAAAACAGGTGCTGGGCTACCCTCTGACTTTGTTTTCCTTGTGCTGTCTTTTCTGTCTCTGTACACATTCCTGTCTTAAAAGTTGGCAATTTCAGACTTCGGGTGTTCTTAGAAAGGGAGGAAATACATTTCTATGTTTTTTCGCATCTTCCCTGCCTTAAAGCTAGGAGCTGTTTACAAAGGTTTTCTTTCCTTAGTAGTTAAAGAAGAAGACAAGCCTTGATATGCACGGAAGAAAAAATAAGAGTAGATGAAAAAATTTCCCTTAGGGTTTATTTTTAATTTTTCAAAATCAAATGTAGGCAACAGCATAATACATACTTGGAGTTAAATAACTGTCTAAGAAAGCAGTAATGAAAGATTATGTCAGTTTTAAAGTTTCAGTCTAGGAAGACAAAAATGAACAGTAAACGGCATGCCTCATATCTTGCAAAATGGTAAAATCTATTTTGCTATTTTTTAAGTTACAAGAAGTAAAAGTCCTCAACATTTCTTATATTTTTTATACAGGACACAAATCTCTGAAAAAAATGTGTGTTCCAGAAGCTTATGGACTATATGTATCCAAGTAGTATGTTTCAGGATCCAAACTGAATTGGTTACTGGGACCAGATCCAGATCCCAGTGACTGACCTAGATTGGATCCAGCAACATTGTCCGGGGACATGTCATTCATGAAAGTAATATGTGCAATAAAGGGCAGAAACCTTTATTTTATGCCTCAACTCAACACAAAGTCAAATAAAAGCCATGTCTACAATTCCTTCAACATTCTTTTTTATGATTAGGACAGAATGCAAATTTTATAATACATAATACTTTTTCCTGATTCTTCCCATCCCTATCTGTTTGCTTACTTGTTTATCTGATGGAGAATGTTGAAGAACCTAGTAAAATAAAAGTATTGCTCATATGTGGAACATGG
The DNA here is from genome assembly GCA_015471245.1 of Laticauda colubrina. Taxonomy (NCBI): domain Eukaryota; kingdom Metazoa; phylum Chordata; class Lepidosauria; order Squamata; family Elapidae; genus Laticauda; species Laticauda colubrina. Next base: position 19,302,194 of record BLBF01000018.1, read on the forward strand.
ATGTTGATATGAAACATGAAAAACATTAAAGCTTACTCCAGTACGCTGATAGTCTCAATAGAAAACTCTCTTGTTTTCAAAACTGGAACTTAAGTGTAGCATAAGGGAAGCCACTGGTGGTTGTTGTTTTTTTCTTCCCAGTTATATTTTTTTCCCAAAATGGAGACTTTAGTATTATTTGTTTTTCATAGCAAATCTCTTGGTTTTTTTTCCAGTGTAGAAAAGTAACATATTAGAGAGGTTTGGGGAAGAGGCTGGAGGAACTAAAACAGAAAGAAAAATAAGATGGCACAAAACAACTAAGACAGAATTTTTTTAAAAAAATGCTTGGCCAGCGATTGTCCAGTTTGTTGCTTTATAAACCAAAGTATCTTGTTTTTCTTTCTAAAAATGAGAATGAAGCTATGAGAATGAAGTGGTGTGGGAATGGAAACTTAGAGATTGAAAGAAAGGAAACATAACATTGCATCAAACATAATTGAAAATGCTGCTATCTTTCACCCGTGCCAGTGATTTACCTATGTTGTAAGAGAGATTGAAGGGGGAAAAATATTTGCCTGTGTTATTTAGAAGAAGAGAACAGATTATCTGCCCCTAGCCTAGTCTGTCTGTCTTGCAGCTGCATGCTTGTATTAAATCGTAGCCTCTTAGCATAAAAGCCTGTTCTGATTACAGAAGCCTGTGCTTGTTACTATTTTAATCTTGGGCTGTTGGTGAGATACATAGGATCTCAATAAAGGAAAATATTTGTAGCTCAGGGTTGAAATGAGGGATCCTTAGTGCTCTCTGAACTTGGTTGTTTTCTTGCAGATGTTACATTATCCAAACTAGGTAACATCATCAGTGCTAGTCTCTGATAGTTTAAGATCAGATCCGGACTTAGATCCGTGCTAGATTAGCTGTTAGCTAGCTTGGGTAATGAAACTAGCAAGAAATCAAATTTAGAAATCACCAAACATCATACATAGGATCTGTCTTGTCTTCCTTCTAGATCAGAGGTCTCCAAACTTGGCAACTTTAAGACTTGTGGACTTCAACTTTCAGAATTCTGGGAATTGAAATCCACAAGTCTTAAAGTTGCCAAGTTCAAGGACCCCTGTTCTAGATAGTACATGTGCTGGGCAAATTCGAATCTCTGTTAAATCTTAAGACTTAGAAAGCATGTGATATACTAAATCCAGACAGTTCCCATGGAACTTGAAGGATAAGTCTGAAGATTCATGCTCTGCCTTGTATGTTACCAGCCTGTCCACTACAGCCTATTATAAATGGTACAGTGACACCTCATTTAAGTCGACCATTGAGGAATTATTCCTCACTTCATGTTAAGCCTTGTGCATGTATCTATGTCTAAATTGGAGAATATTTGTGCCAATTTGAAAGTGGTACATAGATGAGAGCTATTTAAGCCTTCAACAGTACATAAAGTATGTGGTCTGAAGATATATGTATTATCCCAATTACAGTCTTGAATCTATTACTGGTGCTGGCTTAATAGTTTCCTATCTATAAAAGAGGTGTCTTCAAATACAAATGGGTCTGATAAACATGTATAACATTGTGTTATTAGTTTGATTTGTTTGTATTTCTGTGGGATGAATTAAGTTTTATCTATATAGTCATTTTATGTTAGTATAAAACTGCTTTTCCTGATACTGTTTTTGGATTATGCTATCAGTCTAATACAGTAGTGTGAGACCTCATGACTATTCAATGCAAGAACATAATTCATAAGAAATAAACCACACACAAGAAACCCAGACCCTGGAAATACCCTTCATTTTGAAATAAAAAATACTAACTGATTTTTTTGAAAATATTGAATTGGTATTATTCAAGTATGGAATGTGGAAGGTCTGTTTTTTTCCTATAAATAATTTTAGAAATAGTAAACTCTATACAGTATTGTCCTTCAATCTAAGAATAAAAATATCTTTTGCTGAATAATCTGTTGCTGAATCAAGACTATAGAACGGCTTGAAGATTTTACCAAAAGGAGAAAATGCAAATTTTTTATTATAAGTGTTGAAGAATTAAGCTCTGGAAAGATCACATTACTTGAGGTTTTTAAATATAAATGTTCATTTAAAGTTGGTGATATAATTTGCTCTAAATTGAGTTTATATCCATAATACCATAGACATGTAAGGAAAAAAAATCAAAGAACTAGGGAAAAATATTGCTGAAAATAAAATTTTAAAACTAAATGGCACTTATTTCTATACCAGCAAAAGCAGATACAATATAATTTCAAGGAATCACATACATGTGTATAAATAACACACAAGAAATAACAGCTAAACTCAGCTATATGAGATTCCACTGTTGCTCCTAGGTGCACCCACTTCTGAGCATAAATTGACTGTCTTGCATGATGCATTGTCAGAGTTCATTATGAGGGAATTGTGAAGTTGGAATATAAAACTTCCTATCACTGCCAAGATGTGAGCAAGATGGTCTGATTCTGGCCTCAAAACTTTAAGACCTGAATTCACAGACATGATTTCACTGTCGTGGCAGATATATTGTTTATTCTTTGCTAATAATTATAGTGCATTGGTCTTGTCTAGAGTTCATTATACAAAATACCTAATGTAAAAATTTACCTCTGTATGGAATCACAAAAGTGCTCTCTACAGTGCAGCAAAATTTTGAAAAGAATGTGTAATTTAGAAGCTCAGAAAAATGTATGCAATATATAAGAACATTTTTAAAATTATCAGTTTTGTCACGAGGACACCTATTTTGTTACTTGCTGGGACATCTTTTTGTTGAATTCACTGTGTTTCACTTTTTCCTAGATGACATACAAAAAGTTGAATTACACATAATTACGTATTACAAAGCATATCTAATACTGCCAACATCAGATGTTTAGCAATTAAAGTTAATTAGGAAAATTACTTGCTGATTTATGATTATAGTAATCATAACTTTTGTTTGACAGTATCTGACAACTGTTATTCCTTATGAAAAGAAAAATGGACCTCCATCTGTTGAAGACCTTCAAACATTGACAAAAAGTAAGCACATAAATATGATCTGTTAGAAAAATAAATTTCCATGGGTGTTTTGATCCATGTTTTGTGTTTTGGGGAAAAAACAGCTGATTTTCCAGAGTTTCTTCAGTTGAAGAAGGTTCTTAAGGTTCATCTCAGTGGTTCTGTTCTAAATTAGCCAGGGAAATCCACTTTGCTTTGAAATGTTCGGAATTGGTCAGCAGTCTATGTTTGCTTACTCTTCTCAGATATCCTACAATTATCCATCATTCCTATGTCTTGGGTTTTTTTGGAAGACTATATTCATTTATCTCTTCCAGTAAAATCAGCATTGTTTGTCTTGCACAATTAACTGCTTAACAAGAGGGCTGAGACACTAACTAGAAGAGAATAAGCCTCAAAATGCCTCTTTGTTGTGACCTAAGTTTTTAAAATGATACACTCTAGGAACTAACACCATTGTTATCCATTGACTAGGTGAAATTTGATCTGTTGGTTGCTCAGGGACAGACTACCTGACTCTTTTTCTACTAATGCTGTTGGAGGACAGCGCTCAAACCATTTATTTTAGAGCACTAGAACTGTTCAAACTTGGATATTATTTCAATTCCAAAAGTTAAATAGCTTTTGCATGACATTTATGCATGCTCATAATTACAGATATGGAATGTGCTCTTTTCAGAAAGGTTGATTTCAGTCTCTTATGGAGTGAGCTTTTAGATACAAAGTTATTTCTCCATTCTTCCTCCGTAAGTCAGAAGCTGTTGGTTTTTTCCTGTCAATAGCTCATCTTTCTTTTGGGTAAATGCATAGGTAGTTCTCAATTTACAACTATAATTGAGCCAAAAATTTATATTGTTAAAGGAGTTTTGTTCCATTTTACGACTTTCCTTGCCACATTTGTTAAGTGAATCACTGCAATTGTTAAATTAGTAACACCATTGCTGAATGAATCTGGTTTTCCCATTGACTTTGCTCGTCAGAAGGTCACAAAAGATGATCACCTGACTCTGGGACATTGCATCTGTCATAAATATGAACCAGTTGCCAAGCATCTGAATTTTGACCATGGGGATGCTACAATGGTCAAAATTGTAAAAAATGGTCTTTAAGTCACTTTTTTCAGGGTCGTCGTAACTTTAAACAATCATTAAATGTACTGTTGTAAGTCAAGTACTATCTGTAGCAATGATCTAAAAAAATAAACATACAAGACAAGTTCCCTAAATTTTCCAGGTTCCCTTTACTGCAAGGTGGGGAGAATGAGAAAATAAGAGAGTTGAAAAGCCAGGAGAAAATTGCTGTGCTGCCAGATGTTTCCATATCTCTTCAGCAAGAGAAATGGAAAAAGGAAAATAAAACAAAAAGCAGTTGGATCTTCTAAATTTTCATACTGTCTTCCTTTACAATTTGTGTAGTTGTTCAGCACTCTGGGACATTGACACTTACTCCAGTTCTAGATCAGTGAGGAAAAAATAACTTCTTTTCTGTTCCACTTTTTTCAGAAGGATTTGTTGGGGAAAAGATTGATACATTGTTTTAATTCCCAGATCATCACAATCTACCAAAAATGGAAAGTTCTTGGTACTATAGGAATAGTCTGAGTTCATGGGACTCATAGGAATAGGGTTCATAGGAATAATCCATCTTTTAAACAAATCTGAATACATTACAGAGCTATCGAAGTTACTCTGTATTTTTATATCTTTCTCCCTTTAACAAATGATGAGAAAAGAATCTACAGAATAACTTCCATTTTAGTTTGTTTTTTTTTCCAGGATCCAATCTGAGTCTGTCACCAGAGGTTTTGTCTTCTGACCTTTCTGGCTAGAGAGATGTTTCCTGAAGATGGGCTCCAACATGATTCCAAAAGCTTGGAAGATAAAACCTCTGGTGTCAGACCCAGATTGGATCCTGCAACAGTGCAGCATTAATATATTGGGACATGTACATTCACCTTCATTCGTTAGTTATTTCTACTTGCATATTTTATTGAAAGGCAGTGAATTCTACTTCTTCCATTGACTGCGCCCTCATATTTTATAGTTCTTCATGCCATGAAAGAAGACAGTGAGAAAGTGCCAAGCTTATTAACAGACTACATTTTGAAAGGTGAATTTACCGATTATTGCATGTTGCATGACTGAGGCTTTTCTATAAATATAACTTCTGTGATGTTGTAGTCACGAACAAAATCAATGGTGCTATTTTGGAAGCAACTTCAGAATGAATCGGTTTCTTCAGAATGGTTACGCTGGTCTTTCTGATATTAAGGAGATCTTCTATGATCTCTAGAATGTCTATGTCTTCAGGCCAATTTCCATGTTCTAAATTTTCTTTGGAAGTGTAGATGGTAGGAAAGATAGATTATACAAAAAAGCTGCCCCTCTCCTCTTTAATGAAATAGCAATAGCACTTAGACTTATATGCTGCTTCACAGTGCTTTATAGCCCTCTCTTAGCAGTTTACAGAGTCAGCGTATTGTTCTCAAAAATCTGGGTTCCCATTTTACCGACCTTGAAAGAATGGAAGGCTGAGTCAACCTTCAGCTGGTGAGAATTGAACTGCTGGCAGTTGGCATAATAAACCTGAAATATTGCATTCTAACTACTGCACCATCATGAAAATGTTTGATATACAGATGATAGTGTCACATTTTGTAATGTGTAGCATTGGTCATTAAATACATGTGAGTAGCAAACTTTCAGGATAACAGCAAACCATCTAGCCAATTTCTAGATGGACAAACTCTTGAGAGTATGTGTTATCAGAGAAAATGTAAATTATTTCTGCTTATATTTTTGTTTTTAGATACTTAAACTTTACTATTACAAATCATCATAATTATTATCAACTATGAAGGTTTATGTAAAGTTTAAATTAATGATGAAATATTGTTTCCCATAACAAGGACACCTTTGTAATTTTGGGTTATGACATTTTAAACTTGATTTCTTCATTTGTTGCTCTGAGGTTTGTGGTTTATAGATGTGATCAAGGAGTATATAAAGGACATGTCTTGTATTTTAAGTTGAGGGCTTCAATATTTTGGGCAAGAGAATATAATTGCCTCTAAATCTTTTGAGATGTTCTATCAAATATCTCGCCACAGATTCTGAAAATTGAAAACTAAAGCTGCTCAGCTTTTCTTAAATTTAAAAAATTTAACTCAATGACCAAGATATGACCTACTATATAGCTCATTTCTGTAAAAAAAAATAATTGGCAGTAGTGTGTGTGTACATATTATATATATATATCTTTATGACTATCAGTTTTGTTTATGTGGTAAGGGTTGGGAATCATATTTAGAACAGATAATTATTGCAACTTTGATTCTGGAAGGTTTCCTGTAATATTCTACAAAGCATATCAATTTAATGACACTCATATGCAACTTTATTTTGTAGTTCTGTGTCCTACGTGAAGAGACCTATGAAAAACAGCCTGACGAGTTCCTGTGGAAAATGTTTTTCCATGGATTCTTTCAGACTTGACAGTTTGTTTGCACTGCGTTGAATTCTAATGTTTTTGTTACTTTCATTGCCTGCTTCAGTTTTTGAATTCTGGAATAAGTCATCCAGATCATGTAAAATTCATCCTTTCCCCCACCCACGTATAAATTGTTTGAACAAATGATGAATTCTGTACAGTTTTATCTACATGCATTGCTTTGGCTTTTTAAAGACTATTTTTACATTATATGGCATGTAATTATTTTACCCAGCACTGATTTGTGGTTGTGGAGGAAAAATAACATTAGTATAAATAAAATATGCCTATTAAACAAAATGCACCTCTAATAAAAGATGCAGCAGAACCAAGTATTAAATATATAAAATGGATCAAAACCTGAGCCTGCACTGCAAAATTCCATTGAAGTTCTTCCTTGAAGGCTCTGGGATGAAAAAGTTGATACAAACAGGAACTGACTTTTAAAGTAAGAATAAAGACAGTATTGTATTGTTTACCGATTCATGTGACTTTCATTAACCCTCTTTGAAGTAAAAAGTGGTAGATTATCATTTTCCATCATTGGTTGGTCTTTTTTTTTCCTTTCAAAGCCTAATGTTGGCAAAGAGGAAAGAGTTCCAATAAAGAACACCCTCAATTTGTGTAGGATGAATTGTGCCCCAAATTATTGTCTCATTATTTTCATTTTCTATAGTTTAATTTAAAACTAATGTAGTTTAATAATAGTATTGCTGCTATTGTACTTTTAACCCATATTAAATGTTTGGTCATCGTAATTTTTGTATGCTTCGATATGTTAATGAACAATTTTAAAACATTTCTCTTCAGCTGTCTTTTATTTATTATCAAGTAGTGATAGCATAGACAAGAAACACAATCAAGAGTAATAGCTCTGTCTTTATGGTAAGGTTATTATAATAGAATCCTGCAAGACTAAAAGTATTTATTTTTACTCTCTGGAAAACTAAGGAGGGTCTCTCATGAAACATTTCCTTTCTGTGGGCTAAGATATGTGTCAGTCGTCTATTCAGTGGCTCTCTTGGTCACACTTATGCTTACTTATGTATGCTTACCCAAACATAACAGTAAAATTCTAAGAGTAGAATGTGTACAACTGCAGAACCAGCTATCAATGGGGTTTGTGGATTGAAGGATTTTATCAATCCTCAATCAGATATTAAAATGATGTCGAACTTAAATCTCTTCTTGACAAAATGTACAAGGGCATTCCTTGGAACATTCCTTAATTTTCAAAATGTATCTTGATTCTTGAGATTGTATCAATAAGCATCTTTCTCCTCCATAAATCCCACCAGAGACTTAATTATTTTTTTCTATAGTATCCTCTGAATGTTCTGGTAGAATTGGTCTAAATCTTGAACAAAATTCTTTTTTGTTTCTCATTATTACTACCTTTATTGTCAGAGTACAACATGTGTATAATGAGGTTGGCTGAGCCTCTCTTCATGCACATACACCCCAACACAACTCACAATGAGGACAGAAGTCCCTAACCCAATCCCAATCTTATTACACTATGTGACCTTGTTGCACAATGCGCCGGACCTGCAAATCTGACATACTGTGTTGACATGAAGTTATTTTCCATTCAGAAGTCTGATAACTCATGCATAGAAACTGTTCTTCAGCCTGTTGGTGCGGCTGGCTATGCTTCTATATCTCCTACCCAATAGTAGGAGAGTGAAGAAATGTTGACCGGGATGTGAGTCATCCCTGAGAGTTTTCCTCTTCTAAGGCAGTGAGCCCTAGCGATGTCATCTCGTGGTGTCAGGGGACAGCCCACGATATTTTGTGCTGTGGTCACCACCCTCTGTAATGTCTTTCTATCCGTGGCTGTCAAGGTAGCATACCATACTGTAATGCAATATATGAGGACGCTTTCTACTGTGAACCGGAAAAATGAGGTCATCAGTCATTCCATTTTATTCTTTCGCAAGACCCTAAGGAAATGGAGTCTCTGTTGGGCCTTTCTAGCCACCTGAGTTGTGTTGATTTTCCAGGTGAGATCTTCACTGAGGGAGACTCCCAGGAATTTAAAGGAGGAAACTATCCACACAGCCCCCCTCAATGTAAAGTGAGGTGGGTTCCTCTCTCTTCCTCTGGAAGTCTAACACCATCACCTTTGTCTTGCTGATGTTTAGGTGCAGGTTGTCTTCTAGGCACCATGAGGATAATTTTTGAACCTTCCCTTGTATACTATTTCGTCTCCACCTGTAATGAGACTCAATGCAGTAGTATCATCTGCAAACTTAATGATCACAGTGGATGGGTCAGATGATACACAATCATGTGTACAGTGACTACAGGTAGGGACTGAACACACAGCCCTTTGGGGAGCCAGTGCTAAGTTTCAGGGAGGTTGATGTGACAAACCCAGCCCTCACTGTTTGTGCTCAGTCTCTCAAAGTTTTTGATCCAGTCGCAGATGGAAGAGGGAAAATCCAAGTCAATCAGCTTTTTTATAAGGATGCTCAGCAGGATAGTATTGAAGGCCAACCTGTAGTCAATGAAAAGCATCCTGACATAGTTTCCAGATTTCTCCAGATGGCTCGCTACAGAATGTAAGGCAGTAGTTGTGGCGTCGTCTGTCAACCTGTTCCCCCGGTAGGCAAACTGATGTTTGTCAAAATTTGGCGGGAGTCATGTCCTAAAATGTTGGAAAACCAGTCTTTCGAAGCATTTCATCACTACTGATGTTAACACGATAGATCTGTTGTCATTTAGACAGTTAATTGCTGTTTTCTTGAGAACTGGGACAATAGTGGCTGGTTTCAAGCATGATGGAACACAGGCTGTTTGCAGGGAGATGTTAAAGATCTTTGTCAGGACCCCTGCTAATTGGCACAAGTCTTCACTACTATCCCCAGCACTAAATCTTAAACAAAATTCTTTTTTCTTTTTAAATTCCAATAATGCAAATTGTCCAAGTCGTTCTCCCATCTCTTTATATCTAACTTCTGTCTTATATTCAAAAACTTACATTTTATAAGTAGTTTGCTTTAATTTGCAGCCAGATTCTCTTAACTTCTGAAGATTTCCAATTCTCTTTTTCAGATCTTTTTCCTGCAGATCCTTCTACCATTTCTTTTTTAACTGTTGCAAGTAATCTGTTGTGTATATAAACGTTCTACCTTTCTTACAAGGTCTGGTCTGTTGGTGTAATTAAGCTTACTGCTTAACAAAAATACCTTTGTCCCCCCAATTTTTTTTTTTTTAAATCACTATCTTTTTGCCATTTGAAACTTTCTAGTACCATAAACATGTCAACATTCTAAATTAAAGTCCTTTAAAATAGTTTGTGTTCCCCTCTTCTTAATTTCAAAAAGAAGATTCTCATCATGATTTTTTAATTTTCCCTGCTGTTCGGAATATATCTCTTGGGTTGCAGGCAATTAGATCAGGGGTCTCCAACCTTGGCCACTTTAAGACTTGTGAACTTCAACTCCCAGAATTTGCTGGCTGAGGAACTCTGGGAGTTGAAGTCCATAAGTGTTAAAATAGCCAAAATTGGAGACCCCTGAATTAGATCATTGAACGATTAAGGAAAATGAAACTTTTGCCAATAAAATATCCTTTAAAAAAAAAAGATCCCCCCACTTTCGTGGCCTTCCAGAACTGTCTGAAGACCTGATTCTGCCATCTCAGAGGAACACATAGCCATGGACACATAGCAACCTGAAGCCCCTCCCCTTTTTACTTTTAATTATTTTCATTTTAGCTGCTTTCTATTATATTAGTTTTATGTATAAATTTTATATTTTGTATTTTTATATCACCCAGAGATCACAGCACAGCACTCACAAAAAATTTCTCCTTTAAAAAAAAATGAGGAAAAAGCTTTTCCAGAGCACAAATGGATAACCCCCTGATTTCTCCTTCCTCCAGATAAATTTTCTGTAAGCCAGAAATGAGTCCTAGCTGGCAATCCCATTGCTGTGTGTGTCTGTGGAGACATCTAACTGGCCAAAACACCTCACTTGGAAGCCCCAGTTTTGAAGGATTTTCAGAAAATGCTGGACAGCCACCTCTTATTTAATTAAGGCTAGGTCCCACTGGCCGATGGACGCAAAACGTATGCATAAAGGACACAGCGGACGAGCAAAATTTCGGGGGTGGCTCCATCCATTGTCATCCGCTCCAAAAAGTGGCAAAAATTTGCATAAACAGAATGGAAAAGAACGGAAAAGAACGGACGTGGGTAGTATGTAGCAGGGATGTTAAATGGATGTTCATAGGAAGCCTAACAGATAGAAGGGGGTGACACCTCCGAAGGGATTCCGGGGGATAATTGCGAAGCGGACACATAGCGGATGAAGCGGATGCATCACGTACGCCTAAAGGAAAGAAAGGGGATGCCGCGCGGATGTATATCAGATGCAAACCTTTCACTGCACATCCTTTCTATTTCCATGCTACTAACACTGTGTAGATGTTCCATGTACCTTTTGTTTCCTCCCTCTTTCCGTTTTCAGCTGCAGCGGATGTGAGTTGCGAGGATGCCCAGAGGATGCAGAGAGGATACAGCGGATGTTTAACAGATGATAAACGGACATAGAATGTTTGTTGCTCGTATGTCACGGATTTACATCCTACACGGCAGAAAGTTCATATGTTCACAAAGTTTTGTGCAGCTCAAAACTTCTTGCGCGGATGAAATCGCAGTGGACGGATGCTCGACGGATAGAGCGTATGAAACACATATGCAATGAGTGCACAATGGATGCATAGCATTTTCCAACAGATGGCAAGCTTTTTTTAATGTTTTACATCCTCTTTGCATCCGTAAGTGCAGTGGGACAGGGCCTTTAGTCTTTATGAGCTTAATAAAAAAAATTGGACTGGGTAATCCTTGTTGTCCCTTCCAACTCCACAATTCCATTATGAGTTTCTGATGGGAAATCCTGGATAAGTTACCTCAAAGTACTCTCTTAACTGATTGAACTGTATTCAGTTCCAATTCCATTTTGTTTCTATTATTTTCACTGTAACTGTTGTGTTCAGGAATACCTAGCATTAGCTGCCTAATTTGGAAGAATTTTCTGTCCCACCCGACACTACTAAGAGTTGGCAAAATCTCAAAAGATAGATCTGATTGATTTTGTGCATATATATAGGCACTGGAATTGTTACTTCATGCCAAAGTGAAGACAAAGCAGAAATGGCTACTAAAGGACTTGCGACAAAACAGCAGTAGCTAAGATTCATTTGAATGCAGTTGTCTTGAGACACATTCTAAAATCTATGGATATCTGTAAATTTTCCAGTAATCAACTGTAAAAGAAGGAAATTGCAAGGCTTTTCAAAGACAATAAAAATGATGAAAACTCAAAAGTAAGCAATTCTGGAATTAATACTGTCATTCAATATCTATTCTAGATGGAGACTTTATGTACAAAAGGTTAGAAGGTAAAGATTGTGCAGGATATTGATGGAGATAATTTAAAGAGAAAATTGAATTTTAATTCACCTTATAAAAAAGATGTGAAGTAGCAGAAGTAAACCAAAATGTTTCTCATCAAGGAATGGGACATAAAGTAACTATTTTTCAGAATTGGATATCTTTAGTAACCAGTGGAAACACTGAAGGAAAACAAGGAAAATGCCAATAATGGGGAAAACCTTGATCAAAAATTGTGAAGATTTGCAACTGTCCTCAGTATTTGATCCAAAAACTTCATGTTTCATAAATGACCTCTGCACTTAATAAGAAAATCCTGTAATATAGTATAATGTGCTATATAAATTGGAAATACTTTAATAAATTCTTAATTATGGTGTTCCTTTGAAAACAATTTTGCTCCAGTTTGAAAATTCCCTTAGGCAAAGGTCATATATTAGACCGAAAGTAAAATAAGAGCAGAATGGGCCGGATGCATGTGCAAAACAAAGAAGAAATTTTCCTCTCCAATTTCTTCCTTTGATTTCAGAATAGCCTTGAGGGTATGCAATATTCTCTGGATACATTTCAGTCTGGTACTATTATCTTGTATGCTTTTTCTTACAAATAAGATTCTGATTGCAAAGTGACATTTTTTTAGGAAGGGCAGTTATATGGTAATAAACAACAATGCTCGCTTCACATAAAAGGAAGTTGCATCCGAAATTGTTTTCTTTCTTAGTGTAGTCCTAAGTGAATTCCAAGGATATTAAAGATAACTATTAACTTAAGACAGCAAAAAATAAATAGATCTACTGTAATCTCAATAAATATTAGAAACAAAATAATCCTTATTATTAAGAATGACTACTGTTGTCCATGAACTGTTCAGAAAAGTTCTACTATCTTAATTTGAAAAGCATAGGTAAAACAGAAATAAAAGTCCAGTTCTGCTGTTGATATGTAACAATCTCAAACTGGGGGGGAGGGAATTAATTAAAATTAAAATTAGCTGTTTTATAAGAACAACTGCTGTAGCATATGAACAAAGTACATCCTTTGTCAACAAAGCTGTTATGGCCATTTAATTTTCCTCCTCCGTACTGTTGGAATTGTTTCCTTCCTTCTGTAACTATTTTTTCACAACCCAAACTATAACAATTTCCCTAGGGACTTAAGAAAGAAAACCTACTACTTGCTTCATTGCTTTTAGCAATCTAGAAAACAAATTACCCTTGAATTTGTCCAACATTTGAAAAAATGAAATGTTTACTCAGGCATACCCTAAAGATAACCCCTTTGAGCTCTTTATCACTCAGCTTTGGCTGATTGTTCAGGCCATCTGGGTGATGGATTCATGACTCATGATGCATTAGAGAATCTTTTATGCTATTAAACTTCTGTCTTTGACTCTGCTTCTTTAGAAGCAGCACAGCTGGTAACATGGCTTCCTGAAAAAGGAAATATACTGAAGAGTAGATAATAGCATTGGGCTATATAAGAGTGCCTTCAATCCACTGAAAATAATTTTCTTAACAGTACCAATATTTTTATCTACTGTAGTCCATTTCAGAAAATGCAAAAGCTAGATCTTCAATTACATAGTTCTTAAAATGCATAGTTTGGGCTAACCAACACAATCTTTCTAGTCAAACATGACAGAGGAAACCTTTCTAGCTCTTTTATTTTCCAAACAAAATTCTGGAATTGTGTACATGTGTATTTATGATAACCGCAAAGCCATAGCTTTCTTTATGTTCTTCTGGAGGCCATCTTTGACAAGTTTCCAAACATTACAATATTATAGATAACTATGCATCCCCACCCAAGCAAAACAAAACTCAGGCACCAAGTACTTTTAACAAAACTGAAGTGTTGAGTAACATAACTGAAACAAAAACAGCCCCATGATGCTTCTGGAAAATACATGAACCAAGCTGAACTAAAGTAGGAGCTGATGGTAGACTGTGGTAAGTCCTTTTCACAGGATTTGAAGTGACTGAAAAAGCTTCATGTTATTCGCAGTAGGAGGGTATGTATGTTCATGCTTTGGGATGCTACAAAAAGCACTTCCAGACCCAGTTACCTGTTACACATCAGGAAGAGATAACACCTCTTGACTGCTCAGTAACAGTTTTTGACATGTTTGCCCACCTATGCTTCATCAGATATACTTTATGATGTAGCCAAAATGAACCCCAACACACCCCAAGCCCCAAGTTCCATTGTCCTTTAAAGAAACTAAATTCTTGTTTTTAAATCACTCTCATTTGCTTAATGCTACTTTGACCTATTTAGAGACATCTATGTCAAATATATAATTTTTTTCCACATGTTCACACACTTCCTAGACCAATGATGGCTAACCTTTTAGTCGTCACGTGCAAAAGTGCATGTATGCGCCCATAATGCAATGTGCGTGCAATCCCCATGGCGCTGTGCATGAGTGTGCGACACCCCCCATGCTCCCCTGCCCTTGTGCATGGTTGTGAATTGAGTCATCAGTCATTAAGGAATCACATGGTTTAAATCTGAATCCAGCTTATCCAATGGGTTTGGGGTTTTTTTTAAACTGTAAAATGGCAAAAAAAAAGTCATAAAAAACAATCACGTGCCTGTGAGACATTGCAACTAGCCATAAATGCCATGAGCGTTTTTTTATTTATTACAACTGGAATTATTTACTCTCCAGACGACAAGCAAAGGTGACACACTATTGAAGTGAAGCTGAAGAAGCAGGCTAGGGAAAGCACTGATGATTTTGAAGCTTGCCATTGGAGATAAATCTTGAGAATGCTGCAAATAGCCAAGATGGATCTTCCAACAGATAAACCCTAATTTAAGGCTCAAATGATCCTTCTTTAGATACATTGCACAAAGACCCAGCTCTCTTGGAAAGATTCTGATGCTAAAAAAATGGGGAAAAAGGGAAGAGGACAGCGGCAACAAGGTGGATAGACTTATTTACAGTGGCAATAGTCCCACTGTTGAAAGACCAGGTTAGGAGGACAATGTTAAGGACAGATAGTCATGGAGAAAAATCTATTGGTTCAGGGGTGGGATGCTACTGGTTCTGCCCAATTCTAAAGAAATGGTAGCTCTGAAGAGCATCAGACACCAAACCAGTTCTCTTTGCTGCTGTTTGACCCATCCGCCCACCCGGGCTCTTACCTGTCCTGCTTTTTCAATCTCAGCTGCTTTGCGCGGCACAGCTGCGGTTGACAAAGCAGGAAAAAAGAGGCTTTTCAAACGCTGTGCACCTACGCGCAACATTTTTCAGCTGTCGGGGTGGCACAACTGATTTTTTTTTTACACGCGCATGTAGCGCACATCTAGGGTGCATGCATGCAAAGCGCGCACAAAACGTAGTCACCAAACCAGTAGTAACACTGGTTGAATCCCACCCCTGTATTGGTTGGTAAGAACTAACACCAACTTAAAGGCATATGATCAACCTTTCATCTCCAAATAGTGATAGCAGAAAATTGTCTCATCTACTGTTGCTTACCAGTCTCATTAATTTCTAATGGAGTAATTCCTTCAGTTTTGGTTTTCAATTTTTTATTTTTTTTATTTTTTGACATTTTGATTTGATCAATAAATTCACCCATATTCATTTTAGCCCTTTGGTAACAGCTAGCAAAGTTTGCATCAATTGACTGCTATTTACATATGAGTCAGAGCATTTGGATAATTCATAGAGTCAGACCTAAACTTTTTTCTTTTGTGGTCTTAAACATATTTTGCTTTGCTCATCCATTTTTGAGGCAAAATGTCTGTGGAACAAACATCTATTAATAGCAGCAGCATGTTAGTACTTTCCTTTTTTTGAAATCCCTCTGTTCAACTTACTGAATATTTGTCTTGGCATATTGATTCATTTAAATGGAAATTTTCAAATATTAATTTCATCTTTATGGTATACATTTATTCTACAAAGGAAAAGCAATGGTATTCAGTGTGATATAATGTGGAAAAGAAGTAGTTCTCTGTGTGTGTGTGTGTGTGTGTGTGTGTGTGTGTGTGTGTGTGTGTACATGCAATAAACTCCCACAACAACCACCAAAGACGTAAACATGAGCAAGCAATAAAACTGATCTTTCATGAATCCTCTGAGGTAATTCAGTGAGAAAATTAGATAGTTGTCTCATACTCACTTCCATGGAAACAGATAGTATCAAAGAAAGGCAAAAGACAAGAAAAAAAGAGTAAAATTGACAATTATTAGGAAGATACTCCCTTGGAGAACTTACTGAAGATAAAATTCAAGTAATACCAAGAGTGGGAATCTTGTATAGGCATTGTGAAACTCAATTGACCATTGTATTTAATTAATATTGGCCCAGGAGCATTGGGAATTAATATTATTAGGAACAGAAAGTGATAACAGAAAACATAGAACAAGGCTCATTATTTTAAATCACTGAGTTCAGCAAAAGAAACCAAAAGATGCATCTTCAGCAGGCCACTAGCCTCTGAACATTGCTAGAAAAGCAACCAACACAAACCATTTATTTCCATGGTAAACTGCTCTTATGATTTAAGATATTTTCCCAAATATTCAATTGGAAAATACATATTTTAAGCCAGTCATTTAATTTTCTGCAATTAGAGAGCATAGGAACAGACCTTGGTCATCTTCTGTATGATAACCCTTCATGTTCCCCAAGTAGAGTAGAGTAGAGTAGAGTAGAGTAGAGTAGAGTAGAGTAGAGTAGAGTAGAATAGAATAGAATAGAATAGAATAGAATAGAATAGAATAGAATAGAATAGAATACTTTATTGGCCAAGTGTGATTGGACACACAGCAAATTTGTTTTGGGTGCAATTGAGTGTACATAAAAGAAAAGATACATTCATCAAGAGTCAAGAATCATCAAGTACAACACTTAATAATAATCATAGCAGTCATGACTACAATAGCAGCCATGTTTTCTCAAGACGAAATATACGTTCTTCGATGTCTCACAAGACTTCATTTCTAGTTCCTAAGTTATCCTTCTTTGGATCCATTCAGTTTAGCTGAATCTTTCTTGAAATTGGTGCTTGAAATAGGGTTTTTCAGATGGTTAGTGTGATCATTACAACCCTGAATTTGAAAACTATGCAGTCTAAAATTTAAGATGCCTTTTTCACAGCTTCATCAAACTGCTCATTCATAATTAACTTTTTATAAACAGATTTCCAAGATCCTGATCAATTGCATTTCCTTTTGCACGAGTCCCTTTAAGTCTTTCTGACAGTTGCCTTGAGGAATCCCTAGAATTTTCTTGGTAGCATTTTCAATTGCTTTCTTCAATTGACCAGTCCAAAGTCTCACAGGTGAAGACAGGATTAGAATGCTTGGTCTCCCAGTTGCAACCCCTATATGTGTACATTTGATTTTACTCTTCTTATCAAAAACTTTGCATTTTTACTGTTAAAACGCTATCGCCTATTCTCTAATTACCAAGATCTTGTTTAATTTTGCTTGTGGCTCACAGGATATTAGCTGTCATGCACAGATTTGGTTGTCTGCAGTTTTAATAAGCATTTCCTCTACTTTCTCATCCAAGTCATTCATAAAAATGTTAGAAAATACCAAGCATGTGGCACCCTACACAATACTATCGTACGTATAAAGAAAGAATTATACCCTAAAACATTTTCTTTCTCTGGAAAAAAAAAGCCTTTATTTTTTCATCTCATTCTCACAGTTCTTCCAAAAGATTTTTGGGATTTTTGCTTAAAAAATGGTCAAGGCTGCTGTTCATAACTTTCAAAGCAGCTGCCCAAGAGTTGCAAAAGCCACAATTATTTTAACAGAATGAAGCATGGATATTCAGTGAAATGCTTCACACAAGTTTCTTTAACCAGGAGGGGTGGAATCTAGTAATAAATTTTATTCCAAGTGCATGTTTTTGAAAACAGCTCAATAATTTTTTTTCAGATAAGGAGGGAAGCTGATGAATAATTTTCAGTTACGAGGTAAGGAAACTACTTTCTTTTTCTTTCCCTTAATTTCCTATTTTTATTTTTCTCTGCACATTGATAAAACAATAAAAGTAATAAACACGAAAAACAAAACATTTAAATATAACCACATGATGGCAGTATTCACAAGCAGAACATTTTGTGGCACACGAATGAATCAAGAAAAATATTTAGGAAATTATGATTAAAATCAGAGATGATGTTCAATGAGTCCATATCTGGATGATTGATAACGAAACAATGAAATAATTTATCATCACAGTTATTTTGCTTTAACAAGTTGAGTCTCCAAGAACAAATATCAGAATGCAAATAAAGCAGGCAATGAAGTGATGAAACAAAAGAACAGACATGTTCATCACACAAAATACAATATATTTTAGAATATTTTGAAATCCTTCATATTTGTTAATTCTTTTATTTAAAATCCTTCAGCAAGAAGCTCTTATGTCTGTACAAAAAGAGTCCCTGCATTGTACCATTATAATACAAAATAGTAATATGGAATATAATATATATTACTATTTGTATTTGACCTATAACTATTTGATAATCTATTGAACCTTTCCCAATCATTCCAAAATAAACATACTAATATGACTGCTCATAATCCAACTTTTCCATGTACAATTTCAGAGTTAATTGCTAACAATCTCAGAGTTAATGACTTCTTTTATGTGATATTTTATTGCACACCACAGATGTTTTATAAAATTTAAATGTACTTTTCAATCCTCTACTTTAGTTTTATGGTGCAATATTTTTCATAAAGTATGTTATTTCTCATAAAATAATAAATGCTTTTATTAAAATGCTTTTTGCAAATATGTCTCATTTAGACCTTTTCATTGAAATATTTCCAGTTACAAAGTTTGAAAGCTTCATTTTGCAAGAACAATATTTTCCTATCTTTACCATAGTTTTTCAACCACAAAGCACTTCACAGAGTCAAATCTACCATATCCTACTTTAAAATGTTCCATTTGCACACAGTGTTATTGAAAATTATCCCCAGAAACATTTGAAATTATCTTTTATGATTTACAAGGAAGCTCTGGATATGAATTCCTAAAGACCCAAAAGCAAGTTACAACATAATCTAAATTTGGCACTGGACAAAACAGTTTAACAAGTAAAATATTTAATAAATACTACATAATCTTTATTTAAAAACCCAGGTCATTGGTTTATTACTAAAAGCCTGATTTTTATAGTCATGTTAAACATTTGGCTGTTGCTACTGTAATCTTAGGATTTTCACTGCAAGTGAAATATTTACATTCTGAGTACCGTGATACTTCAGGGTGTGATTTGCTAATTCCAAATTTTGATTTGGTCAAGGAAAAGCATTATTACCAGGAAGAGCTTGAAAGGATAATTGTGTAAATCAAACAAATTATCTACCCTATCAATTGCCCTGTGGTTGCTGAAAAAGCACGAGAAAACATTAATAGAACAGAAAAAAGAAAGATGTTCTTCTAGGAACTGGATGATTTCAGGTTGTGAGGAGAGAGCTATTTTCCTGCAGATAATTAGAGACCTATTACATAATTGCCTCTTTGACTATCATATCCAGGATGCAAAAAACTGAGCAATCACTTGAATGCAGGAAAGAACTGATCTTGATTTACAAACTCATCTTCTCAGTTTTGTTATAGACACATAATTTGGACCGCCTTATAATTTATCATGTACAACAAATACTTGAGCTTTTATCTTCTTTCTCTTTGTTTGCAAATGAATTTAAATTTTTAAAAAGTATTTATATCTGACTTTATAACCCAGATTAAAAATCTTGGATGAAATAATTAAGATTTATTTGGATGAAGTAAATATTCTGAAAATTAACATCTGACTAAGCTTTCTATCTCATTGCATATTTATCACTACTTCAAGGATTGATGCTACATTACATTACATTACAGCAATGAAATGTAGTAACTCTCCTGGTTCAGACTGTTAATGATATCTTGTCGAATAAATTGGTTTCTTCTTAGTTTTATGATGCTGTCAGTAATTCAGCTACCACAATCTAGTAGTTTATACAAGGCTGCCAAGCATCAATTGATGTTTGTGTTTTAACTGATATATTAGATCTTAAGTCAAATAAATTGGATTTGGCGGTTAATGTAGAAAAAGTCTGTAATGTGGTACAAATTAAATTTCTAAAACACTCCTTGTTTAAATATGGTTTTAGTTGTATTTTTACTATTTGGGTAAAATTTAGCATTCTATAATCCATTAATCCACAAACTGAATTATTTGTTTGTCCATCGTGATCTCGTGAAATTTGTCAAAGATGTTCATTATTTCATATTCATTTGAGTTTAGAGATATTGACCTGTTTAATTCCAAATTTTAAGAGGTACACATTTCTAAATTGTCTGTTGATTATTACTGATATCAGTACATTAAAATGCCTCTGTGACTTCAGTGAAGAATTAATGTCATTGAGTATCACTCCAAATGACATGATCTATGTTAATGCTGGTTCAGTTGTCTATAGATCCTATCCTGCTTCTTTAATATTTCATTCACTTGGAGTGTCAAAGGGAATACCACAGCTTGCACAATTCTTATCTTGCTAGATATAGGACATTTTTAATACATTTTCAAGGTTTTCATGGATACTTTACCCAATGTTAGTTTGCAATGTGTTTCTTGACTGCTTGTTAATTTACTGTTTATTTAATGTACAGCATCTACAGAGGTCATGCAATTACTGATATGCAAATTTAATTTAAATAAAGTATTAGCAAATACACACACATGCACACACACACACAGACAATATGTGGCCAATATATTCATTTATTGTTGATGGTTGATCACAAAAACTATCCACAACTTCAACAACTTCACTTTCAATTCTAAGACTGTGTGATTAAATTTATTCTTTATATTTAATTTTAATCTCATTTTTTTCATTGTGCTATTTGACTTTTAGTATTTGGTTTGTAGATCCTTAGTGTTTTTGGCTTCAATAAAAATGCATTATTTATGTATAATTATATTCAACTTTTATTAATTGATTGTTTCATTTTCATTCTTTTCTTTACTATATTGTAGGCACTAACAATCATAACACAAAAACATTCCAGTTTATTGTTGCCATCTGGTGGACATATAATTTTCAGTCTTGATTATTGCAGGCTGGAGACCCAAACGTGTGTATATCTGGATTGAGGGAGACATTTTTTTACCTAGTTTTTACTGCAGAATTTGATATGAAACATCCTAAACCCACATAGATATCTTCTAGACAGTCCACATCATTAAGGGCATCTGAAATATCAAATTGCAAAAATGAAATAGCCAGTTGGTGGATCCAAAATCTTGTAACTCTGCTTATTCAAAAAGACAGAGATCTCAAAAGTGTATTCATTATTCCATCTTATTAAAAAAGGAATAATATGAATTGGGTCAATTACAGACTAAGCAGCCTGCTTAATCTAATTTGCCAACTGAACACCAGCTGGAAAATGAAAATATTCTGGTAGAGAAGCAAATTGATTCCAGACTAGAGCCCATTTTCCTTGGTGGGGAAATGAATCTTCTGACAAGGATATCTTTGGATTAAAAATCTGTTCTTTTGTCACCTATCATCTCATTCATTTATACTGGTGGCCCTTTCAGAGCTGCCTTATGTAAGTGACACAAGCATCTTTTCAGAGTCCTTGGCTTGTCAGTCAATATACTGATCTCTCTCTCTCTCTCTCACTCACTCACACACACACACAAATGGCCATGAAGGCATTTAATCACACAGGTGCCTTGATTTGTTAAGGCATAGTAATCCAAATATAAAAGGTCTATATAAAAACATCAGTAGAATGTGTCCAAATAAATTATGGCCATTATTTTACAACCACTATAAAATCTAGTAATGTAATGATTTACAGAACACATATCTGCTCCAGTTGTAAGTCTGGTTCCCTAAAACAGTAACCCTAAAGATAGTTTCTAAGATCTGCTTTGCTGTTTGCAAATGTTTCTTCAATAGTTTTTTGTTAGAATCCAGGCTGATCATGGTAGAGGCCCATTTTTCAATCTATCTTGTTAATACCTCTTTAAAATTTATCTAATCTACATACTAGCAAGCCTACAGGAAAGCATGGATTATCAAGCTCCATTTTATGGAAATGCATATTTCATTTTTCCAGAGACAAATGATTTTCAGGGATCAGCCAGGCTGGAAATTTACATGCTTTGTACCTTTCCTTTTGCCAAAACAACTATTGAACATTTCCTACCAGTATAATGTTAAAATTTTGTGATATTGTTTATTGCATGCATAATATGTATATATAAGTTAATGGTTAAAAATGAGTGAGGCACTAGCAAAGTTTTAAACAAACATATCTTTATATACTATATTTTAAAAAAAAACACAATTATTCACTTCTGTTACTTACCTTTTGGCTGTCGTAACATTACAGCTATTATAATAATATAATTTGCATTAAAATACTGATCCCAGCATTGATTTCTGGGAATTCCATTGGAACCTCCCCAATTTGAAAGCTATTTCTTCTTAACCTTTCTTTTCTGTTCTTAGATTCATACCCTATGGGACCACTTGCCCTCTTATCCCATGGTTGCTGAATTTGTTCAAGAGACTGTGGTAAGGGATTTTTTTCAGTGGCTTTTTTTTTTCTTTTGTGGGAAAAGGCAACTATCCTACATCTTGCTGACAGCCACCAGATTGTCTACAATTCAGTACCTGGCAGAGATGCAAGCTGGAATGTTCCTGCTCAGGTTCATCCATATTCTCTTCCAACCTCTGGAAAGTTGCTAATCCGATTGGCAACAGCACAAGGGAAAAGGGTCAAAGCCAGGATGCCTGATACTGGACAAGGTCAATTAAAAGAACAAAAAGCAATTTGAAGATTACTTGCAAAGGTGGGCAAGTAATCTAATACAGAATATGGAAATCTAATCAAGAAGTTGCATGTTATCCACTAGCATTCTTTTTTTGGTTCCCAGGGCTTATCCAGACCAGCATTTGGAATCAATATTGGGATCAGCAGTATCTGTTGCCTGCCTCCACCCATTTAGGAACATGTCCTTCACATACCTTGAAAAGGTTAACATTCAATTAGTGGAAGTTATACACTTGTGCCATGTTACCCAGCTCCACAGAAGATAAAAGTGCAGCTATCACCATAGCTTTTTAAGATTCTTGAGGGCAAGATCACCTCAAAATAAGAGAGACAAAAAAACCACCAATGGAACTAACCGTAGGCTATAAAATGCATGCAACACCTGCAAGAGATTGGGGTCAGAGTTGAAAATGGGAGAGAGGAATTGCAGAAATCTTGTAAAGCTTAGAGAATAAAAATAGGGTTAAGATAAAGCCAACTTAGAGTTAATATAGTGCCAAGACCACAAAAAAGTAGGACAATGTCAAAGGCGGAAAATAACATCATATAGACCTATAAGAAAATTTGATAGGCTTTATAGTATTCAGGATGATATGCTGTTATAAATTTATTATAAATAAATCATAAGTTATAAAGAATATATTAATATAAGTTTTGTAAAGACTAAAGATCTTGAAAAAGCAGAGTAAAATTTTCAAAAGGAGAATTTGGCAGTCAATCTATAGCAGGTCTGTCAAACTGGTGGCCCGCATGCTGGATGCATCACATGCAGGCTATGCCCACCAGCTCCGCAAAGGCAAAAAAAGGCACACCACCATCAAGTTTGACACCTGTAATCTATAGCCTACTACATGCTTACAGGATAAGCAAATTAGTTTGTTGGGAAAAGATGAGATCATAACTTCTGTATGGGTGTAAACTCTTTATTTGTAACTGTTTGAGAACAGTAGGATGTTTAGATTCGATCATCCACACCACAGCCTGCCACCATCCCTAAAATGAACATCTGCAGGTACTTATTGTCAGAGTATATTAATAAAATCCTTGAATCATTTCTTTTGTTACTAATAAGTAATGTGGTAAATAAATATATATACCCCTGGTTCAAGTACAGAATCCATCTAAACTACGTTCAAAAAAAGGGGAGGCAATCTATTTTCCCCACTTGCCTGTATTTTTAAAATGAGTTTCCCTTTTTGTGTGAACTACAGCACAAGTTCATTCCTGACCTTAAGAGCACTTCTGGAAAATAACATGGATTGGACTGGTAGTCACATCATTTTTCACATTTTTGAACCATCTATCTCCCTCATGTGATCCAGCTTAGTATTCATTTCCTTTGTGCTTCTTCTGCATATTTGTCAAATGGACTCTGCTGCAACATGTACTTCTAATATATAATTTATGGTTATTTATTTTATAGCCCATTACTTACTCACCCATGATTAACTTCTTAACTATTCCAGCTTTCTGGTATATACATTATACAGAACCACAGATAACATTTGTGGTCTGTATTCCACTTAGCAAGCTAACTTAGTTGACTCAGGGTATTGGAAGGATACGGTTTAAATAATCTGTGATGTTATGGGTTTGGGGACTGTCCCGATTACCAGAGTCTTTCTGCTATGACTAAAGCTGATTGTTGTGGTCTGTCATTTCTTGCTGGTGTAATTCTTTGTCCTCTTTCTCTTCAAGTTCAAGATATGTTTTTGATTATGATATGGGTCAAAGACAGATACTTACCTACTTACCTTGGAATAACATCCATGTGAAATACTTGTCTTCCTTTAAAAAAAAAAAATAAGAGAAAAGGGGACAACCAATAAATCTAGCCTTATTTCTGCAGAACCCTCTACAACCACACAAGAATTGAAAGCTAACCTCTCTTGATTTTTCATGTTTGTCTTTTCTGACAGGAAAAATATTAAACTGGCATCTTAACTCTCTGCAAATTTTAATACACATATTTTATCCTCCCAATTGTTACTTACCCAGCACTACTAGCAAGAACAGGGTGAACATTACAAACATACATCTTTGCAAAAATATTGTTGCTTTGTTGCCAACTATTTTTTTTAAGAAATCCATGCATGAACATGTAAATAAGACCAAGAAGCTGTGTTTTTTCAGCAATGCCCAATTTTGAGCTTTCAACCTACATGCACGTCTTTAGAAATTTCAAATCTTGAGAGAAGTAAAAAGAAGAGTGAATCTCAACTCATGACTCTGCCTTAAGCCCATGTCACACTGCCCAACGGATGCAAAAAGGACACATCGGACGAGCAAAATGTTCCATCCGTTGTTATCCGCTCTCAAAAGGGGCAAAAATTTGCATAACCAGAGCGAATAACACGGATGCAGGGAGGACGCAGGGCAGATGCAAAGCGGATGCGGAATGGAAGCCCAGCGGATGGAAGCGGATGGAAGCGGATGGGAGTGGATGGCACATCCGCTGGGCTTCCGGGGGGCCTCAGCAAAGCGGACGCAGAACGGATGAAGCGGATGCACAGCGGAAGCGTAGCGGATGCACAGCAGAAGCCTAACGGATGCCTGGCATTAATTGCGCAAGCAATTAATTGGCATTAATTGATGCATTGCGCAAGCCCCCGGATATAAAGGGAAGCAGCTCGCATGTGGCCAGCATTCGGAGGAAAGACCTGCTGCAGGATACATCGAGTCCTTGCCTGCCCTGCCTGCTTGCCTGCCTGCAAGCCTTGCTGCCAGCCTTGCTGCCAGCCTGCCTCCAAGCCTCCTGGCCAGCCTCCCTGCCAGCCTTGCTGTCTGCCTCCCTGCCAGCCTGCCTTCCAGCCTCCCTGCCAGCCAGTCTGCCTGCAAGCCTTGGTGCCTGCCTGCTTGCCAGCCTTCCTGCCAGGCTTTCTGCCAGCCTTCCTGCCAGCCTTGGTGCCAGCCTTGGTGCCAGGCTTCCTGCCAGCCTTGGTGCCTGCCAGGCTTCCTGCCAGCCTTGGTGCCTGCCAGCCTCCCTGCCAGCCAGCAACCCCAGAACCATGGGGAAGAAGCAAAAGTCTCAGCAACCTGCCGCCATCTCTGGCAAGAGGGACAGGGCCACCCTCCCGCCCCATGTCCCTGACTCTGCTTCTGCTGGGGCTTCTGCTGAAGCTGCTCCTGGCAGTGGTGCTTCTGCTGCGTACTCTGCTGAAGCTGCTGCTGGTCCTGCTCGTGCTCCTGGACTTGCTCGTCCTGCTCGTGCTCCTGGTCCTGCTCGTGCTCCTGGTCCTGCTCGTGCTCCTGGTCCTGCTTGTGCTCCTGGTGCTGGTGCTGCTGGGGCTCCTGGTGATCACTCTGCTGCTGCTAATCCTGGTCCTGCTGATCCTGCTGCTGCTGCTGCTAATGATGATGATCCTGCTGCTGCTGCTGCTGCTGATGATGATGATGATGATGATGATGATGGCGCCGAACATGAACCTGCTGGTGATGATGATGATGATGATCCTGCTGGTGCTGCTGCTGCTGGTGGTGTGGAGGAGCAGCCCCTACCACCTGGGAGCCCCTCTGATGAGGGCCCATCTGGTCCTGCCAAAGGGAGGAAGAGGCGTATGCGGGGATGGGAGAGGAGGCAATACTTCACCGAGGAGGAACACGAGGATGAGGTGCTGGAGTGGCTGAGGGATAATGACTATCTGTGGCGGAAGGGACACCGGCTGTACAGGGACACCAAGCGGAAGCAGGCTGCTTGGAGAGAGAGGGCGGAGAGTATGGGTTACACTTCGGAGGTGCTCCTCGGCTGGTGGAAACATATGCACACCTGGTACGGGAAGCTGCACCTAAAGAAATCTGGCCAGGCCACAGTAAAGCTGACGGAGAGACCTACGTCATGGCCAGGTGCAGCTTCCTGGAGGGTGAGATCCGCCACCGAGGAGCACCAGGAGCCCCTCTGTCTACCCTCTCTCTCAGGCAGCCTGCTGCGACCCAGTCCTCTTCCGGCCGAGAGTCAGTCCCTGTCTCCAGGCAGGTTTCTGTGGAGCGTGCCATGGTGGAGAACCCGCGGACAGCTGTTGTCACCATGGTGGAGCGCGTGGAGGACTCCCTGGTGCGGTGGGAGAGAGGAGACATCGAGTCCACCACAGTCATACCCGCATCCACCCCCCCCAGCTCCGCCTCCACAGAAAGGCAGAAAGCCAGACAGCAGGAGGGGCAGACCCACACTGTCTTGCTGGAGATCAGGGACACCATCCGCATCATTATAGATCTCCTCTCTCAGCTGGTCAGCACCGACTCCTCATCCTCCAACCGCAAGCCCTTCTTCATCTATGTCAACCAGACCCTCAAGAACATGGAGGAACCTCAGTACCAGGTGGTGAAGGACCGGATCACCGAGCTGCTTCACAACCCTCCAGACCCAGAGGAACCTGCTCCCACCCAGTCCAGGTCTGCTCCTCCACCCCAGGTGATGTCCCTCCCATACCAAGGCTTCCCACAGCCCCTCACCTACCAGGGCTACGGCTACCAGGAGGCCCAGCAGCACAGGCAGCAGCCCTTCCCACCCCAGGCACAGAATCATCGGGCAACACCGTTGCCACCGGTTCCACTGATGCCGATGCCACCCACGACGATGCCGAAAGCAATGCCACCCACGCCAGTCCTCACCCAGCTGCAGACCAGACAGCCCCACTACACTACTCCTTCCTCCACCCCACAGCCAAGCCCGGCCTCAGTACATCTCTCATCAGTACTGGGGCTGACACCCCATGGCATGGAGGAAGGACCTCTCAGCATCGTGGGTCTGAGCCAGCTGTCTGAGAGCTTCCTCAACACACCGTCCCGTTGTCCTCTTGGGGCCAGGCACCCCAATGATACAAACCAGCACTCCAGCACCACCCACCTCCACAGCACCTGGACCCTTCACCCCTGAGACTGGGCACACCTCTGAGTGAACAATAAGAGTGCCAGAGACTGGGTAGCTGGCTACCTATAGAGTTTATTTGGACACTTGACTTGGGTCATTTTTGTTTTACAGCTTGTTGTTCAATAAAGTTTATCTTTGATTCACACACTTGCTTCATTTCTTTTTTTTAATAAAGTCTTGGTGGAAACTTTTAGAAATGGTTTAAGCCTTTGCATGCTTGTGGGATGGCTTAAGATTGCAGTGGGATAGGCAGGGATACCTTTGGGATGGGTAAGGATAGCAGTGGGATAGATAAGCCTCCAGTGCAAGCATAGTGGGACTGTATGGTCCACCCACCCAGGTGCCACACCTATGGCCCTTTATTATCAATAATAATGTAATAATCATCCACACATGTCAACACAAACACAACTCTTTATTTAACGCCCTGTTCATTGTAGGCCCACCCAACATACATGGCACGATCTCATCAGTGTGATGAGACAGGCTGAAGGAAGCACCCATCAATCATCTATCCTGTCTTGCCACTCCACTGCTCCAGCTGGGGAGTTGCACCAGTGTCTCAGGAGGTTGCGCTGCTTCTTCTCTTCACGTGAGGCTCTGTTGGGGCCTTGCACATCCTCAGTGTCTATCAGGTTTCGCCCTTGCCTCCATTCCCCAGGCTCCATGTCCCCATTGCCTTGTTGGAGGTCCACGAGCCTGTTCTGCAAGACCGGGTAGCGGGTGCGCATGAGATGGTGCAGGATGCAGCAAGCTTCCACGATCCTCCTCACGGTCTCTGGCGATGCTGCATGGTGGTGAGAAATACCTGGAACCTGTTGGCCAGGGTGCCAAAGACGTTCTCCACCACCCGCCTTGCCCTGGACAGCCTGTAGTTGAAGATCCTCTCTTCACGGGTGAGGTGTCTTGAAGTGTAGGGCTTCATGAGGTAGGTTCTGAGGGAGAAGGCGTCATCCCCCACAATGAAGTAGGGCACATCTTGCGTGTCGTTTGGCAGGGGGTCTGGATCTGGAAAGCCCATGATGAGGTTGCCTTCCAGCCCCTCCTTGAGGTCACTGGCGCTGTATACCTGGGCATCTGAACATGAGCCGCTGCCTGAAGCATCAATGTACATGAACTTGTAGTCAGCATCGATCATGGCAAAGAGGACGATGCTGAAGAAGCCCTTGTAATTGAAATAAGTGGAGCCCGACTTGGGTGGTGCTTTGCAGGCCACGTGCTTGCCATCTATGGCTCCAACGGTGTGTGGGAAGTTCCACCTCTGGTACCACTGCTCTGCAACTTTCTTCCATCCTTCATCAGTGGAGGGGCACTGGAGGAGCTCCTGCAGGTATTCTTCGATGATGGCCTGCACCACTTCTCTGACCACAATGCTGATGGTGTTGTGTGGCACCCTCCAGCCGTACTGCATGCTCCTGTAGGTGGTCTCTGAGGCCAGGTGGCACAGAGTGAGTGCCATCTTGAGCCCAGGTTCCAGGCTGGGCCGGAAGTTGGTGTTTGCCTTGGTCAACCTGGGTGTCAGGCACTGCACAACTTCGTCAAACATGGCTGGAGGCATCTTCATGAAGTTCTGGAATGCCCGAGTGTCTTCGTTCCTGAGCTCCACCATCAGCTTGTTGTACAGTCCGTACTCTTCTCTTCTCCTGATCCATCTTCGTACCCAGACGCTTCTTGGCTGCCTCTTTTTCTTCCCGTAGTAGAGTTCACAGAGCCTGTAGATGGCGTCGCACCATTGCAGAAGAATGGTGACTGCCAAAAGCACTGTGTTACGATCCACGGTGGACATGATTGGATGCTGTGGAAGAGGAAGAGTCAGATGAAGGCTGCAGAGGTCTGCACAGCTAGGCTGCTGTTCTGAAAGTGAGATGCAAGTGAGTTGCTCCCCCTTTTTATAGGCAGTATAGGTGTCCCTTTGCATCCTCTAGGCATCCTCTAGACATCCTTAATATCCGAGATAGGTCCCCTCTGCAAACGTTTTTTCCGTTTTAAACGCTTTGTTTCCACTTGGCATCCGTTCTGCATCCGTTCCACGTCCGTTCCGCTTCCTCCCTGCGTCCGAGCGGATGCGAGTTGCGCGGATGCAGACGGATGCCTAGCGGATATCGCGGATGCGTAACGGATGCAGAACGGATGCATAGCGGATGCAGAACGGACAAACTGGATACATTTTCCACGCAAAAGTTTTGGGCAGCCCAAAACTTTTTGAGCGGATGAAACGTCAATAGACAGATGCTGGATGGATAGAGAGGAAGCAAAACTGAGGCAGTGAGTACATCGCGTTAACCGACGGATGGCAAGGTTTTTTGTCCGTTTTACATCCTCTTTGCATCCGTTGGTGCAGTGTGACATGGGCTTTAGGCAAGCATGGTTACTTTACCACAGGCATCAGTGGGCAGCTGTTTCTATTATTTATTATAGTGTAAGTCATACACTTTTAAACATTAAAGGATGGAGGGCTTTACCATTAAAAACAAAACTACAAAGCGTAACAGCCCAGCCAAAACAACCATAATAATCAAAAAGATGACGCGGGTCCACTGACACATTAGCCTTACACTTAGGAGCACAGCCAGGTCGTAAAAGCCTTGTGGAACTCTAAATAAGGGGGTGTTATGCTTATCATTGGGGGGATGCTACTCCATAGGGCAGGAGATGCAACAAATGCTTTAAAAAGTAAGTTACAGAACTGGCAACACAAGTTGATAGTATTAAGCTTTGATAGAAAACAAAAAAGAAGAAAACTTTAAAGAAAAACAAAAGAAATGTTTAAAGAAATTATTTTCTCTTCAACACAAGTAAAACAATTTTGGTAACTTACCACCTTCTCTTGACATTTAAATAATGTCCAAAGACTTCAATTACATTCATTTTGTCTTTTCTTCTCACAAAATTCCTCAGAGCTTTTACAAAAACCTCTTTTGTAAATTCATTATAGAAACATTATCCAGGTCACTCTTTTGATTTGTGATTTGTACATCCCTTTTAATTAAGACATCAACCATGTATACCCATCACAAAGTTCTGTTTCAGGGTAAACAATATGGCTAAAACTTCAGAAAAGGAGTAAGAAATAGTAACCAAGTTAAAACAAGAGATAAGTATCTTTTTTCTTAACGAAGTCATTATACCATTCCAAACTTGTATTTACAAACCATTCTTATTTCTATGATAACCATTCACTCATGTATCATTTTGTTCCTTTAATTTTTCCTTTATGATGATCTCATTACCACCACTCACGAATCTTTCCTCCATTCAACACCCTAAAGCAAGCAAAATATATGATGGCTTAATCTGCTATAGTTAACCAACCCTTTGATTATACCACGTGATTGCAAAAACTAGTCAGGTATACAAAAGTCAGCACCTTGAATGTTTTTCTTTAAATAAAAAAGCAAAGTTTCTAATCATTCAGGGGATAGTGTTAGCATTGGATTTGCAAGGAACCATTAATAAAAATTTGAAACCTTTATAAGAATGCAAGGTGGAATGGTATGTATAATGGTTAGAAAACAAGACCCCATTCTTTGCTCTTTCCTATGAACAGCAGAAACAAAATAAAATGTGAAACACAAGTAGTTATTGACTTAAAACCATTCATTTAGTGATGGTTCAAAGTTACAAAGGACTGAAAAAGTGACTTATGATTTTTTCTCACATTTATGACCATTACATCTCTGTGACCACATGATCAAAGTTTGGCCATTTGTCAACTGGCATGTATTTATGATGGTTACAGTATCCTGGAGTCATGTGATCATCTTCTGTGACCTTCTGACAAGCAAAGTCATTGGGAAAGCCAGAGTCACTTAATAACCTTGTTCTTAACTTAGCAACTGCAATTATTCACTCAACAACTATGACAAGAAATGTTGTAAAATGGAGCAACAGTCACTTAATAACTGTCTTGTTTAATAATGGAAACATTTCCAATTGTGGTATTAGTCGAGGATTACTTATATAAACAAATTTGTTTAGCTCGTGTAAGTTCACAGGTTGCAGAATTTAACTTTTGTTGACATGAAATTGTTTATTTAATACACACAGGCCTATTCTCTTGTCTTCTTGTGGAGAAACATTTTAAAAAGGCTAGTTGAATGCTGTCTGCTCCTTCCTTGTATGCAATTCCAGGGGGATGAGAATTCAAAGAGGTCTCATTTTATGACACTTAGCCAGGCACTTTAATAAGATCTGTTATTTCATTTAGACTGTTGGAAGAGAAAATCAATCAGGCAATACACATAATGTATTAAAACAATCAATCACAGGTGATAGCTAATAATCAGTCTAGATTCCAAAAACTTAAAATGTATCGACACTAGATACTGGGCACAATTCAAAAGCAAAGCTACCTAACTAAAACCATTTCAATGGGAAGAATGTATACGATTAATCTGACTACCCAAAGTCTTTAACAGCAAAAATAAAAACAAATTTACGTGAAATACAGAACTGTGTTCTGTCAAGCACTTCCTATTTTGCTTTTGTTCAGAATAGATTAACCTTGTCTCCTGATAGCTGCTGATCAATAAGACAGGGGAAAAAATAGCATCATCCATGGATGTACCTTTCAAATATGTGGAACTTTTGTACTAACTATATACAGCAGCCTTTTATTTATTGACTTCCAAATATTTTGAATTTCAGTACAAGGCTGTGCTGATTGAGAATTACAGAAATTAAAACACACTCCTGGATATCACAGGTAAGGTCAGGGTACGTAACTGCATTTTCTTGGACACCACTTTAAAAGACAGTAATTTTAGGTTATTTAAAAAGAAACTGTTTAAATACAGAAAAAAACTTCACAAGGCATAAAGCTATCTCTACAAAATAGCTTCTATCTATCAAATCTCCATCCCATCCCACTTGGTTACATGGTTCATTTTCTTTCACATCTGGACTTCATTATGTGTGGGCTTCCAATGAGTACATCCATATCACTGAGAATACAGTACTTGGCAGGGACACCAACATGTCATGACACAAGGCAAGTGTTATCAGAAAACCTGTATTTTCTTAAAATATTTATTTATGCCCTAAGATGTTGTACAGATAAGGGCCTGCTTCTTTCTTCTCTGCGCAATGGTGTTGCTGAATAGTTATTCCACTGAAAAACAGTCTCTGGGTACCACGAATGGCAGAATGTTAAGAGAGATGTTCGTCTTTACAAATGTCTGTGCACTGAAAGAGGTAAACGCAGTTAGAGTGGTAGATCAGTGAAGTCAAAAAAATATGCACAGCTCACTTTGACCTAGCAGTGTGAAGAGGAAAAAAGCATTAAGCATAAATGAGAAATCAATCCACTGAGCTAAGTAGTAGATATTATATGAACGCCTTTTCTCTGTTGTTACAATTATAAAAATGCATGCGTTCATTTTTTTAATATCAAATAGTGGACCTGTAAAAGGCATTTTGGAAGTACCTGTTGCCAGAGTTATATATCGTCAAATAAAATAACTACAAAAGGTATCATTTCCATATGTGTATGCCTACAAATAAGCATGTCTAATTTCAGCAACAATAGTAGCATTAATTTTGTGTCATCTAAATACAGACAAGTAATACTTCCTATTCCAACACATGCACCTATAGACACATGATCATGCACACAGTATGTCTTCCTGCTGTTTGTGGGTAAAGTTAGAATGTACAGAATTATACAGTATTTAATGTTTTAAAATGTATGGAGGTGAGGAACCTTAGCACGTCATTTAAAGGAAAATTTACCATGCATGAGCTATAAATATCTATATATATGCGTGATGGGAGGGGTATCCTTCTCTCATTGATAAAAACACTGAAGACTGGAAGGGTGATCTAAGAATCAACATCATTTCTCCAGCATGTCAAAAAGTGAGGTTATTGACCAGTGAGCACTTGCAAAGAAGTGATTGTGATCATGGAAAATAAACCTAGCTTCACTGAATCTCTCAGCCAAAGTTCAAGGGAGTTCCTTCAGAGTTATTCTTCTCATAGCCAGTAGTGCTGATAGCAGTCCAGAAGCCCATATAGATCTGCTTGTCAAGCTGCACCATTTAGCCACTTTAGGAAATTTCAATGCAGATGTGATCACCTGAGTGAAAAGGATAAAATAAAATCCTTTCAGAAACACTGATGGAATAGCATTAGAACAGTTATCAGCGCTGCTGATCAACTTTATAGCAAATAAATATTTTGCTTTTACCAAATAAATTATACATTTATATTAAGATAAAAATAGATACAATGCAAAAAATCTATACAGTACAGGTTAAACTCAAAAAATTAGAATATCATGCAAAAGTTCATTTATTTCAGTAATGCTACTTAAAAGGTGAAACTAATATATGAGAGACTCATTACATGCAAAGCAAGATAGTTCAAGCCGTGATTTGGCGTAATTGTGATGATTATGGCTTACAGCTCATGAAAACCCCAAATCCACAATCTCAGAAAATTAGAATATTACACGCAATCAGCAAAACAAGGATTGTACATAGAATATCGGACCTCTAAAAACTAAAAGCATGCGTATCTACTTAGGACTTGGTTTGGGCCCCTTTTGCAGCAATTACTACCTCAATGCGGTGTAGCATGGAAGCTATCAGCCTGTGGCACTGCTGAGGTGTTATGGAAGACCAGGATGCTTCAATAGCGGCCTTCAGCTCTTCTGCATTGTTCGGTCTCATGTCTCTCATCTTGGCAATGCCCCATAGATTCTCTATGGGGTTCAGGTCAGGAGAGTTTGCTGGCCAATCAAGCACAGGAATCCCACGGTCATTGAACCAGGTTTTGATACTTTTGGCAGTGTGGGCAGGTGACAAGTCCTGCTGAAAAATGAAGTCAGCATTCCCATAAAACTCATCTGTGGAAGGAAGCATGAAGTGCTCCAAAATCTCCTGGTAGACGGCTGCATTGACCCTGGACTTAATGAAGCACAGTGGACCAACACCAGCAGATGACATGTCTCCCCAAATCAACACAGACTGTGGAAACTTCACACTGGATATTAAGTATCTTGCAGTGTGTGCCTCTCCATTCTTCCTCCAGACTCTGGGTCCTTGGTTTCCAAATGAGTTGTAAAAGTTGCTCTCATCAGAAAAGAGGACTTTGGATCACTGAGCAACAGACCAGGTCTGTTTTTCTTTAGCTCAGGAGCTGCTTGACAAGAGGAATATGACATTTGATGCCCATGTCCAGGATCTGTTTGTGTGTTGTGGCACTTGATGCACTGACTCCAGCCTCAGTCCACTCCTTGTCAAAGTCCCCAATACATTTGAATGGCCTTTTCCTGACAATCCTCTCCAGGCTGTGGTCATCCCTGCTGCTTGTGAACCTTTTCTTCCACCCTTTTCCCTTCCATATAACTTTCTATTCATGTGCTTTGATACAGCACTTTGGGAACATCCAACTTCTTTTGCAATTACCTTTTGAGGCTTTCCCTCCATATGGAGGGTGTCAATGATGGTTTTCTGTACAACTATCAGGTCAGCAGTCTTTCCCATGATTGTGATTCCTACTGAACCAGACTGAGAGACCATTTAAAGGCTCGGGAACCCTTTGCAGGTGTTATGGCTTAATTAGCTGATTAGAGTGGGGCACTTTGAGCCTAGAATATTGAACCTTTTCACAATATTCTAATTTTCTGAGATTGTGGATTTGGGGTTTTCATGAGCTGTAAGCCATAATCATCTCAATTATGACAAATCACGGCTTGAACTATCTTGCTTTGCATGTAATGAGTCTATCTCATATATTAGTTTCACCTTTTAAGTTGCATTACTGAAATAAATGAACTTTTGCACAATATTCTAATTTTTTGAGTTTCACCTGTATATGCTAAGGAAGGTACACACTATCCCAAAAGCCTTCTCGTAGCTTTAATGACCTTGTTTGTATATACAGCCTATATGCATTAAATAATGTTTTTCTAAGCAGGTTACGGGGTGAATTGTTTAATGATTTTATTATTGCTCTGGTCCATTAGCATGAAGTTGTAAACAGGAGAATGTAACAGGATATATGTTAACACTAGCAATTAATCTTCAGCAAAAAGACCTTGTCTGATGCAGACTAATGTGAAAAGTTCTAGATTCCTGTAAGCAATATGGCCCAAACGGAACTGCCAGCTGCTCTGAAGATAAAAGAGAACTAATATCTGATCCTGCCCTATCCAAATTTGAACAGGGTAGCACAATCCTCCATCCAGAAGCTGTAGAGAGGTTACAGTGTGCCTTCTTTTAAACAATAAAAATAAATTAATTAATCTTAGGATGAAGTATGCACATAAGTGTAAGCTTGCTCTCCATGATTCTGAACTGAAAGTGCTTTGAATACTAGTGGTCCTTGAGTCATGACATTTGTTCAGTGAGTATGAGAAGTTATGACAATGGTGAATAGATGGTACTTATGCTCGTTCTCCAAGTTGTAGCAGTGCTCCTGTGCACTGGGTATCCTGCCCACACTTATAACCACAGAAGCACTTCAAGTCTCCCCCCCCACCCAACTTATCTCAAAAAAAGCTCAAAAAAGGTACCTTTGGGCATTGGTGTATTATGTCAGCACACTGAATCGGACATATACTTGGTATCTAAGTCTTCTATCTTTTTGAGTATGTGGTACAGTGCGTTATATTAAGATCCAAAACAAAAGTTATTCTATGTAACTGCTAAAAAGGCAAATGCTACCTGAAGTGCACTAAGAATCCAGATCATAAGAAATCGTAGTTCCACTCTACTGTGCTCCGGTCAGACCCTATTTGGAATATGATGTATGCCCCATTCTGGCACAGTTTTGGAACAGGGCCATGGCAAATTGGAGAAAGATAGTGAGGAGCCTGGAAACCAAAACTTATGTGGAACAGGTGGTATGTTTAGTTTAATGAAAAGATGACTGAGGGGAGATATGACAGCAGTCTTCACACATCTGAAAGGCTGTTATATAGAAAATGGCAGGCCAGAACTAGTGAGTTAAATGTTTGAGAAATTAATCATTGACTGAAGACATAATTCTATAAATGTCAACCAACAGAACTGGCTGTTACATGAAGTGGTGAACTATCCTTTGCGAGAAGTCTCCAAACAGAGGCTGGATAGTAATCCCCTAACAGATTGTATACCAAACCAGAGACTGGACTAGAAGACTTTTGGGATACCTTTCAATTCTATATTTCTAAGAAATCTGCATTTGGTGATGAGTTTTCACAGCTAGGTATCTTTAAACCTCTTTCAGTTTCTTCAAAAGGAAAAGTGTAATAAAATGTATTCTTATTTGTGCTGTATTTTTATTCAAAATGAAACTAATAATATTTTCATATTTGTGTATGTCTCTCTTATTGCGTGTGGGAAATAAATGCACAACACACACACACCCATAATTGGTTACAACTTGACACTTGGATTACCATAAGTGAAATATCCTGTTTACTCACACTATTCTCACTTCTGAGAACTTCTGGACATTTTGCAACTCTCAAAGGATGAGTTTTCCTTCACATGGATTTTTTTCAATTTGTATTATTGCTTTTT
Organism: Laticauda colubrina; assembly: GCA_015471245.1. Classification (NCBI taxonomy): domain Eukaryota; kingdom Metazoa; phylum Chordata; class Lepidosauria; order Squamata; family Elapidae; genus Laticauda; species Laticauda colubrina. The sequence goes on from BLBF01000018.1 coordinate 19,339,297, forward strand.
TTTTCTTCTCTTGGTAAAAACTTCATATTTCTGGTGAGCAGTGATTCTGACATGGCAAGTCACATCACACTGAAGTTGAGATATGCAGTGTTGTTGTACCGTGCTATATAAACAGTCTTGTTTTCAAAAGATATTCATCAATTACTCTCCTTTGCCTTCTGGTTACACTGGAAAGGAGAAATATTTAAAAACAAAAACAAAAAAAATTACAAGTCCAAAAAAACCAGGAAAGTTAGATTAAAAAGTTTGAATTCATTGATATAATAAAAAAATTTGTGACACATCTTCTGTAAATGCTATAAAGCCAAATATCTCTGACATTTTCATAGAATAAGCAATGTAATTCTGGAGCTACAATATCAGTGCTAGAATAAAGCATTTCCTAAACCTATATACATCCAACAAACCTTCATTCACCCCAATAATATCTTAGAAACTTAGATACTACATGGAGAATTCAAATGGGATAGCAAAATGTGGCTTGTTCACATTTGATTTTCCTAAGAATACAGTTTTATGATTTCCTGGAACTAAAAATGATTATATATGTGAATAAGTCACTAATTTTATCCAAAATGTCCAAACAGAATGGATAGTTTCAAATTATACTGAATTAATTCCGTGAAGATTCTCAGCCTCTTTATCACTCTTTTTTTTATCACTCTTTATCACTCAGTCAATGTTTTCTTTAACTGCAGCTTAGGAGTGCTTTTCTTATGCATTTCTATACATGCAATCAGAGTCCACACACAAAACCCGTTGACTAAATAATCTTCTTAGATGTATAAATGTAATTGTATGAAGACTTTTCCTCTTCTGAACTCATCCATCTGTAGGCTGAAGCCATGCCTATTCAATTCCTTGGGCAACTAGTAATTCTGTAATTGATTCTAAAGATGGTAAATGCTTTTGGAGGATTTACCATCCACTTCAGAAGAGAAGATATATCCAGTCTTCTCATTAGACAATCTTAGATAAATATCTTTCCATATCAGCATAGGTTTTAGAGAATATGTTAGGATTTTAGTATCTTAGATGAAAAAAATTTATCTGGATTCCTTTCAGTCAAGACTGACTAAAAGGAATCCAGATACTAGTTTGTCATATTAGTTGCTATAATTGATTTCATATTTTTATGGCTGTAAATTTCCACATTGTTTTAAACCTGGTAATATATACATCAAGGAATGGATGCAAGGATCTATCATTTTCCTCTTTCCTTTAAAACAATTTCTTTGAAAAAAAAAAAAGAAAATTAGTTTTTCAGTTTAGTTTAGTTTCCATTTTCTGCAATAGTGGCAATTAGTAAGTAATTGCCAAGTAATTTGTTATAAATGAGATAGATATTATAATGGCAATCAACAATCATTTATGAATAAGATAACTTCAGTTAGCTAGAGTTTAGAAGGTTGCGGTAGAATAGGACTTGCAGCATCACAATCATATAGCTACGTCAGTTTTGAATATATATTATAAAACCAATTTAAAAACAAACTGACAAAATAGTCCCTTAGATTATAGAAAATAAGACAGAACCAAATTATTTTTCTACCGTGTTTCTCACATTATAAGGCCGGGCCTTATTTTTTTTTGACCCCCGAAAAAACAGCTAAGCCGTCTTTTCGGGAGTGACTTAATTCCCCCCCTTGCATCCTCGGGTGGCTGGGCGGCGACAGCTTGGGGTTCGGGAGACCTTCCACCAGCATTGCTTTCCCTTCTCCCTTGCTGCCTCAGTGTTATAGGAATGCCGCGGCGTTTGGCGTAGCCACGTGCGGCCAGTCAGGGCTCCTCTCTGCAACCAGAGCCCTGAGGAGACACTTGGTTTCAGGCGCTCCCGTCGCCACCTTCCAAAGGAAGGCGCTCACCTGAGAGGATATCTCCTGCTCTCTCTCTCTCTCTCTCTTCCCGCAAGGTCAACGTCTGCGCTGCGACTGAGGAGGCTGCAGCTGGTTCCTCCTGCTTGCTGAGAGGTGAGGAAGCTGTAGCTTTGCAGAGCAAGCGAAGCGCTGCTCGCCCGGGTGAGATTTGGGAACAAGGGGCAGGAAGAGGCATGCATGCACCCGCGACTGTGCTGGGCGCCCCAGGCTAAGCTGACAGGCGGGCCCTCCTTCCCGGTGGCAGAACTCTCACCAAGGTATCAAGCACCTCCCCGTCGGACTCTCTGTTCATCCCAAGGCTGTACCAGAGCTGTGTGGGCTGGGCAGAGCCGGGAAAGCGAGCCGCGGGTCCATGCATGCCTCCTCCTTCCCCTCGTTCCCAAATCTCGCTTGGGCGAGCAGCGCTTCACTTGCTCTGCAAAGCCGCGGCTTCCTCACCTCTCAGCAAGCAGGAGGAACTGGCTGCAGCCTCCTCCTCCTCAGCCGCAGCACAGACGTTGACCTTGTGGGGAAAGAGAGAGAGAGAGAGAGAGAGGGAGAGATCCTCTTGGGCAAGCGCCTTCCTTTGGAAGGCAATGACTGGAGCAACTGAAGCCAAGTATCTCCTCAGGACTCCGGTTGAAGGGAGGAGCCCTGACTGGCCAAAAGTGGCTGCACCAAATGCTGTGGCATTCCTTTTACGCCGCGGCAGCAAGTGTGAAGGAAAAGCAATGGTGGCGGAAGGTCTCCCGGTATGAAGTGCCTCAACCAACACAGGCAGTACCATATCCGGGCATGCAAGTACTTCCTAAATGCAAGCCCCCCCACGCCATTCCCCCCCATTTCGCATGTTTAATATGGGCTTTAATTTGGGGGGAGGGGCTTAATTCAATTTTATAAATTAAATGCCTGTAAAACATGGTGGGGCTTCCTATTGGTGGAGGCCATATTATTGGAGAAACATGGAATTTCATTTTGAAAATATTTTATCCTTCTTGAAGAGAGTAATTAGATTAAAAATGAAATAAACTACACCTACCTTTAATTATGTGAAGAATCCCCTTCAGAAGCATTTCAATTCAAACATAAAATAGTAGGAAAGGCATAGGACATAGGCTTCCACTTCTGGAAAGGACAAGACCTTTAAAGAAAAGTTAGTTACCAGTTTTTCCGCTATGAAAATCTCATCTAATCCTATTGCTTGAACTCTGCAATGCTCTACAAAAAGGAGGAGAGGGATCAAACACTGTCCTAACAACTGATCTGCATGGAATCTAGGCATACGAGAAGGATTTCAAAGTATCTTTCAATAATTTCCTGTAAATATGTACTATTTTAACTTCATATCCAGAATATATTATTTTATACTTACATTTACTTTATATCATTTTCAAAAGAAATGGTGAGATACTCTTAATCTTACACGGGAAAAGACCTTAAAACACCTAGACCTATGTATATGTGTGTGTGTGTGTGTGTGTGTGTGTGTGTGTGTGTGTGTGTGTATGTATATACACAAGAACAGAGTGTTGCCAGCCAATCAAAGCCACAAAACAGACAGAAGAAACCAGAAACACCAATCAATCAAACTCCAAGTCCAATGAATACAGATCCAGGCTCCCAACCAATCAGAATGGACCAGCCTCAAATTTGAAACCAGGAACTAACTCTATACAGAAGCCTGAAGATGGCAGATGAGATTCTGCTGAAACGTTGCTACAACTTTAACAGAACTACAATGACGTGGGATAATACCCGAAGGAAGCTAAACAGCACATACACACATACATACATACATACATATATGTTTTTTTAAGTTTTCGCGGGAACTTACATGTGCGCTGTTAAGCTTCCTTTGGGTATTATCCCACGTCATTGTAGCTGTGCTTTTAAAGTTGTAGCAACGTTTCGGCAGAATCTCATCTGCCATCATCAGGCTTCTGTATTGAGTTCGTATGTGGGTCAGGCTATCACAGCATTGGTTTTAAATTTGAGGCTAGCCTATTGCTGTGCCAGGATGTCTTTTTCTACATCCTGATTGGTTGGGAGTCTTCGTCTGTGTTTATTGGACTTGGAGTTTGTTTGATTGGTGTTTCTGGTTTCTTCTGTCCGCTTTGTGGCTTTGATTGACTGGCAACACTGTATTCCTGTGTTGGAGGCTTTCAGTGCAGCTTGGCTTCGAGTAAATGGACGTCTATCATCTATTAGGAAGCTAGGTTTCATCTGGATGCCTGGTTGGGGTGTGTTTGAGCTGGAGGTATCAGGGGGAGTCTGTTTGTGCCCAGGTGTTTGCCTGGCTTGTGGTGTGGAGATCTTTCTATTTGTGAGTGCAGGCTTCCAAATAATTGACAGTCTGGTGGAATCATCTCTTCTATTCATGCTTTCAGGTCTTTTTTCAATCCCTATGGCTTCTCTGATGATTCTGTAGCTGGGTTTTTTATAGTGGCTAGGGTTTTGGTGCCACTGAAGTTGATGTTATGACCTGTGGCTCTCATGTGTTGGACGAGTGAGGAGGTGTTTTCCAGCTTTTTTACTGATTTTTTGTGTTCATCCAGGCGGGTACTTATTCTTCTATTGGTCTGTCCAATGTATGTGGCCAGGCATGAAGTACAGGGGACTTCGTATATGCCTTGGTTTTCCAGGTCAATTTTATCTTTGAGGTTTCTAAGGATGGCTGCTATTTTTTTGTCTGTTTTGAAGGCAGTCTTGATGTGATGCCTAGATACTTCCAATTTTACGCGGGAGAAAACCCAAATAACCAAAGATCCATATATATATTTATATATATGTGTGTATGAGTGTGTGTGTGCGTGTGTCTATAAATATAGACACACACACACATATATACATATACACACACATATACACATATATGTTTTCTTAAGTTTTCGCGGGTACTCAGTATGGTATTCAGTTTTGTTCGGGTATTTTCCCACGTCATTATAGTTGTGCTTTTAAAGTTGTAGCAACGTTTCGGCCATCATTCAGGCTTCAGAAGCCTGATCAGAAGCCTGATGATGGCAGATGAGATTCTGAGGTTTTTGCGGGTTTTTGTATGTGGATCTTTGGTTATTCGGGTTTTCTCCCACGTAAAATTGGAAGTATCTAGGCGATACTTCGACGAAGTCTCATTCATCATCTTCAGGCTTGTTTCTTCGGCTCTGTGCTTCTCGGAGTAATGTGAGCTTGCAGCTGCTTCTTCCTTTTAACTGCTAGTGGGAGTGTGACTTGATTGGGTGGGGGCTTGGATGTGTTCTGAGTGGGTGGGGGGGGTTGGCTGTGTTCTGACTGGCTGGGGATGTGTTCTGTTCAGGTGGGGGTTTGGTTGTGCTCAGGTTAGTCTTAGTTGCCGGGGGATTTGAGTTGGTGAGCTGTGATCCTGTTGTTTGGCTTCACGTTTGTGGTCGTGCCACATCTTCATGGTGGGTGTCCGTTCGCTTCATGTATGGGTCGGAGGGATTTGAAGTGGGTAGTAATGCAGCTGCAGTATGGCTTCTGGTCCGTGGTCGTGTCTCATCATCTGTGTGGGTGTGAGTCTGTTTTCTACGTGGAGGTGTGATGGTAGCATCTTGTGTGGCCCTCGTGGGTGTGGGTCTGGTGTCATTGTTCATGTTAGGTACTTGTTTGTTAGTGAGTTTCCAAATGGCTGGTAGGTGGGAGGTATCATCTTGTTTATTCATGCTGTGTGGAGAAGCCATTTCTATCTCTATGGCTTCTCTGATTATTCTGTTGTTGAAGTGTTTGGATGTGGCGATAGTTCTGGTATTTTTAAAGTCAACCTCATGTCCTGTGGCTTTGAGGTGTTGGGCCAGGGAAGAGGTCAGTTCTTCTTTTTTGATTGAGTTCTTGTGTTCTTCAATGCATGCACTTATTCTTCTGTTGGTTTGTCCGATGTATGTGGTGGGACAGGCGGTGCATGGGATTTCATATACTCCTTGCTTTTCTAACTCGATTCTGTCTTTAGGGTTTCTTAGGATGGTGGATATTTTTCTGTTTGTGCAGAATGCTGTCTTAATATTGTGTTTTTGGAGGATCTTGCTGATTTTGCCTGTAATACCTTTTATATATGGGAGGAGGGCTTTGCCTTTCTCTTGTTCTCTGTCTTGGATTTTGGTGGGGGTTTCTTTTTGGATTAGATGGGTAATCTTCTTTCTTTGGAATCCATTGACTGTTAGTACGTTAGTGAGAGTGTATAGTTTGGTTTTTAGGTGTTGCTCGTCGGCTAAGCATTTTGTTCTGGAGATTAGTGTTTCAGTTACAGAATTGATCTGTGCTGGGTGGTGGTGTGAGAGTGTGTATAGATAGCTGTTTGTATGTGTTTTCTTCTGGTAGATGGTGTGTCCTAGGGAGCCATTGGATTTTTTGTATACTAAGACATTTCGGAAGGGAAGTTGATTGTTAGCTTCTGTTTCCATGGTGAATTGTATTTTGGGGTGTAGGAAAGTTGTTCAGATTTTCTTTCCCATGTGGCCAGATTATGAAGGTGTCATCTACGTATCTGAGCCAGAGTCTGGGTTTATGATCATATTTTTCTAGAGTTTGTGTTTCAAAGTGTTCCATGTAGAGGTTTGTGATGATAGGTGAGAGAGGTGATCCCATGGGTGCTCGTTCTACTTGTTTGTATTTTTGTCCGTTGTAGGTGAAGTATGTATTGGATAGGCAGTGGTTAGTCAGATCTAGGATGTGTTGGGGGGGGGGTGTATTTGTTTTGGATAGTTGTCAAGGCTTCTTTTATAGGCACTTGGGTGGAGAGGGGAATGACATTGAAGCGCACTAGTAGGTCGTTGGGCTGTAAGTTTTGTTTCTTTATGATCTCAATGAACTGGAACGAGTTTCTTACGTGTGAGTTGATGGATTCTGCATAGGGCTGTAGTTGTTTGGCGAGAAATTTGGTTCGGTTTTGTAGAGGTGAGCCTATGGAGCTGACTATTGGTCTCAGTGGGGTTCCTTCTTTGTGTATCTTGGGGAGACCATAAAGTTTAGGGCATCTGGATGATTTTTCTTTGGGTATGATTCTTTGCTGGATTTCTTCGCTGATGAGGGAGGCTCACCTCTACAAAACCTAGTCAAATTTCTCACCAAACAACTACACAGAGAAGAATATCTGTCAAATATTATTGAGCTTATTAAGCTTGCAAAATATATTAATATTTATGTTGGTAAGTTCTATTTATCGCTAGAATAGTGGGTACTCCATTTCATTATCATTTGCAAGTGGAGCTCTCGCCTTACAATCAGGAGGCTATGAGTTCAATCCAGGTAGAGGCAGATATTTCTCTCTCTAGGCACACTTAGAATACATCTGCTGGGGAAAAAAACCTGCATTGGTGACAGTAAGGGCATCTGGCCAATAAACACTCAGCTCCACTCAATTGCCTAGACTTCATCCCACAAAGGAGTATGGGGGGGGGGGTCATTGAAAGAGGATGATGATGATGATGATGGTATTAGCTTTAGAACTGGCTTCTAATGTACTTTGTCAACACAGAAAGTTTCCCAAATATACCCTTCAGTTTCATTATTTGCATTATTTAATAAAGTGTTCTGTTGCTTGGTGTTCATTCAATTTTAAATTAAGTAGAAAAGCTTTACTAGGTCTTTGATACTAGAACTCAGAAGAACCCTCTATCTTTATCATGTCTCACATCTGAATCATTCCATGGCAGCAATAGAAGGCAAGCAATTTAAATAATCTCTTAAGATGACTTTAGACCAGGGGTGGGATTCTACTGGTTCTGTCCACCTCTGTAGAACCATTTGCTCTGAAGAGCAGCAGACATAGAACTAGTTTCTGCTGTTTTGGCCCACCCGCCCACCCAGGCTCTTACCTGTCCTTTATTTCCTGCTTTTTCAACCTCAGCTGCTTTGTGTAACACAACTGCAGTTGAAAAAGCAGGAAAAAAGGACTTTTCCAACCACTGCGCACCCGCATGCAACACTGCTCCACTGTACAGGCAACTCAGCAGGTCGTAAATTGCACCTGCGCGACAAGCGCATGCACGCATGACACAGAGCAATAGAACCGGTAGTTATACCAGTCGGATCCCATCCCTGTTTTAGACCTGAAATGGCTGCTTGAGTCAGAGCAAGCCACTAGAATATAAGTTCCTTACTAGCACTCATGATGTTAGTACTAGTTTGGGTAATAAAAAGTTTGCAAAAAAACAGCCAAGTTCAAGGATTCCTCATTTCAACCCTTAACTACAAATATCCCCCTTTATGGGAGTATTTCTACTAAAGGATTGATTTTCAGTTCTGTAAAAAAACTTAAGAATTGATTTTCAGTTCTATAAAAAAAGTAAGATTTTTCAACCCATTTTATCTAAGCATTACTTAAAAGAAAAATTATTAAAATATCCATATTCCTACCTTTTCTTATAAGCAGAAGTCAGATTCAGTGATGGGAATATTTGGGTTTTTTTTTACTTCTTTTATGATCCCCATTTTGGAAGATAAGGGTTGTTCCCATTGTTTTCAAACAAATAGTCTTCAGTGTTTTTACAGCAGCGATTGCTACAGAAACTACAGCTCTTGCACTTTTTATCTTGGGAGGATGGACAAAATAAAATAAACTGATAATGCTACAATGAATGATAAAATGATGAAAAGATCTACAGCACAAAAAACAGTGTGAAAAGAAAGACAAGTTTAAATATTGTTGCATAAGAAAGGGATGAAAATAAGACAAGGATGAGAATAAGCAAAATGATAGGCTGGAACATCTGGGAAAGTAAATACAGAAACAAGATAATAACATGTTAATCTCACCAAAACAAAATCAACACTTCAAGAGAAAATATATGTTCCAGATTATATAATTTAATAATATATATAATATATAGAGTTCCAGATTTCACCAGCAGCACTGGAGGATATGCATGTGAAAAAATCAAAATGGCTATCACAGCAGTGCAATCAAACCTTTATCGCTTTTGTACAATTATTTATATCATACCATATACAAAGGGGAGGACTTTGACCATTGCCAATGTCATCTTTATATCTTTGACCTTCCCCCTGTGGAAGTTGCTCGATCCCATGAGAAAGGTTGTCAGAATGGGACACTTGTTTATTCCCATACCACAAATACACTAAGGTCTGTTCTTCTATTATACACAAAAGCTTTATATATATATAATGATTAATGATTATTAAAACAATAAAATAAAGACTAACTGTTTTATCATGCTAGGTGACAGGAGAGGGAAACCTGGAAGAGGGCATCTGATACTATCACACAATCTCATAATATGGCATGAATCCTAGTCTCCTTTTCCATCCCAATATTATGTCAAAACCTGGTGGTCATTGATAGGGCTTTCTTTCATTAAACTGCCTAGAATTTATTTTAAAAACATTTAGACTGTCATTATATCTTCTGACAAAAAAGTCATGAATAAATGAATGAATGTTTGCAATTACTTTAGGTTAAAAAATACAAACAAATTCTAAAAATAGTTCTCATGAGAGCGCTAAATTTCTCCAAACTGGATAATCCACACTGGATAATTCAGGCAATAGTTTGAGGTTTTTAAAAAAATCAATTTAGCAGTTTTACTAATTTTCAATTCAGCAAATCTTTTTGGTGCATTATGTAAATCCTGCACTTTGTGTCTAAAAAAAAATCTGCTGACCTCTGCTGTAACATTTATTATTTTAAAATATATGCTTCCTATTTAAAAAAATTTCAAAGCAATGGTTATCTGTAAGATTTACAGCCATCTTGCATCCCTACAAGAAAAGGTAGAAAATGCATAATTTTAAACAAGTACAAATATGAGGTTCTTCCTTGATGCTCATTGGCATATGATCACTTTTGCTATGTTACTTCCTTGATTTTATTGTGCAATGGTTCACTCAACCTCTTTACAATTTTTGTAATAAAAGAGGTTATATTGAATTGAACAAGACCTGAAGAAGCAGCTGTGCCCAAAGATATTCTCTCAGTATATTTTAGCTGAGGCATCTTATCAAGTACATCAGCAGTTTACCATTATTATTCCCATGAAAAATGTATGTAAGAGGTCCTTTCCTCTCAATGTCTTTCAGTGCTTATTTTCCTTTTATTACATTTTGCTTCGGCAGGCTTAGCCAGGCTATACATTTTGGAAGCCCCAAAGGCAAGACTATTTAAGTCCTGTCCACTTCCCCCGGCAACATGTTTAGGTTCCATCTCTATAACTGTTCCTCCCCCTTCTGTTTCCTCCTCCCCCTCCTCCCATTACATGTTTTTTTTATGAGAGAGACTGCTGGAAAGCAGCTGTTCCTCTTCTTATAACCATCATTTGCCCACCATAAATAAGAAATGAAAAACAAGTGAACTGAGGCAAGAGCAGAGAGACCCAACAGTAAAAGCAGAGAGCTTTAGCTAATAGAGCCATAATGATACCATGGGTCTTGATAGGTACCCAATATGTCAAGCCATGATACCAACTTGATACAGCTCTTAGTAACAAATTAGAATGAGGCTATAAGCTACTGCTTATCCTTTCCTATTAAGCCACGGAAACATCTGTTAAATGCTCCTTCTGCCATTCTTAATATCCAAGGGTGAGACGAAAATGATTATCATATGTTCCTGCAAAATCTCAGGCAGAGTATGTTTATCCAAGATGGCTCACAAAGTAAAAATCTACCTGACTCACTGACAAAGGTTCATCTGCACTTCGTTCATCCGAAGATTTTGGAACTTCTAGTCTGTCGATGAAAGCTTGGAGCTCTTTCCTAAAGGCCTTCATCTGGGCATTGATCCGATAAAGAAGTTCATGTTCCCGTATCCTACTGCCATCATCCTCATCATCCATAAGTCCAAACAGATCTCCATTGGCCACAAAAATTCTTGCTTCAGTTATGATAGTGCTTGTGTCCGAAATCAGGCGGTCTATCGTCTTGCCCAAGCGTTCTGCCTCACAGCGAATATCCTTCATTTGCTGACGGTCTGTGAAGCTTTTTTGCCACCCTGTTGGTGTTGGATAGAAGGACCTTGTAGGGGTCAAGCAGCGGATGTTGCGAACCTCCTCCGAATCACTTTCCCCACCAATAGGGCCTTCTCTTTTGCGATGGGGGGGACGTGAATCATCATCACTTTCTTTTTTCCCTGCATCACTTTCAGCATCGCTGTCCCTGGGGCTGCCTCGGATCCCCAGATGTGATGCCAGATCATAGCGCTGCATGTTGGACATCAGGACTCTGTTCTCATACTGGAGTTGCATAACTTTACCACTGAGTTCATTGATCTGCAGGCGGGCAGCTTTGAGCTCTTCTTGCAAAGCCTCTGTCTTGGCACTATCATGATGCCTTGAAGTATCGTGAGCCCCAGTCTTGTATTTGTATTTGTTCAACTCTGTTGTGATGCGCTTATTTTGCTCTTCTACATCAGCCAGGTTTCTTCTCAATAGTTCTGTTTCATCCTCAACTAACTGCAGATGCTGTCGTAACTCTGAGAGAGATTCATTCTGTTCCCCCATTAGGGGATTGGCTGCCCCTGAGAAATCATCTCCTCTTAAGTCGTCAAGTTCTGCCTTCAACCCTCTGTTTTCTACTTCCAGTTCCACTATTTTCCTTCCCAGGATATTGGCTTCTTCCTCAACTAACCTCAGACGAAGTTTCAGTTCGGCTTCTCTTGTGGTAGGTGGGCCTCCAGCTTCGCCCTTTGGTAAGGGACTATCTAAGTCACCATATAATGACCTATACTTTTGCAGGTCGTGTTCAAATCTATCCTTTTCCTTGTCTATTTTGGCCAATTTTTTCCTCATTAGAGCTGCTTCTTCTTTGACAAACTGCAACTGGCATTTCAGATCTTCATTATCCTCCTTATAAAAGGGGACAAAATAAGCACTTACTTTATATATAAATAAGAACCTTACTTGGCAATTAAAAAAGAAAAACATAGATATTTACAACAACAAATGTTCCAAAAACATTTCCATGGATTTAGCAGAGGCAAAATTTATCTGATTAATATTTTCAATACTCAGCATTTTGCAAAAGCAGGATAATCCAACAAATCTGTTTCAAGATTAGGCATTCAGGAATACATTCTCAGTTTAAAATCCCAAAGCCAATTCACAGCATTTAATAAAGTTAAACAATACTGAAAACATATAATGGATTTTATACTTCAACACACACACAAAAAATCGTGTTTGTTACTTATATATTATGATTTATATGTTATAATTTTCCTAATATATAGAATCAAGGAAGCAGTCATTGAAGTAATTGAAATTTTGACATCTTAATTATGATTCTTGAGAGAAAGGTACTATTATCAAATAATATCAAATAAACAAATAGGATATTTTTTCAAGAAGACAAAAGCATGACATTTTTCTGCTTACTATGGTATCTATTTCAGAGAGACTCAAATTATTCATTTTAAATGCAAGAAGTTACAATTTCTGCAATTTAAATAGCAAATTCAGATTTGTATCTACAGAGAATGAAATAAATGCAGGTATGATAAACAGAATTAATGAAGTCAATCTAGGCTACGAATATCACAAAGATAACAACAATTTCTGCCTATTGAAAACCTGACCCTAGTTGTCAGTTAGGAGCACATAGTTTACTGCAATGTACTAGGTAGAAAATTAAGTATTTCAAGTTACCTCAGTGGGAGTCTGCTGCTTTTTTTCTGATTTCTGCAAGTCTTTGCTTCCTCTTCTTTTCATGGACTGCTGTAAAAGAAAAAGAAGTTGAAATTAACATTGCACTAGATCTGATGCAATGAGCATATTTGATTCACAAGTAAAAAAAACACCTTTATCCTCCATAATTTACATCGAATACATAATGAGAAATAAAAATCATATTATTGCTTGTCTAGAACGGTGGTTCTTAAACCTTTTCTTCAGCACGGACCCCCTTTAAATACCTTTTGTGACTATGAACCATGACCACAGGCACTCAAAACTTAATTTTATGCCATAACATTTCTTCAAGCCTTTGTGGATTCGCTGTGATGACATTGCAGCCCCCTAGAGGTCTGCAGATCACAGAGTAAGGGCCACTGGTCTTTACACATTTTGAATAATCAAAATATCTGCAAATAGTCCAACAAAAATAGTGTAAAAAGACTGAATGAGCAATGGCCTAAGGAAACTTTTCCAAAATGATAGGTTCAAGTTCCAGCAAAACCATATAAAAGGGATATCAGTTAAGCTCAAATGTCTTTTAAACTTGAAAGTTCACTCCTTCCTTCTTTTCCCTTTCAGTAGACTATAGGCCTTGAAGTCATGTCATTCTTGGGTCAATCTTTTTTCTCGAATTCCATTGTCAACAAGTCAATGAGCAAATCTTTTGGTTGAGGCTAAGAGGGCATCAAAGGAATAGCTACCACTCCCCATCATATATCTACTGGTGAACCTGAACTTTGGCTAGAACTCCCCAGCGCCTTCCTTCCCCCCTCTTTCAGTGCTGCTTCAGCACATTATGTGTCCAATCTTCCCTGCGTTACTCCCAGCATTTTGAATTGTGTTTGAAAATCTACTGGTAATCAATGCAGGGACTTCAAGATTTATGTTTCTGTACAATTTTAACCAAAGTTCCTTTGATTTACAGCCTTTTGGTGTTGGAGCCATTTATTATTTAAACAACTGGAAACTAAAAAGCATACTGTCCTGAATGACAAGTTTAGCACCAAGATCTGAAAAGGAAAATTTCCAGTCCCATGGGCACAACCATTTTCTGATAAATAAACTAAGTATGGGCCTTCAGATTGTCAGTCAGTCAAATTAAGCATTATATGTTTATCTCAAATACCATAATGCAACTTTTTTCTCACATATAAAACAGTTATAAACTGGCTAGCAAAAGTCAATGTATATTCAAGTGTAGCCTAATAAAATCACAGTGACCTATTTTCATGAATCACAATTTCTACATGCATTCAGCAATGAACATCAACTAGACAGTGTTACAGTTCTCTGCACCGAAAACTGGGACAGTAAAAAAATGGTTGCAAAGTGAATGATAAAACTGTATTTATTTATTTACTGGACTTACTGTATATGGCCACCAATCTCATATACATAACTCTGGGTGACTAACAATATTAAAAATGATTTTAAAAAATACAAAAAAATATAAAACCTACAGCAGTCAAAGGGAAAAAAAGCAAAGCCACAATAGAACACTGAACATAACCAAGAAACATCACTCAGGACAAGGCTTACAGAAGGTCTTTATGGACAGGGCCCACCTGATCTCCAGAGGAAAAATATTCCAAAGGGTGGAATGTCATGGCTCAAAAGGTTCTTTTCCTAAGCCCCACCATCTGACACTCCTTAGCTGATGGCCCCTGACCATCTGATTTATTTCAGAGCAGAACCTAAAATTATTATCCAGATAATTTGAAACAAGAACTTCAAATAAAGACCACTGAATCTGAAATAGATTAACAAGAGTAATTGTTTAGACCAGGCAAGTTGTATTAGTTACAGGAAGCCAGATTCCAAGTGAAAATTAGGAAACATTTCCTAAGAATCCTAACAATAAGAACAATTCCACAGTGGAATCAATTATATAGGCAAGTGATCAGCTCTCCTTGGCTGAATGTGTTCAAACTAGGTACATATTCAACAGGGCTGTTTTAAATCGGATCCCTATACTAGATTAGATGGATTAAATGTTCGTTTCCAACTTCCAGGATACTTACTTCAAAAGTTTCAGCTATGGCACTCTGGAATCAAATGCATCACCAACACTTTTTTCTTTGCCTTTTGCTGTCCTTCATCCCTTACTTATCCTTGATTTATCTTAAATTTTATCTGCCTGGGTCTTAAACTACCAGTTCTACATACACACACACACCGGGGGGGGGGGGGGGGGATTCAGTGCTTTTAACCTTTTGAAACTAACATTATGCTATTATTCTATCTTTTGTATATAAGCAGCATGATGCACACATTGAAGCGAAGTATACAACATAACACTGCTTTTATTATTTCCTCTTATTATATCCTGTGGATATCTCTGCATATAAAATTCTCCCTCCCTGAAATACTATTGAGAATAAACACATTTTTGAACCATTATCAAAGTAAAAACAATCAAGGTACTTTGCTTTTATTTTTTCTTTTGCTTCAATAATAACCCTAATATTATTTCAAGTTGTGAAACCAGTGATTAAAAATCTTTATTAAGTACCACTGAAATCTCTTATCAATCCCTGTATCTGTAAAATCCCTTAAAAGATATTAGATACAACTGTTGCCACTATTGTCCTATTCTCCAACGGAGTAAATCTCCCAATATTGTTCTGCTGTAATATTTTCAGGGTAGAATAAGACCATGATATAGAATCACAATTACAATTATTCTAAATCAAGTTAACATAAATCCAAACTGTTGGTATCTTCAAATTAAAGGACTATCAATCATATTTTAAATTTAAATTTGCCTTCATATGTTTGGGAAAGAGGAAACAAATAATATATGCATCCTTCAAAATAATGGTGGAAGCAATTATCCAAAAAGTGAAATTGGTCTTAGATTCAATTAAAATTGTTTTTTTAAGATTCTCAGTTGGATAAATGTGGGAAATTAGTATCACTATTAATCAAGATGCTGAAAAGTCAGTCTGATATAAAAGATTTGGTACAGAACTGGTACTAGGGACAGCCAACTCAACTTTGCCATTCACTAGGTGATTTAGGACCAATCTGTACTTTTCAGCCCAGCCTATGTTCTTGCAGAGAATGAGCAACATTTTAGGGCTGTCCACCCTAAAAACAGAAAAAAGTTCAATATCAGCATATTCTAATCCCTTAACTGAAGAGTTATATAGCCAGCCTCTACTTCCAAAGAATGCAAAATACTACTAAGTTGTCCATTAAATTACTTGTGCCCATTGAGGCACACAGAATCCTTTTGTAGATCAATGCTTTGCCATCAATTGTTTCATGGAAATGATAAAAAAAATCAACTACTCTTCTAATAATTTTATTAACTATACGAGAAGCAATTATAGAGAGTCATGAAATGTTCATTTTGCAGTACCAAAACTTTAATCCTGAATATATTTCACCCACATTTTCCCTCTAAGAACAGAGTCCTGCACTCTGCTTGAATAATTAACATTTTAATTATTAGAGTGTGACTTTCTGTTGTACTTTTCTACAAAACACAACAGGAACAAATATAAAGCCAGTGATGGTGCAGTGGTTAAAATGCAGTACTGCAGGCTACTTCTGCTGATTGCCAGCTGCTAACAGTTTGATTCTCACCAGCTCAAATTTGACTCAGCTTTCCATTCTTCCGAGGTCGATAAAATGAGGACCCAAATTGTTGGGAGCAATATGCTGACTCTGTAAACCGCTTAGAGAGTGCTGTAAAGCAGCATATACATCTAAGTGCTACTGCTATTGCTAATGTCCCATATCCTCAAGATGAAGGACAGGTTCCTTCATGTACCATTGATATTATGACAGCTGATACTGAAGATAAGGTATTCCTTATGACTGTAATTGAGCCTGCAACATCATAAGTTATTGCAGTCAGATTCAAAGTTATAATTGTTTTTACAATGATCATTAAGCAAACACAGTGTTTATTAAACAAGTTCATTTTCCCCAATGGGTACTTTTTGCTGGAAATTGGCAAAAAACATTGCAAATCACAATCACACAATCACAGGAGGCTGCAAACAGCTGTTAAGGTGAGCTGGTTGCTAAGAGCCCAAAACACAACACATAGCCACAGGGTGAGTGAGGCCATTCTAACTGGAAATGGGTTGTAAGTAGCTTTGGGGATGTTGGTTGTAACTTCAAACTATCGTTAAGCAACCAGCCATAAGTTGAGGACTACCTATAACTGTAAACTAACCAAGCAATTGGGGAAAATCTATAGTAAGATATTAAGACACTTAAATATTCCATCAAACATCCCCAACTCTTGAAAATAAAATTCCTGTGCTTTTACTCATGAGAAATATATTGGGGATTAAGACAGAAAATGCTATCAACTGCTTATTTTTTTTACCAAGCTTTTGTAGATCTGTATTATTAGTGGCATCCATTTTTATTCTGTCTCTATATTTCACTTTTGTAGAGTTGTAATTGCAGGAATGTTCTTATCTCGGACGGCAAACTTCAGATAAAGAATGTTTACAAGCAGTTACAACTCAGGCAAACAAAGTCACTAATCTAAAGGAGGATTAGAGAGAGGAAGTAAACATATGTTAGACTTTAGCTAAAGATAATTAATTGTGTTAATTACTATTATACTAAACTAACTAAAGTTAAGCATTAACCAAAGTTAACCAATGATGGAGGATAACTAAAAATGTGTATAAATGTAAGACTATACTCCAATAAAGTTCATCATGATAATTCAGTTGATCATGATCAAACACCTCAACTACCTCGTCATTCCAACACTCTTTAAGAAACTAAATGGGATAATTTCTACAGATGAAATCTTGGACTATTCTCTAAATGTCTTGTAGAAGAAAAGCTTTATAAATTTATCTTGCAGAATTTGTATGGACTTATCATAATATAGCTAATAAACCATGTCAATCAAAATAAAATTAGATATTTAATTAGCAATTATTATCTTGCTCACCTTTCTACCAAGAATCACAAATCAGAAAGGACAGAAGAAATAAAGGCTGACCAAATGAAAATTCCAAACACTGATATTTAATTAGTTCTACTAGCTAATCCAATAGTCATATATTTAAAAAAAAGTTGATATTTAATTTCCCCAAGCAAATAAGATCAAGGCAAACAGAAGTAAGCACACACTATGAAATTCTGAATGCTAAAATATAGTGTGATATGATGTCATGATCCTGGAATCAGCAGATGAGCTTAAATATCCTTTAATTAGTTTTATTTTCCAAATGCTGTCCTGTCAATAGCCAGTACATTGACTGCTGGCAATAAATAGAAAATGCCTTCAGGGAGTAGGCAGAATAGATTTATCATTCAATTATTAAAAGGGGGCTCTGGGCAGACAAGATAAAGTAGAAAACCATTTGTGCTTTTTGATGCAGATGCAAAATAAATTTGGCTTTGCATAATTTCAATAAACAGAAATAACAATTAACAACAAGTGCTGTACGTTAACCTTCCCAGTATCATCCTATTTGTCACTGATTTCTGAATTATATTACAAACTTCTACTGATAATTCAGTAAGTCTGTGAAACACCTGAAATATAAAATATGACTAAAGAAGAAAAAAAATCTAAATCCTTCATCATTTCATTGGTGTTCTCAAAATCCAATACCTGTGTTTTAAGAATTCGATTGGATCAAAATTCTCATCACGATACATGGTTGTACAGATTGATGGGTGCAACATAACCCCATTTGTACACTAAGTATAGTAACATGTTTTCTTCTTTAAATTGTGCATACTGTCTACACAATTTGAAAAATCCAAGGAACTGGCCTCTCCTGTCATACATCATCACATGTAGATGATTCCCAAAGATGAACATGATAGCAGAAGAAATAAAAGATCTTAAAGAATATAAATCTTCTGTAGAGGTGTCAGAGCAAATGACAAAGGAAAATATATGCAATGTAGCTAGAGATAGATCGTTTTTACAACTATTCCTTTTTCGTTAACCATAAGAATTGAAATAAAATATTTAGTTTTTGTCATATTTGTTGTCATATTACCAACAAATAATGGAAGCCAACAAACCATCATTGTCTTATGATTCATAACTGGAGGCAAACTGTTTTTTAAAGGCTGGATTTCATGAACGTAAAGAATGAGACAATGTCAATCTCTAATAGCCACTTCAAGTTCTATTCAGTCAGCTAATGCCTACATTCCAAAACTTCACTTCATGTTGCAAATCTCACAGACTTTTTAGCTCTGATCTAATGAATTCAATAAATCAACAATCAGAACAACTGGCAGAACTCACATGCAATACAGGGATGGTACCTTCAAACAAAATAAAAATAAAATACTATGCTAGCACAACAATTCCCAAAATGTAGAATATTGGTTGTTGTTTCTCAGCACTTGATAGTAGGTTCCTTCTTCTCATCAAGACATCAACTAATACAGACTCGTGGGACTGAAAATAACTTTCCTTCCTCTTCTGCTTCTTTTGTGCTTTATTTACCTTCAAAGCAAATGTTCACTAGAATATGGAAGATTACATATCATTTTTATGATGTTGAGCTGACTTAAAAGGGATAATGTTCAACTACTGAGTTTAAAACAAACAACTATTCTAAAGAAAAGTAAAATTAGACTACCCCCATTCTTCCAATTACATATGCAAATGCTTCCTGATCCAGGAATGGATACAACTTGAACCTGTACAAAAGACCTCTTAGCTATGACTGCCAACTACTCTTCAAGCAGGAGTCACAACTCCAAAAGGATGCCCAGAATGGACAATAGATCTGTCTGGGGAAATGCAATCCCATCCAGAATCAATAATGGTAAATTCCTACATCCAGGTGGCTACAAAATCCAAAGCCATTCAGTCTGGATAGGATTGAGCTAAACTCTGTCACTCCAAATCCCTCCAATCTATAGACATCAAAACAGGTTGTTGGTGACATCGCTTACTTCATCAGGGATGGAGATATATAGTTAGGTATCATCAGCATGCTGATCATATCTTTCTCAATGGCTATAGATAACATCATCCTGTGGCTTCATGCTAACATTAAATTGGAGCAGAGAGAGTACCCACTCTCCAATACTCCATAATTTAGGGGCCAAGGGCTCCCAAAATATCTAAGTATCGAATCAACATCAACTGAAACTGGCCACTGAAGAAGGAAGAGAACCATCTTAATACAGTAATGCCTAAACCAGCTTAATACAGTGCTGCGTAACCTCCCATAGCTAATCCAGAAGGAAACCATGGTCACTGGTATTGAAGGCTGCTGAGAGGT
The DNA here is from genome assembly GCA_015471245.1 of Laticauda colubrina. NCBI lineage: Eukaryota > Metazoa > Chordata > Lepidosauria > Squamata > Elapidae > Laticauda > Laticauda colubrina. The sequence continues at coordinate 19,359,031 of BLBF01000018.1, forward strand.
CAAAAAAGAGCAAAGATGGATGCGTTATTGTATCCTGCTCTGACCAGAGGTTATCAAAAAGTACTATCGTGTTTCTCACAAAATAAGGCCGGGTCTTTCTTTTTTTTTGAGCCCCTCAAAAATGGCTAGGCCATCATTTTGGGGGTGACTTAATTCCCCACCTTGCATCCTCGCCTAGAGCACCTGCGGGCAGCCATGCCTTGCCACCAGCCACTCCTAACGGGCGATCGTGGTGGAGCATGGAAAGCTCCCTACTCCCACCAAGCACCTTTGCTACATACCCGAGACCTTCAGCAGCCACCGCTGTTGCTTTCTCTTCTGCCCATGCTGCCGCTGCGTTTGGAGCTGCCACGTTTGGAGCACTGCTGCTGTGTTTGGAGCTGCCGCTTCCATGTTTGGAGCACCACCACTTCATTTGGAGCTGCCACTTCCATGTTTGGGGCACCACTGCCATTTGGAGTTGCTGCTTCCACGCTTGGAGCACCACCGCTGCTTCCACACTTGGAGCGCTGCTGCCATTTGGAGCACTGCCGCCGCTCCAAACATGCTCCAAACATGGCAGCGGTGCTCCAAACAGTGGTGGTGCTCCAAACGCAGAAGCGGCATCTCCAAATTCGGCAGCGGTACTCCAAACACGGCAGCGATGCTCCAAACGGCGGTGCTTCAAATGGCAGCAGTGCTCCAAACGCGGAAGCGGCAGCTCCCAATGCAGTGGTAGCATGGGCAGAAGGGAAAGCAACAGCGGTGACTGCTGAAGGTCTCAGGTCTGCAGCAAAGGTGCTTGATGGGAGTAAGGAGCTCTCCGCACTCTGCCATGATCCCATTAGGAGTGGCTGATGGTGAGGCATGGCTGCCCATGGGCACTCCTAATGGCAAGTCCCCCCTGTCCTTCCCCCCATTTTGCATGTTTTAAAATAGGCCTAAATTTGAGGGGAGGAGCTTAATTTCATTTTATGTCTATAAAACATGCTGGGTCTTCCTATTGGGGGAGGCTGTATTGTTGAAGAAACACATTGTCAAAGTTGCCTCAGTCCCCTACTCAAACAGAAACCTGACTGGTATTGTGCAACCATCTTGTCAACAATATTCCCGAAAAAAAGAAGACTGAATACTGGATAAAAATTGTCCAAAATAGTACATTTCAGGACTGACTTCTTGAAAAAGGGGCAGGACAATGCTTTCTTAAGTGGGACTGGCCTTATCCCCTCTTTTAAAGAAGAATTTGTCATCACTGAAACCCAAACCCAATACCTTCCTGGAAGTTTTTACCAACCAAGAAGAGCATGGATGTAATAAGGAGGTGGTTATGCTCACAATCATAAGAACTCTGCCTGCTTCCTTGGCCAAATAAGTTTAATAATAAGTAATAATAATAAGTTTGGCCAATTTATTGGCCAAATAAGTTTGAACTCCATCCAGATAACATGGCAAGACTGTCCCAGGCAATTCCATAGGACCTATACTAAGATGGGCAAGCAGCTAGGAATGAATCTTAGCAATTTTGTCTGTTCTCCTCTGGATGGCCCTAAAAGTGTATCTCAGAATTTCTTCCATTCAAGAGGGCTGGGCACTCTAAACAGAGCTACGTGTGGTCAGCCATCTGTGGATGCAATAATGGTGGAGAAGTACTGATGCTTTGCTATCCTTACTGATACAAGGTATGCCTTAACAGAAGCTCTCAGCCTTGTTCACACAAGTTTATTCTCTTTTCTCCACCAATGGTATTCTTGGAATCTCTTAATCCACTTCTCTTTCTCAACTCTTTCATAAATTTACAGAGTGATCCATAAATGGAGAGAGGCCACATGGGAACAATCTAATACAAGGCTTCTTGCACTTTCCTATTCTAGTTGACAATCAGAGCCTCAAAAGGACTGTGCAGCAGGCTTTCAGGAGTAACACCCATCTCTTTTTGTAACCCCTCCAAGGTCCATCACCCCATCCTCCTGGGGTGGACCATTGGATTAGGTGCCACCCCTCTGGAATGATTATCGGGGCATGATCTAATCAGGATAGGGGAGCTACATTAAAGTTCCCCAAATTTCCAGAGAATATTGCCACTATTTGAAGAAGAACACCAGATGAGGTATATAACTATTGTCTCATGTTGAACACTAGATGGCCTGGGATAGATCCATAACTGTCAAAGTAGCCATGAACTGAGTTCTGAGTAGAACTCAGATTCTACTCTTAACATATGCAGATTGAAGTTCCTCTGGAAAATGGAATCAAGGACATCAGGCAGGTAGGCTACTATGCAGCAGGGAAACAATAGTCCCAATAAATAGCGAATTACAATAGCAGTAGTCCCAATAAATTGCTCACTATCATTAATCCTATGACATTCATGCAATTCTTTAGTTGTACTTAAAAGACCATCCTGGGTCAAAGACCACAATTTTATATTTTTTGAGTAGCGTTATTTTTTTTGCCTTTAATTTTTCTGGAAACCAAAAGCCTTTTCTCACATCAAGATTAGTGATTCTCATTTCAAAAAGAGAGACAATGCACTTTTAAACAAATATACAAAGGCTGAAATGGCTCATCCTTGTTTAGGAAAATATCTACTTTTTTCAAATTCATCCATTTCTATACAGTTTTGGTTTAGTGTTGTCCATGCATCTTCATTAATCACTAAAAGAGCGCTTATGAAATTCAGAGAATGCAAATTGATAATAGAGAGAACCAACCTCTTTCATTTTCTCAAGTTCATTTTGCAGTGCTTGCTTTGTAATTTCTACTTCTATTAATTGTTGTCGTAACTTTTCGTTTTCATCTTCTGTGGTGGTACGTTTTTCTTCCACATTTTCCAGCTCATGATGAAGCCTCACAGAAACATCTTTTGCAACCTAAGTGGAACATGATTAGAAACTTACAACAAAACTAATTATAGTCATACAATTATAGACACATATTTAGCAAAAAAAATATGAAATGGATCTATGGATTTTGCATTATAGAAATAAGTATTATATTTCAATTATATGTCAATTCAATTCTGCTATAATATCAATATATTATTTTCCCAGTGAATAAAAAAATGGAAATATGACAGAGGTTCAGTTTGAACATGCAGGGATTTTTTAAATAATTTCTACAAAATTAGAATTTAAATAATGATTATACAACTGAGATGGTGCTGCATTTGGAATTCCCAAATCAAGGACCAACCCTCTGTTCGTTATCAATATAATCTAACCAAAATTTAAATTTGAAATTCTTATCAGTAAAATATTCTCATTAACAAATTGACCAGGCACCTGGATAAGTACTACCCTTAACAGATGAGAATCATTTTCTTATAGATTTAAGCTCTCATATGTATTCATTTTTTTAAATTGTTTCTGGTATGCCACTGTAAAATGGAATATTTATAAAGTTTGTAAAAATGAGTTGTCAATTTGTTTACTAAATTAGAATATATTGTTAAAAATTTCAATGTATATTTCTCAGATTTAGTGCCATATGCATTGATCTATACCTTAAACAATTTAATTAAAAGATAATTCGAGCCATGGTATCACAGTGGTTAAAATGCAGTACTGCAAGTTACTTCTGCTAACTGCTGGCTGCCTGCAATTTGTCAGTTCAAATCTCACGAGACTCAAGCTTGACTCAGCCTTCCATCCTTCCAAGGTCAGTAAAATGAGGAGCCAGTTTGTTGGGTGCAATGTGCTGACTCTATAAACCACTGAGACAGGGCTGTAAAGCACTGAGAAGCAGTAAATAAGTCTAAGTGCTATTGCTATTTGTAACTGTAAAGCTTGACACTCTCTTCAAAATTTAACAGGCTGTATCCTGATTTAGGTCTACACCAATTACAATTCATTTTTTAAAAAATCATTTTTTCAAAATAATACAACATAGCTCAGATTCAACTATATTCAAGTATAAACAACAAAATATGACATTTTGTAAAGTGAAAGTATCTAAAAGTGAATATATCGAGGTAAACTATTTTATTTATTTAGGCTTTCTCTACCACAAAGATCAATGTTATATTCTGTACAATTTATGCCATGCATTTATGTTACTTAGTTAGGTAATGCAACTTCTTCAAGAAAACAACCAAGCTCAAAGAGCACCAGGAATACCACATTCAACCCTGAACTACAGATAATTCTCTTCTATTGGAATCCAATTATCATCACATGTCTGTATGCTATTTGTCAATTTTGTCAAATTTAGATACTGCCCATCTTACTCTCAAGAGTGACTGTGTTAGTGACTCTGTATTACTTATTTATCTATTAGCATCCAGAGAACAAATTTAAGCTTTAAAAAGTATGAGGCTGAAAATCTGGTCAAATGCCCATCTTGTCAGACATAAGCATCACTTGCAAGAGCACTGATTTCTACATAGGTATGCATGAGAATGCTTTTTTATCTAGTTCTTCTACATCAAATTATGAAAGATCTTATGAATGTTCTATCACTTTGCCAACTTTGAACCCAGAGGTACCTTCAAGTCCTGCTCCAAACTACGAAGAAGTTCTCCATCAATCTCTCCAGTTTGTGCATAACGAAGCCTTTTGCGTTCTGCCTTCCGAAGACGATACTGTAGAATCCTACAGTTTTTGTTAGCCCTCTCCAATTCATGACGCATTTCCTGTAGCTGGCATGCATCTTCTTCAAAAAAGCTGTCCCTCATCTCATCCATCTCAGTTCTCAGCTCATCTATCTCATTCTGGCATCCAACAAGAGGAGGCAGAAACATATTATACCATGGTACTTTATATAGGGTTTTTTTAATGAAATTTAAGATAATTTATATGCATTATATGCATTTTTTCAAGGAAATTTTGAGTTTTAACATCACACAGATAAATCAGTTAATCCCTTATGCATATTGAATGAGTATTACCATGCTTTGACACCCATATCATTAATCTATGATAAAATCATAGTAGGTATTAATTATCCATTTTTGGCCATTCAGAAGTCCAAAGTACGTGCCACAGTTTATCAAATCTATAAGAGGACACTATAGATATTTCAAATTCACAACATATTAGAAATATTAAAATATATATTAAATATTAAAAATGAATGATGGTAAGCAATGTTTTCAATAGTTGTACAGTACAGTTTGATTTTTAAAAGATCTTTTAAACCTACTCCTTTTCTCTGCAGTAGAAATAAACTGTGGTACAAAAAAGTATTATGTTCTGAAAAATAAATAAAATTATATTTTATTCAGTATTCTGCTTAACATGCTAGAACAAGATCGGTTCTCAACAAATCAACCATTAATCATTTAAAAACATGGACGCAGTAATTGAGAAGCATGGTCTGGAGAAGTTCAGCTGCACAAACCAAGTGTGCCTTTTTTCTATCATAAAAATTACCTGCAGAAAATCCTAAATTTACACCTAGTAAATCCTAAAATGCTTTGTTTAAGTTGGTTGGGATGCCATCTGGGCCCAAGCCATTGTGGCTTGTCATATACTGTAAAGGACCACAATGGTTTGGTTCAAATGGATAAGGCCAAGGGAAAAACCCATAGTTTAATTGAAAAAAAAAAAAAACAATTCTCTTATCATATCTGAAATGGTCCAGGCCGCACTTCAACATCTGTTATCAAATTGGGGGAAGGAGAAGGGTCTCTAGAATTTGATCGATGGATCCTGGGGAATACGTGATGGGGGGCAGGATAAGCAACATTAATACTCGTCTCCCCCCCCCCCCAACGCAGGTAGGAAAATAGATGGAGGAAGGGCCTTATTTGCTCAATTGCTCGCCTGTAATGCAATTCGGATTCTTGTTTGGAGAATAAAAAATCCCCCCCCCCCCCATTCCCACCCGGCCCCCCCCTTCCTTCCCCCCCCCCCCCCGCCCCCCCCCCCCCGCCACTTACCTTGAGGGTGTCGTTCTCCTCCCGCAGTTTCTCCACCTCCTCCAGCAGTTCCTGGGGCCGCCGCGGTTTCATACTGGAGACGCCATCCGGGGCCCGGGCACGGCCATTGCCTTCTCCGACTCCTCCCGGCGCCATTGGCGAGAGGGTGGAAAAGGAGGAGGAGGCGGCCGTGGAGGGGGAACCGCCGTCCAGGTCTTCGCCTGGGCTTTGCATCTGGGTCGCCGCGCCACCTTTTTCTCGAACGGGAGATGTTCACTTTGCAAGCATCCTCGTGTTTTGCTGCCGCTGCCGCCCCCCCCCCCCCCCCCAACCTGCCGGGGCCCAACCCAGCCCAGCCCTGCCCTGCCCTGCCCAGCGAGAAGACGGAGAAGACGGGCCGCCTCCCTTGCCCGTTGCAGAAGCCGCTTCCAGTTGCTGGGCGACACAGCAGAAAGACACAGGCTTTGGCCCGGTCCGCCGGTCCCAGGTGGCGGCTACGGGCGCTGCGAGCTCGACGTCTCTGGGAGGTTTCTGCCGCTTGGCGGCGGCCTGTCCCCTCCCACTCCTTCTCCTCCCCCACCCTCAGCCCGGCCGGGATGCGGCCGTGCCGGCAGAGGATGCCGGGCAATGGGGTTAGGGAAGCAGCCGCCGCCGCCGCCGCCGCCACAACAACAACACAGCTGCTGAGGCGTCTGTGCCCGGGGAGGGGAGGGCAGCGGGGGAAAAAGATTACCAGCTGGGGAGAGGAAAGCTTCGCGCTGTGGAAAGGATGCCCTCGCGGCTTCTCCTTTCGGCGGCTGGGAGGATCTAGCGGGTCCAGCCAAAGCTCCGTCTTTTCCCTCAGAGATGCTAGCTGTCGCCGTTTCCCTCTCGGAAAGGCCCGACTGTTCTCCAAGTCCTGAGCGTCGTCTGAGGGCTTGCGTGGAAATCACTGCAGTGCTGGGCCAAAACTGTTTTTAGAGAGAAACCGTTGAACCTAAGGCGACGTTTGAAACCCTCATATTTTATCTTTTGATCCAACCTGATTTGGACAAAGTAGCTGATTTTAGGAACCAGTCTTTTTGGTTGCTTGATTTCTTTCCTTTCTTTTCTTTTTCTTTTTTGAAGGAAGGCCTATGTTGCCTAAGGAACCGATAAAGCCGTTCTTTTTATCTTGAAATTCTTTCAGTGAAAAAAGAGCGAAGCTAGTGTGCTGTAGAGCACCTGCCTCAAGCATCAACAGTCTTTCTTAAAAAATAGTTCCAGGCCCCACATGCATGCTGGAGGCAATCTGGATAAATAAAAACGAAAGGGAAGTGCATTCCATTGTTTTGTTTTAGAATCCCTCTATTTAATAAAAAGGAGAAAGCATGACTGATATAGGACTTTTGCATTCTAGTATGGAAATGTTGCTTAGCTTTCTGTCCATCAAGGCAACAGTTCTTTGAAGATGGCCAATGTGATCTCACAACCAAACGATTGGCACCATTCTATTTACGCAGAAGATGCTGAAATAATATTACTCTAATATTAAGATTAAATTATATTAATCTAATATGAAACTTGATTAGTTCTAGAAGTGAATTACCTGCAAACTAACTTTGCAATTAATTTTCAAGAAGACCGAGCTTTAATGATTAGAATGACAACTAGGGATTTGGACCCTCGTACAAATCCCTACTTTGCTTTGAAGTTACTGTACACCTTTGAGTTGGTGATAATATTTCAGCTTGACTTAGTGTAAATCAATGCAGGTAAAATAAATGAGAGAACGATATACTATTTCAAGTTCTTGAAAAAAAACAAATAAGTGTCTTAGAATTGGAAGAATACTGTTAACACTTTTTTTTGTTACACTTATTTGCTGCCCAGAGGTGTTTTGTTACAAGATGTGTGGCAGATAAATTTAATCAATCAATAAATGTATTTTTCCAATACATTTCACTTCATAAATAAAACCAATTTATTGAAAATAGTATCAGGTCAAAAGGACACATGTATATATTAAATGCTTAATCTATCTAAATATAGAAAGCCATCTCTAAATTTCATTAAACAATTATTTCATTTCTTCACAAGATAAGCAGTCCTAATTACAACTGTACTGCCCAATTCATTATGATTTTCTAATTCAGAAAGGGAGAATACTTTTGTATTTTTTATGGCTGTATATTTATTGTTAGTTAATACATTAAAATTTTAATGCCATATTGTTACAATAACTTATAAGATTGGAAAAGAAGAAACAGCTGTCATGAAAAATTCAGAAGAAAAAGCATAATATTGAGAAATAAACCATTATTGAGTTCCAGTTTCAAAAAGAGAGAAAGGGTAACAGAAAAAATAAGAATTTTTATAAGAATTTTGAATTGTAGAGTGGAAAAATTATAGGGCTGGATAAGTTTGTGTAAGAAGAATCCCTTTGTTGTAAAGGCAAACTTGTTTTGCAGGTCTGGTCAATTGCAAGGGCTGGATCTTTCAATTTCTTTCTGCCTTTCTTAGCAATATTTCCTTTTCAGGAAGGAAAGGATTAGGGGTTTGTTTATGGGCAAGAATAATTTATTTGGGTCTGAGAGCCATATAAAGTGGGGATCATGTTTACAAGATCAATACTTAGATAAAACACATTTGGGATACAGATTATGTAAAGATTATGTAGTATTGTGAAGTTAGCCTTTTCTAAAAACCATTAATAAAAAAGAATAAAGGAAATACTGAAACATGCCATTAATGTTGCATAAGATACATACAACATTTCAAAATCAATGTTGTGGCAACAAATTTTAAGAAAAGTATAATACTACTTTCTAGTGAATGTACCAGGTTAAACAGAGAGATAACATCACATGAAGTGTTAATACCACTTTATAGTGTCTTGGTGAGGCCACACTTGGAATACTGCATTCACAGTTTTGGTTGCCACAATGTAAAAAAGATGTTGAGACTCTAGAAGGAGCGCAGAGAAGAGCAACAAAGATGATTAGGGGACTGGAGTATGATGATTGCTGGAACTGGGTATGTCTAGTTTAATGAAAGGAAGGGACTAGGAGTGAAATGATAGCAGAACTAAGGAGAAATTTCCTGACATCAAATAATCAGTGGAACAACTTGCCTCCAGAAGTTGTGAATGCTCCAACACTGGAAGCTTTTTAAAAGATGTTGGATAACCATTTGAAGTGGTGTAGGGTTTCCTGCCTAGGCAGGGGGTTGGACTCCAAGGTCCCTTCCAACTCTGTTATTCGATTCGATTCGATTCCATTCTATTCTAAAATGTGCATATTGCAGAATGTATGGAGATGGGATAATACCAAATTCACTTGCAAAATATATATACAGGTCAAGAAACCACAGCAAGAACAGAACATGGAGTAATACACTGGCTCCCGATTAGCTAATGAGTAAAAGAAAGCTGTTACTCTTCTCTTGTATATTCATTCCATATATTGAATATATATTAAAGGGAATTGGGTTGGAAGAAGATGAGCATCCTTTTAAAACTGGACCTCTGCTGTGTTGTTGATAACTACTCTGATGACCCTACACTGACAGCTAAAAATCAAAATATCTACAAATTCTAATTATAAAAGAACTTTCATTCTGGCTGGGGATTCTGGAAGTGGAACTTCACACATCTTAAAATCAACAAATTTCAAAAGCATTGATCTAGACAGGAGAGCTGAGCTCAAATAACATCTTCAATAGACAAGTAGAAGGTAAGTGAGAAAAGGAAGCCTAAGGTAGAAGAACTGAAATGAAAATAAGTATAGCCTACATCATCTCACACTCCAGCTTTTTGATATGGCTAAGTACAATAATTCTTATCAAATACCCTTTATCTCTGGGGGGAGCTTGACACCTGTCATGTCTCTAGACACATGGGCAGATTCACAAAGTACTGGGATTCATAGAAATGATTATCTAATAATGGCGTAAGTTGTTCGCAGACTCCAAAGCCATTCTGGGAAATTGCAAGTAATACTTGGCTTATGATGACAATTAGCACCAGAACTACCATCACTAAGTGACACAATTGTAAAACATGACATCAGATCTACACATATAAAATCAAAGCCATCTACAATGTCTTATTTTGTGTGGATACAATATATGTCTGTGGCACATGCTAAACCAATCTGCTGAGAAGGAAATATCTCAAACTTCAGTTGATTCACAATGACCAAATGTATGCTCCTTGACCACAAATTATTTTCAGCCATTCATAATTGAAATTATAAAAATGGAGCTCAGATACAAGGATATCCATGGGAAGTATTGACAAATCTATCCATAGAAGGTAATAGTTTTTGTCCTTAAATTAATACTTGATCACAAAAATTTTGTCTATTTCTGCTTTAGTAAAATTTGATATTTGTGAACTATTTCCATTTTATTTTTAAATTTCATGTTCACATTCTAAAGCATTCTAAAAAAATTGTTCAAGTATCATACTTTCTGTGTCATTGAATTATTTATATTTAACTCAGAAAATTATACATTTATTACATTTGGAGCTAATATCCAAAATAAAAAACATTTGATTGTTATTTTGTCATTTTCAAGTATAAACTTTGACAAAAAATATGTAAATAAAATTTAGAAATATATTTTTTTAAATATAAGAATGAAAATATCTCCTGAAAATAAATTAGGGATCTCATAGCTTGAAGTCCCCCAACACAGAGAGAAGGGACTTTCTAAAAGGAAACCATGTTTCAAATAAAACAAAAATCCAGAAAATGGGGGGATGAGAAAGGTCAAAAATGTCACAAAGAGATAGTAGTTACAACTATTCACTCAAAACCATACACATTTTACATACATAGCACATAGGGGTGGGTAGGACTTCAATCTTGTGTTTGGGGCTGCTGTCTTATTTTTTTTCTCCCTGACCCAGTTACTTGCATTTCTATTTTTTTTATTTTTATTTATTTATTTATTTGATTTGTCAATCACTTACAAGATAATATGTATAAGTATATGCATAGTTATGAATACATGAAATGGGTACAAATAAGAAAAATAAAAGAAACAATAGGACAGAGACGGTAGGCACTTTGGTGCGCTTATGCACGCCCCCTACAGACCTCTTAGGAAAGGGGTGAGGTCAATAGTAGACAGTCTAAGGTTAAAGTTTTTGGGGTTTGGGGAAGAAACCACAGAGTCAGGTAGAGTATTCCAGACATTGACCACTCTGTTGCTAAAGTCATATTTTCTGCAATCAAGTTTGATGAGGTTAACCTTGAGTTTGTATCTATTGTTTGCTCTTGTGTTGTTATGATTGAAGCTGAAGTATTCATTGACAGGTAAGTCATTGCAATGTGTTAAGCCTGGGTTCCCCAACCAGGGTTAGGTAGACAAGCTAAACAGAATGTGCAGCGTTAGTCAGATAGGCACACAGATAAATGAGTGAGCTAAGCTTGTATGTTTATTAACATACAGTAAAAATAACAGATACGCTTGTGCTATCAAGAATATATTTTATTCCAGTATAAGTTTATGGCATAGTCAAATAACAGTCCAATATTCATTTACCATGTAGTCAGTCCATTCAGGGATATTCATTTAGCAAAGTCCATGTAGAATATCCTATGTCAGTTCACTTACAAAATCAGTCCTTTGTTGTCTCTCCCGTTCGAGCAATGCAGTCTTGATTCCAAGCAGTAATCAGGGATCATCAAAGCCAGAGAGAGAGAGCAAGCCGTAGTCTTGCTACTTTTATATTGTTTTCTTAACCACTCCTTTAATTGCTATTTCCCAGTTAAAGCTGTATACACTCTAACATACACTAACTATGATTCATAGTTATTATTTCACCTAAACCAGTTAGGGTGAACAATGTTATCCCTAACACAATGTATGATTTTATATACCATACTTAGATCAGACCAAAGATGGCGTAATTCAAGGTTTTCTAGGTCTAGAATTTCAAGTCTGGTGCCATAAGGTATCCTACAATGAGTAGAGGAGTGGAGAACTCTTCTTGTTAAATATTTCTGGTTTTTCCCAACTGTGCTAATATCAGATATGTAATGTGGGTTCCAGACTGATGAGCTGCATTCAAGTATTGGACTAGCAAATGTTTTGTATGCTCTAATTAGTAGTGTGATATTACCAGAGAAAAAGCTACGTAGGATTAGGTTAACAACTCTTAACGTTTACATGTTTAATGTCATAATCAGGTGCTCTGTAACATAGTAACAATCAAAATGTGATATTTAAGGATAGTTCACAGATGATGGTCTTAGGAAGAGCAAGCTCCTGAGTAACTTGGATGTTTTTTAGATGTAAGGACTTTTTATAGAAGATAGCAACACCACCTTCTCTACGAATTTCATGATCTGATTGGTAAACATCATAGTCTCTTACTGTGGTAATAGAATCAGGGAGAGATGCATTGAGCCATGTTTCACAGACAAATATGATGTTGAATTTAACCATATTTAGTAAGAGGAGAAATTCAGGTATTTTATTCGCAAGGCTTCTTGCATTAAGTAGCTTGCATTTAAGGCCAGCTGTAGTTGAAATTGAGGTAGTTAGAGACATGTGTGCCTAGTCTTGGGTGATGGTGGATTGGTTGAAGTAGAGTTGTGGTTGAAGGTTAAAGCTGAGTTGCAGGTTGTGTGACTGACTTTTGATATAGTCAGCTCGCTGGTCAATGTACAGATCCTTCTCTCCATTGTCTAGACGTTTTTTTAGTTCTGTGTGGAGTACGCAGGAGTTATGAATGTTTATACAAAGAGGCAAATGCATATTTTATATTTATACCAGCAAGTGACAGAAAAATATACAAATAGGGAGCTCAAAGAATTCTGAAATACAATATTTCCGTAATCTCTTCTTACCACACACAAACTTGTCAGCAGTGTTTCTTCCTACAGACCTGTGGAAATCTGTTCATATATATTGCCTTCAACCTTCAATAACCTACTAAATTCAGAGAGGAGAACTATTTTCATCAGAGGCCTACATGATTGCCAGCAATATATCCAAATATGAAGGTACACTTTTTATATAGAGTGATTTAACTTCTTAAAGGAATCATGAGCATCCATTAATTACTGTCTGCTTCTATGTTTCTATGCTGTTTCTATGCCATAAGCAGAAGTATTTGCTTTCTCATACAAAGGATATATTATTAGTTTGATTACAAAAAGTTATCCTCTATTGGCAGAAAAGCAGTTGCTGTAAAAGTATGAGTTGGAGTAATATGTCAGAGTCAGGTACTGCACAAAATGTTTCTTTTTAAATTTCTTTGGAATTGTTCATGGGATGAGATTCTATGCCAGAGTGTCAAATTCACATCATCATGGTGGCATCACACAATGTGTCGGGACTTTTTCCCCTTCATTAAACCAAGCATGGGCGTGGCCAGTGCATGATGCCGATGGGCCAGGAGTTTGACAACCCTGTTATATGCAATGCAGTTCATATTTTTTTGCCTTATGGTCCAAATGCCCACTTTTTATCAGCCATTCCTTTAATAGTGTCATAAAAAATCCAAGATCACCATCAATTCAATTTCTCAGAAATTGCCATCTGATATCTATTCTATTAACCTGAAGAGAAAATGGATGTCATGAACATCAATCCTCCCTAGGTCTCAGAATTGTAAATATTAAGATTTCCTAAACATGGTGTAGCCTGGATATATATTGTATTTCAGCTCCCATTACTTTAGCCAGCTAGTCCACTGTTCCATTAGATAAGCGTGGGGAGTTTTAAAGAGTTATTTCCATGTCTTATTTTCTGAACTTGCATTCTGATATGTAATTGACTTCTGAATGATATAGGAATGGTGCAACATTTTTAAATCACTCTTTTGTGTATGCTTTACAATGTTACAAAGTTAATATTGAAATCACCACACGTATTTTAAGTCAAAACATTATTTCTAAAAGTTCCAGATCATAAATGTAGATATAGCATGGCAATGACTGATATCAGGTGTCTTACCAAATGAACAAATGCCACATATATTGCAGGTAAAAAAAACTGCTGTAAATTTTCTATGAATAACCAAGTAAAGGTCATTTTTATTCTACATCTTGAGCAGTTATTTAATGCAAAATACTGTCTATGAATATCAAGGACCTGTTCTTAAACTAACCAATTATATCTCCCTCTTTTTTCTTCTTTTCAGTGATAGTAATTGGGGTAAATGAAAGATAAAATGTAAAGAGAAGCAATTATTGCTTGTAGGAGATATAAAATGCTAATACTTAGATCTGAATTTCTTCCCTCATAGTAAAAGTTCAATTGAGGGGAATCCCTTTCTGGTTGTTTTGTTACAATGCTTGGTCACAATTTTATATTTTGTATCTTATACATTGTATACATGGTTTGCTTTTTATTTTTCTGTGTTTCTTTCATGTGTGAACATTTTGGAGAAATTGAGATTTCTCCTCCTTTATTACAAACATCTATTAGGTGGATACATAATAGGCTTAAAATCTGCACTCAACAATGCTAATTATCAGTTCATATCAACTAGTAACTCCAGTGCCACAGGGTTCTGGACTTTTTATTTTCAATATTTTTATTTAGGATATGAGTAAAAATGTGGGAGAAAGTGTTTATCTAAGTCACAGAAGTTGCAACAGGTGATATAGCTAATATATGAATCTATGAAAGATTCTAGAATTCTAGTTACATGATTTCTAAAAGGACAAATACAATTTTAGACTCAATAAAAACAGTTCCAAATCACTAGAAGTAATAGTGCCTGTGATTTGACCCCATTTTGAGTATTGTGTTCTGTTGTGTTTTGGGTGCTATATTATCCAAAAAATACAAACTGTTATAAGTTTCTTTCAGAAAGAAAGAAAAATGACTTGAATCTAAGTCTTACAAAGAAAGTGTAAAGGAGACCTCAATTTTTACCTTTGAGAAAAATGACTGAGGTGGTACCCTTCTGTAGTAGTAATTTGTATGTTGAGGTCCTATAGATGGCGCTAGGTGCTAGCAGCAAACTGCAGCATTTAGAATCTATATAGGCCTCTTTGTTCTTTGGCATGATCTCAATCCCTATATCTTGGTGAAGGTGGAAAGTCCCAGACTTTCCAGACTTATAGGTGATCTCATTTACCAACATCACCACTGTTCCTAAGGATTGATTGGGAGGTTATACCAATGTGGTTGGGAGGTTTCACCCATGTAGTATCTATTCTCCAATCCAGATGCTGTCTTTATGTTGCCTTTGTCTTCTTATAAAAACCCTATAAATGTAATAAACACTGCCCATGGAGTCAGACATCTTGGCACCCTGCACAATGACTGGTCTTTGAAATTCATCATTATGGCACCCAACCAGGGCCGTCCTCAACCCCATGGGGTCGCAACTCCCAACATGCTTATCACCATCTGGCACAGACCCCGAAGGTACGCACCTTCATCCCAAGGGACCCCTCAGTGGTAAGTATGGGTTGCAATCTATCTCATCACCAGTATAAACATGTTCAGGAATTCAGATTCCTGCTACATGAATCAGGTGCTACAGCACTGGATGCTGCAATAAGAAAGCTGGTGGGAGATAGGGAAATGATATTCTGAGCACAAACGCTCAGGTTCAAGGATTGGAACCCAGGGCTCCAGTCCAAATTTTATATCAATGGTATCAATGCTGTCAAGCAGTGGAAACATCTGGCTCTGATGTCTCAGTAAAACAACAATTAACTATAAGCCCCCCTCCTGATTATGATCAGGTAAAAATTGTCACTCCAAAATCTTCTCCAATTGGACTTTTAGCTCCTTCTGAGCGGGCTAATTTTTTTGATTCTTCAAAGCCATTGTACACCCCCATAAGGCAAGTATTAGAGAAACAATTAGAAAAAGGGGAAGATTTAAGCTGGAAACTCAGGACAGAGGCACATAAATTTATTTGTTTAAAGTGTTTATGTTTAATCCTTTTTAAATTATTTAATGCTTAAGGAGATAGAACAATGGATGTAACTAGAATGTGGGCAACTGCTGTCTTCTGATGCACTGGATGGCAGAGTTGTATGTGGAAGGCATGCCCCATTGATTTCGATGGGTTAGCTCTGTTGTTCAGAAGCATGGAACGAGACACAGATCCGTGTTTAAAGTAGAGCCCCTCCATAAAGTACACTGGGGCTGATCAAAGAAAATATGGTGAACTTATACTGTTATATATGTGTTAGGAAGAACTAAGAGAAGAAGAAAATGTTTACTATTCTTTTTAGGATATGATTTCCATTATGTTGTAGAGCAACGGATAAGGACTGAGGCAGACTCGGAACAACAAGGTAAGAATCTTTATTTCTTTAAAACAAAGGGGTTGCCGCAACTGCCTGAATTAGCGAGCAGTCAGCTAGCGGCAAGAGCTGACGCCGTTTGACAGTCCTATTTATAGCTGGCTGTCAAACAGCGCTAGCCAATCAGGGTGGTCCATGCTCCCGCCAGGAACGCGGACCAGAGGGGAGCCTGAATGTCGATGCAACACTCCTTTCCCCTGGTAAGGAGCATGCGTAGTCCTTTAGGTAGGCCGGCTGCCTTTTCTGGCGGTCGGATCGTCGAGGAGCAGGAGTCTTCGTTGGCTCATCAAAGTCCTTCATGCCCTGGGCCTCTTCGGAACCGGTCATCATGGGAGTCTCGCTGACTGGAACAGCTGAAGGGTCTTCAGGTGTTGGAGAAGGTAGGTCCCTCCGTCTGTGGTTTCCCCTGATGTCCTCGGTTGGCGGCGGCAGGCTGTCATCGGTCAAAGGTAGGCTCTGGTCGGTGGGTGGTAGACCGGGTCCGTCAGCGGCCACTTCCCATCATCTCCTTAGCTGGTCGATGTGTCTGCGCCAAGTGCGACCATTCTCCAGCAGTACCCTATATGACCTAGGGCCTGTTATAGCTATGACTTGTCCTGGCAGCCATAAAGGGTGGCCTGCATAATTGCGGGCATAGACTAGGTCTTTTAAGTTAAATTCCCTAGGTTGGCTGTCAGATCCTAGTGGAGTCAGTGGGGCCTAGTGGGGATGCAGCCTGTCCAGGGAAGTTCTCAAACGTCTTCCCATAAGAGGTTCAGCTGGGGACCTATTGGTAGTGGCACAAGGGGTTGTGTGCTGATAAAGTAAAAATCTAGACAACTTGTAGTGCCAGTCACTTTGGCCAAATCTCCCTAGGGCTTCTTTTACTGACCTAACTGCCCTCTCAGCCATCCCGTTGTTAGCAGGGTGAAAAGGAGCTGTGAGGGCATGCCTGACTCCCAGGTTGGCCAGGTATAGCTCAAATTCGCAGGAGGTAAACTGGGGCCCATTATCTGACACTATTATGTCAGGGATGCCATGAGTCACAAATAGTCTGGTTAGGGCCCTGGTAACAGCAAGGGTGGTTGTTGTGGGCAGTAAGGCCACATAAATCCATTTTGAGAAAGAGTCTACTACTATTAGGAATGTATGCCCCTGCATTGGGCAAGCCAGGTCTATATGCAACCTGGACCAAGGGACTCCAGCGTCCTCCCATTTTCCAGCTGATGCAGTTGGTGGGGCAGGTCTTGTTGACTGACAAGGCTGACAAGCCCCAACCCAGCTGGAGATTCGGGCATCCATGCCAGGCCACCAGATGTAACTACAGGCCAAGGCCCTCATCCTAATGATGCCCGGGTGGCCTTCATGTAGGAGCTTCAGAACTGAAGCTTGTAACGAGGAAGGAATGACCACCCTTGTTCCCCATAACAAACAGCCCTGAAGGGATGACAGTTCCAGCTGGCGTGCCTTGAAAGGCAGGAACTCAGGGGAATAAGGGATGTCTGGCCACCCCCTTCCCACCCAGTCAAGGACTTGGGCAATTACCTTGTCCCTTGAGGAATGGTAAGCAATATCAGAAGCAGTAATGGGTAGCTTGAGGTCGTTTGAAATTTGAAAATAGCATGGATTGGTGCAGGATCTTCAACTGGAACTGGCAATGGGCAGCGGCTGAGAGCATCAGCATGTGAGAGGTTTTTTCCAGGTCTATGGATCAGTTTGTAGGAATACGCACCAAAAACAAAGTCCATCTAGTCATCCTTGGGGATAGAATCTTTGTTTATCAGCAGACAAAAGGCCTAGCAAAGGCTTATGATCCGTGATTAGTTCAAAGTGATGGCCATAGAGGAATTCGTGAAATTTTTTAACAGAGGCAACTGCAGCTAAGGCTTCTTTATCTATCTGGCTGTAGTTGCGCTCAGCTGAAGAAAAAATTCTGGAGAAGAAGGCAATGGGTACCTCAGAGGCATTTGGCAGTCTGTGACTAAGAACAGCCCCTATACCGAAGGGGGAAGCGTCTGCAGCAAGAACTAATGGAAGATGTTGGTTGAACTGAATCAAAACTGCATTAGAGGTGATCAAGGATTTAACAGAGTGGAAGGCATGGGCTTCCCTAGGTTCCGAGTGCCAGGGGGACTTTTTGTCCAAAAGTCTATGTAAAGGTTCTGCGACTGAAGCTTTGTGAGGGAGGAATGCAGCATAGAAATTGAGAAGTCCTTAAAAGGCCTGGAGTTCGGTTTTGTTGGTAGGAGTAGGTGCCTCGTGGATGGCTCTGACTTTAGACTGTATAGGATATATGCCGGAGGCATCAATTCTAGAGCCCAGGAAATCAACTTGCTTAGTGGCAATGGTGCATTTTTCTTTCTTTAGTTTGAGGCCATTTAGTCTGAATCTGTCTAGAACTGACCTTACTCTCTGTAACAACTGAGGTTTATCTGTGGCTGAAATTAAGATATCTTCGAAATAAGGAACTACCCCTGGGAGATCTTGAAGTAGCCTCTCCATCAGGGACTGAAATATCCCAGGCGCAAGATATCCCTATATCTTGGTGAAGGTGGAAAGTCCAAGACTTTCCAGACTTGTAGGTGATCTCATTTACTAACATCACCACTATTCCTAAGGATTGGTTGGGAGGTTGTACCAATGCAGTTGGGAGGTTTCACCCAATCCAGATGCTGTCTCTATGTTGCCTTTGTCTTCTTATAAAAACCCTATAAATGTAATAAACACTGCCCATGGAGTCAGACATCTTGGCACCCTGCACAATGACTGGTCTTTGAAATTCATCACCCTTCAAGTACCTTCAAGGTTATTACACAGAATGCCAACAGCAATTTTCTACTGCCCCAAGATGTAGGATATAAATTAATAGTGTAATGTTATAGGAATTGTTTTAGATTGAACATTGATCAAAAACTCATAATAATGTGAGTAATGAATATATATCAAGGGATATGATGAGCTCCTTTCACTATATTCAAATAATCTGAGGGATGCTTTAGTTGTTCACTGAATAAGTAGCTAGAGTGGAAGCATCTCTACATTGCAGTTGCTTATCTATGGTGCAAAATCTGGCTGGAAACAAGGCCACTTTAAGACATCTCTTTCCAGATTTCAACCCTTTCTTTTGCTTTAGCTGCTGGGATGGCTGGATTTCTGTCCTGACCATTTTTGTCATGCTAATTGATAGATTCCCCACTTCTTCCTCTTTCCTGGATCAATATAAAAAGAAAGAAACCTGCACAAATTTTACCTTTTTTCCTGAACCAAAAGAGAAAGTGGCAAAGTTCTAGAGTCCAGACAAAGAGGATATTCCTACCAGAGGCCTCTGGTAGAAATCCCTGGTACAGTACAAGATGGTAACCAGCCAGCATGGCTTGTAGGTGGCACAAAATGGAAAAATCTACTTTCGACCTGCAGCCCAAAAAAACAAGTCAGAGACTGTTTTAGCTGCTTGCTGAGGGTAGGTTAGGAAATGTCATAAATTCCTACCTTTCAGAAATGGTGGGTGGATTGTGCTTCTGCCAGGATAAAGTGGAAAAATGGATCTGCTTCCAGTCGCCTAAAGACTAAATGCCCTCTTCCAACTATAATATTATTGAAAGAAACAAAATAATGTGGATTCTTAGCAATATTCAATTCATAGACTTATCATTAATAATATGCTACGTGTGAAGAAATGGATATTCAGGTTTATTGGCCTGAATCCAAGTCAAATTACTTTGTGGGATATTATAAATGTTTGTATTTAGTGCTCAATATTATTATCTCTTCATATTTTAATCACAGTATCAATTAAGAATCTTCAACAAAAGAAACCATCATACCCTATTTCAGTAGAAGTACTGAAATAGAAGGCACACAATAATTGCACATTTTATATTTTTTTGCAGATGTTTCTTATTTTAAATAGCTTATTTATATTGTATGCCAAAGGTACACAATATAATTTCATGATTAAAAGGGATTCTGTATCTGAACTGTTACAATTATTAAAAGGCTTGTGCTTCTATGGAAATTTTAGGCATAGTTTTGTTCCCTTTTTATGACTTCTGTAAAATAAAATACTGGAAGCCACTTCATTTTTATTACTGGTAGTGAATGACATATACAGTATATCCTGCTTGATTATATCTGCAAGATGTGGGATCTATGAAAACAACAACTGTAGATGTTTCACACACAAGTGCTTGCCAAGAGAATCACCATACAACATTAGAGGGAGAAATAGATAGAGACTGGCAGCAATGGATTCCTGATACATGCAGATTGTCTTTAAACATCTAGATGAACACCTAATGGTAGCAAAAGCTAAGAATTTTCTGTACTTCTCTGATGAAATCTGGTGATTAATTGGAGGTTTGTAGCCTAGATAACCTTGGATACATATGAATTGTTAGCCATCAAATTAAAGTTTTCAACAAAAGAATGTTGTGCTATCTGGCCATATTTTGGGATATTGATTTGTTCATGAGATAAAACATTGAGTTTATTTCTTATATGGCCATTTTGAAAAGTATAGGAACACTGTTTGCACACAAAAAGAATGTTGACATGTAATAGCCTCAGGTAATGAATAAAAACTCCTGTGTCTTTGTCTAGCTCAGCTTGGTGATTGCTGGATATTAATAGACAGGATTAGCAAATGCAGCAGACAGCAAAGCTCCTACTCTTTGCCTTAGCTTCCCTCTTTGCTACCAGTCTCTAGTCTTGGGCTCTGAAGAATATAGAGCAGAGGTTTGAAATAAGTAAAACTCAGCTTCCTTCTGTGTGGCCTATCCTGGGGTGGGGGGAAAGCAGCAAATTCTGGGTTCTGGGAAACCTGAAGATGTCTTTTCAGATTTCTGGTCAGGCACCCTGGAGAAACAACAATCTTACTTTTTTAAATAAAGACCATCCAGTCTCTGAACAAGGAGAAACTATTATTGGCTTTTATCTGCTTGCTTTGGGTATGTATGTTTATGGTGTCTCTTTACTTTATGAAATGAAACATACAGAAAAAGTTTAAAATAGGCCACTATATTAAAGAATAAGAGTCCATTCTCTTTTCTTATGTGGTTGTTAGGAGAGCAGAACAACAATATATTAAGTAAAGAAGAATTTGGAAAGGTGGGTTAGAAAGACAAGATTATCAATCCAGTGTATTATTCAGGTAAATTGGACTAGAAACTGATGAAGTTTGAGTTGCAAATAGTTTTCTTTCCAAAACTAAGCTGCTTAATGAAATCTTTTCTCAAGCCCTTTGCATGAGTACTCGTCCTAGTCTATTGTTTCTCAAGAATTCTTATTTTGAATCTTATCAAGTTTATCTGAGGATGATATCAAAAGACTCAAATTGACTGCTGGACCATGTATTCAATATCCCAGCTGTTTTTGCTATGTTGCAGAGACAGAAGTAGGTAGTAAATTTCCTAAAGAAATTAATTGTGCTTGGCTTCAACTGGCAGACAGAACTGGAGCCAGTCAGGTAAGTTCCTTTAAGAAAATATCCATTGAAGAAAGTCTAGGCAATTATTACCAAAGAGCTCTAATGACTGCTATGTTTTAAGAGCATGTGGAGTGACAGAGGAGGTGTGGTGGGGGAGCGATGGCCACAGTGGGTCGGCTGGGGTGGTGGTGGTGGTCAGATGAAGCAGCCAAGCTCAGGTGGCTGAGGCCAATTGTCCCATTCTGGATATTTACAGAATCAGTCATTACATTATTTTGATCCTCTTCCTCACCCACTTTCTGTCTGTTCCTTGGTTTTTCTTGGTTTTCATTGATTCCACTTCTGCCATTGTGGTGTTTCTTTCTGACTTTGTGAAAATTAATTTTGTGTGACAAAGCACTACTACAAAGAAGAGAAGGCCTTTTGGAAGAAACAGTAAAGGATGTTCTAAGGATAACTCCTGCAGCATTTGAGAATGTATATATTCAAGTTGGGCTCTGCTTGATGTGGCTATTTCAATGGGTTGCTATATTTCTGCACACTCCAAATTACTTTTGAAATACAATCTGAAGTGCTGCCTTACATTCTTGTATCTAGTCGAATAACTTTGCATTTCAACATGTATTTCAGCATTTTAATCATTTAGAGTTTTTAATATGTCTATAATTTTCTATTTCAGCCATTTATATTTATAAAATATTTAATGCATATATTTTATAAATAAATAAAATATATTTCATATATCTTACATTTATTTTAATAGTTTTGATATATATGTTTATCTTGTATTTTGATCATTTTATTCAAATTGTTGTATAAGTTGTGTATTTATGTCCTTTTATTATTTTTTTGGGTTATGTAGCTTTTGCTGTTCAGCAGTTTGAAATTCTAGTTAGTACTTCAATAAAGAAAATCATAACAGTACAAAATGCTATGCGTCAGTTAACTTTGGTGAGCCCACTATTTCTGAAATGTCTTCTGCTCCCAGATGTGAGAAGGCCTAATAATCTAAAAGAGGTATCTTGATTAATATTCCTTTTAAAGTATTACTAAGAAGTGAATCCCAAAGCAGAATTTGCCTTGGTTTGAATGAATGCAGTTTCAAATATTTTATTTAATTTTATATTCCAGGTTGGATATCTTGGATTGGGAATAGCATTGTAATTTTTGTATTATATAAACAACGAGCTGTTCTTCAACCTACGGATTATTTGACATTTAATCTAGCTATTTCTGATGGCAGCATTGCTATCTTTGGTTATTCCCGTGGAATCATTGACATTTTCAATGTGTTCCGAGATGATGGCTTCCTTGTTACATCAATATGGACTTGTCAGGTAAGCAGTCCATTTGATCTAATGTGCAATCGTGAAAGATAAACATCACACAATATAAAGCCGACTGTCAATAGCATCCACCAGGGATTGTCAGAATTTAAAATGGTGGCAGAACCTATCAAATCAAATCCCTGCCTCTTTTTTATAGTCTCTTGTCCCATTTTTGCAACTCATATAGGCATAATAATATTATTTCAACTATCAAGTGTTTAGATACAAGTTAGATACGTCACAGAGGTATTGCCTAAGCAACTATAACTTTATTTTGATATTTCTCCAGTTATATTGTCTATATATCTACCATCTACTTCTAAAACACAAGTAGTTCCTTATTTAATGATGCTAATTGGGACCAGAAACTGCTGTTGAGTGACATGAACCATAGGACAAAAACCACATGAGTGCTACTTAGCAACTCCAGCAGTTCCAGAAGTATCATTAGCTATTATTAGATGAGTACTGTGCAGGTCATTCAGAAAAGCTCATATTTTTTTTAACAAATTTTTATTAGTTTTCAATAAACAAACATACACAAACAAAACACAAAACATCAAAACATAAAACTTCTTTTTGGAAAGCTGCTTAGTCCCGAGTTACATCTTTTTATACAGACATAGATTCAAAATTCATGCTCACTTTTTATCCAATTTCATATCTTATTTACCATTCTACATTTTCTATATAGCTTCTCCCCTCTTTTCACTCTCTTAATTCTATTTTATTTATTTTATCTCAATTTAAATCATTATACATATTTCTTTTGTCTGTTCTATTTCAATTTTCTATTATCTTTTCTCATTAACACAAAATTTCTCCTGTAATCACTGATTGAAGTATGACGCTTTTGAATCTTTCCCCGAAATTTAACACTTAAACTAATATATACTTTTCATTCTGATTCTGCTTAGTACATTCTAAAGCTACTTACTATATTATAAAATAAAATAAGAAAATAATAAGTTTCTAATATAATTACAACAATAATCCATAGCAAATTAAACTCTATTATTAAATCCAATTTTCTAACATTATTTCAGGTATAAATACAACAATATAATCTTATGTACTTTTGCAGTCTCTTTTTTTAATCATATTTTTACCCACTATTTCTGAATATATCATGTTTCTTTACATCTTATTTTAAACCTTTATAACTTCTCTTCCCTTTTTCCCTTCCTTTCTTCTTCTATTTCAGTTTTCTATTTATCTTTTCTCATTAACACAAAATTTCTCCTGTAATCACAGATTGAAATATAATACCTTTAAATCTTTCCTCTAAGTTTAACACTTAGAATAATATATACTTTTCATTCTGATCCTACTTAGTACATTCTGAAGTTTCTTACTATATTATAAAATAGAAAAGAATAATAAGTTTATAATATGATTAAAACAACAATCCATAGCAAATTAAACTGTATTATTAAATCCAATTTTCTAACATTATTTCAAATATAAATACAACAATACAATCTTGTGTACTTTTCTTTTTTAATTATATTTTTACCCAGTATCACTAAATAGATCTTGTTTCTTTACATCTTGTTTTAAATCTTTATAACTTCTCTTCCCTTTGTCCCTTCTTTTCCTCTCCAATTCTGCCTTTACCCCCTTGTCTCCTAGTATATCTTTTATCTGTTCTATTTCAATTTTCTATTTGTCTTTTCTCTTTAACACAAAAATTCTCCTGTAATCACAGATTAAAGTGTAACATCTTTAAATCTTTCCCCTAGATTTAACACTTAAAATGATATATACTTTTCATTCTGGTTCTGCTTAGTACATTCTGAAACTACTTACTGTATTATAAAAAAAAGAGAATAATAAGTTTATAATATAGTTAAAACAATAATCCATAACAAATTAAGCTCAATTATTAAATCCAATTTTCTAACATTATTTCAAATATAAATACAACAGTACAATCTTATGTACTTTGCAGAATCTCTTTTTTAATCATATTTTTACCCACTATCTCTGAATAGATCTTGTTTCTTTATATCTTGTTTTAAACCTTTGTAACTTCTCTTCCCTTTTTCCCTTCCTTTCTTCTGCAATCCTGTCTTTTTACCCCCTTGTCTCTTAATCTCCACCTTCTTGATCTCCACCTTCTTCTGTATTTCTCTTTTCTATTGCTTTCTAACATTATATCGATTTTTCATCTTATTTTTCTCTTTTTTGGTTGTTTTTTCAAATCTTAAAATCTTAAATTCTCTTTCCCTTCTTTCCCTTTTCTTCCCCAGAAAAAATAGTTTATTCATTAAAGATGGCTTCTTCTTCATCACAATCTTCTTGTTCTTGTAGTTTCTGGTAGATATAAATCGCCATTTCTAAAAAATGGAAAACAGATCCAGAAGAGTTCTTCCCTCCTTGGTCCTCTTCTTTTAGCTTTTTAAATTCAATTTTCAGTTCATCAACAAGTAGTGCCATTGTAAAAAGTTTTTTTAAACAACCCAAATATTTTTAGTCTTTCAAATAGTAATTTCCAAAAAGTCCCAAAGTCACCAAGCAATCCAAATACACACAGTCTGTTTCATTTAGCACTTTCTTCTTTTTATATTTTCTCTTCCTGGGGTTATAGTTCAGTTATAAAGCTCCAGTTGAAATATATCTTTTAGAAGTT
Organism: Laticauda colubrina; assembly: GCA_015471245.1. NCBI lineage: Eukaryota > Metazoa > Chordata > Lepidosauria > Squamata > Elapidae > Laticauda > Laticauda colubrina. The sequence goes on from BLBF01000018.1 coordinate 19,384,481, forward strand.
TTGTTACAATTTTGCTCTAATCTTGTAAATTTCAAGCAGCCTCCTCCAAGAAAATCTTAATGTTAGTTCTTTTCCTCTCCCTTCCCACTTATAGCAAAAAAAAATTTTTTTTCAATGCTCAGAAATCTTTATTGTCCCCTTAGCTTCAATTTTCAATTTAATTATCTGCGGATGCCAAAATGGGTTTTTCCGATTTCTCCATTCATTTGCTATCACTGTAAGGAAGGAGAGTGAGAAAAAACAAACTTTCCCTTTTTACTTTCATTCGCCGCTTCTTCCGTCTTCATAGGGAACGATGTATCTTTAATAATACTTAAAGTCCAGGGCATTTAGATATTACTTGTCATCCCGGTTAGCCAAAAACTTTCACTTTCTCAGCTTCCTCCTGCACATTCTTATCCGAATGAAAGCTTCTTTGTGGCAGCCATTACTGACCGCCGCTCCACCACTTTTGGAAAAGGGAGTTAAGCGAGCTGAGGAGTGGGGGCTGCGATTCCCCCAGACCCCTGCTGAGTCTCCCCTGTCTTCAGTTACCTCTATGGGGTAACTATAGCCCCCAAATCCAGCTGGAACGGGGGCACTCCAACGGCAAGCATAGCAGGAACCGCGCACGATCACGGATTCCTGCCGTTGCTGGAGCCTTGCAAACCGGAAGCCAGAAAAGCTCATAATTTTAAACTTTGCTTTATGTGCAGTTTTCAAGAAATATAACTAGAAGAAAGCTGTACACAAACATACACATAGACTTATATATAATGCACATCATTAATAAATATCATTCTTACATCCTGTTTATCTTTAGATACCAAAACAAATGTTTCATTTTAAAAAATTTCAAAGAAAACTGTTACTCAGATTACATAAATATTTCATTAAAATGGACTCAATTATATTACAGAGCCTTAAGTAGAACATATGGAGACGTCTTCCCACTTTTAGTTGAAAAACCATTTTGCTGACATTTCTTAATGAGGAAGGGTAGTTGCCTGCCACTTAATCTGGGGCATGGAATTGTCAAATCCTTCTCCTATCAATATTTCCTTTGTTATTATTTTGTCTGGAACATTTGACTTTATAAATCAAACCTTTGCCAGCACATAACATATTTTTAAATGTTTTAAACCTCCAGCAAGGAAATCGAAAGCATGAGTTAGCACCTTTTATAAACCATAGTTATAGTATGTTATTGAATTTCTTGAGAGGTCCAATATAAAAAACAAGGAAAATATATTGCAGAAAAACATACATACGAGCACATGAATTGCATAGCATAGCATGTACAGGATGACCTTAAATATGTCAAATATATTTTGCCTGTGGTCAATGTTGAATATTGTGGGAGGCGAGCCATATTAATCTAAAGTAACAAAAAAATCTGGAATCTTGTTTCACTTTTATAATCAGTTTTATTAAAAGGCATAAACTTTCATGAGGTACAATTCACTCCAATCAGATGGATAGAATGGCTAAATTGATACAGGATTTAAATTGAGGTGAGATGGAGGGGAGGAAGGGAGAGAAATACAAATTAGTTATGCAGATGCAGGTTACATGGGAGATAGATCACGTACCATTTCAATTAATCAGTGTCTTAAAATCTATTGTGCTTGTGCACTGTCTCACTGAAAGTGCTTGATGAAAAAAGAAAAAAGAAACATACATACAGGGAAAGAAAGAGAGAGGGAGAGAGATTGTGTAACATCATCATTGCTAGTGAGAGCTGGGTTTGTTCCCTAATTATATGTAGTAGTATGCCTTTCTCATTTTGGTGGGTATGTGGTTTCTCCTTGGTAGTTCCTTGATTAGGATAGCCTTTTCTACTTGATTATTTTTGTGGTGTTTAATTCCTGGTAATTTGGCTATAGGTTGATGGAGAGTTGTGTTCTTTTGTTTCCTACTTAAGCTTTGTGTTGTCTCTTTCGAATAGAAGAGGGGGTATGTATAGATTGATGGCAGATTTGTCTGAAAAACAAGGAATTTTGTAGCTGGTTTAGTTTGCTCATGGTTTCTCAGTTGAAACTATGGTTAAATCTGTCCATCTATTTAAAACATTAAGAAGTTTTTTTTAACTACATTTTCTGACTGCTAGTAGTCACTCATGGATGTGCTCTGCTAGTCTTCTGGGAGTGTGCCTGCAGAATGGTTGCTACAGTCCTTCTACTGTATATTGCAGATGGCACCATTTTTTTATCTTGGGCTACTGCGTCATTTGTTTTTCTTAAGATGTTTTGGAGGGCTTTAGTTGGTTTTTCTGCTATAGTGGTGGTGTCTGGTTATAATAGTCTATTGCAGGGATGGGATCCTACCAGTGTAACTACTGGTTTGGTGATTTACGATTTGTGCATGGAAATTATAATATTATAATAATCCACATCTAATCTACATTAAATAATCCATTAATATGGCCATATGCTCATAACATCAAGTGTGTAGACCATCAAGTAATTGAGACCATAGGTTCATCCTTCCTATGCTAAAGAATAAATATTTTAGCTATAACATGGCAAATGTACTTTCTTTATCCCATGACAATAGTTCAAAAGATTAAAATCTTGTCTCAGAATAAAGTTAATACCTGTAATGTCTTTCTCTCAAAAGGAACAATTATAAACAGATATCTAAATGAAGCAATAACATTTATCAAATGGACAGGGAAAATGTCAGAGACCTAAAGGGAACTCAGGATAACTTCTGTAGCTGAATCACTAGAAATATGTGACCCGGTGGTTCGTGATCTCCTAAAAAGATAAATTGGGAAGGTCAGATTGTTTATTGATGCCTGAGGGCTACACATTATCATATTATCTAATTCCTTGAATTTGATCATAAAGTATATTCCTTCCTACCAAAAATTTCAAATCTTTTTTCATGGCTGTCCAAATCCAGGACGAGCTTTAAGACACTGTTGCCAATGCAGCAAAACTGTTTTTGATCAACTCGAACAACACTTCATATATTTATTGGCTAGGTGTGATATTTTGCTCAGCAGCAAAGCACAGTTTGCTATGTCGATATGGAATATAAAATTAAATTCAAAGGAACAGGTTGAAACTCACTCTGACCTTATCAAAGAAACAAATATTTTGCAAACCATCAAACCTCAGTTTAAAGCATATTTTCTGAAAAGTATCCCTGTAAACTAGCAATTCAATATAGAAAGGCTTACCTTCAAAAGTGATGTTTTATTTGATGTATATTTTACTTGTGCTCATTGAAACAGTAAGATGCAGATGCTAGTGAAGATAATATTGGTACAGGCAATAATGGTAGAAACTCTGAACATATAGAAATTGGACAATTTCTAATGGGAGCTATTGTAGAACTTAATTATTCATTTAGTGACCAAAACTACAAACTTATATGTTTAACAGTAAATCATCTCCTAAGCTCCACAAGCTTACATCTGAGTAGATGTAGATCAGTCATGCCATCATTCCATATTTCTTTTATTTCAGTCAGTCATATTTTATTCTTTGGACAAGTCCCTGCATTTTTTTTGTCAAAGCTTTTTCAGAAGTTGTTTGCCATTGCTTGCTTCTTAAGGCTAAGAAGAAGAGACTGGCCCAAGTTCATTCAGCAGCCTTTGTGCCTAAGGAAATTTCTGGCCTCATGCTTTCATCCACCACACCAAACTGTCTCTCAGGATCCATATGCCAACATTTAAGTCAGATCAGGGGTCAGGTTAAACCCAGGACTTTAAAGGCCCAGTATATATAAGATTATTATCTCTTTTTATCTGAAACAGATTGGATTACATCCTGCAAAAGTACACACAGCTCTGTGTTCTTGTGTTTTAAGGTACTGTTAAAAGCACCAGAGCAGAACTATAATGGAGAGACAGAATAAAAGTTCAACTTTCATAAAGAATTCTTATGAACTTTTCTTGTTAATCATTTGACAGTCTTAAACTCATTAATGTTAACTTGGAAATAATTGCTGTGGAGTGCAATGGAAATTACTTCCATGAAAAAACACAATTGTGGCTTAGGGTGTAATTTGTTCACTTTATCCTGAGAGGAAACACATTGGACTTGAGTTCTGAATATATAGAATTTTGGTACCAATGCATAAAGCACAAGAAGAAAATTTCATAAATACAATATGATGATGGTATGAGTTGTTTTGCTTAACATGCAGGCAATACATAGGTAAAAATTAATGAATCCCTAAATTATGGAAAGAGCACTCTTAGTGTAAAATTAGTAATATCTTTAATATTTTCTAATCACAAAAACGAAAGTAAACATAGCTAAACATTCTTGATATACATTGTTGTACAAAATAGTCAATCATTACTTTCATCCTTTCTTCATTGAATAGAAAACATCATTAAATAGAAAAACTATTCCAACCACAAATTTGGAAATGTAACAGTGCTGCTTGATGTTTGAAGACAAAGATTTGTTCTTGGAACAAATTCAAGAACATCGAATTCCTTCTGCCCACTGACTGCATTCTTTCATCCCAGTCAGTAATTGTATTAGCTAACCTATGTTTGTTTGGATTGTTTGGTTTTGAGTCTACATGTTGTGTGATCTCAAGCATTGGACAAACCCTGTGGTTTGTAAGGCATGCTTTAAGGCTCAGTGTATGCATTGTAATCTTAGTAAACATTGATTAAACCAACCATGTTGCCAGGTCACAATAACCATGCAAAAAGTTAGAAGTTGGCTCAAAGTTAACAACTTGTGTTTTTTACCTGAAGTTAATTCATTCAGTGTATTCTAAGGTAGAAACATGAATTGAGATCTTGAATCAGATGTCATAAGTTCTGAAAGGGAAATATTGATGCATTGCCCCCCAAAATGTGAACTATGGGGAAAATAAATATAAAAAGGACAATAATTTGAATAGAAATCTGCATTTCTTAATATTTATTTGTGTAATAAGAATTTTAAATAATTTCTGGAATGAACATTTCCAAGAAGGCAAGGCAAACATTCATAATGAAGTTGGATACTACTCCAGATCACTTAGATCAGGGGCCCACAACCTCTGGGCTATTTGAAATTGACTTGCAACTTGCATAAGTAGAGCTGTGTGCATGCACGCCAGCCTACCACTCATGCAAGGGCTCACCACCCACATGGCCCAAATCCTCTCTTCCCCCCAACCAGGCCACCAAGCCACAAAGGTTGGGACCACTGACTTAGAGCTGTTCTTATTCAATTAATTTGTTCTTCAGCCACCCAATTTATTTAGTACACTACCTCATAATTAATTATACCTAACTGAATCAATAATCTTATTAATACCTCCTCTCTGTATAATTCCATATTGCAGTTCAAATTAACTATACTGCATATCCCACTCTGCTTCAAGTTAAAGAAGCTCTACACATTTAAGAACTCTCTTTAAAAAACACTCTAAAAACATTTTATAGCCAAATAAGTAGCTGCTTCTTTCTTCAACACATTTTGGAGAATGGTTCTCTTTTGCACTCTGCCCTTCTGGGTTGACAGTGTTCAGTGGCATCCATGAGAAGTGTCAAAGAAGTCAAGATGGTGGATACCACCATGAAATCAAAGCTTTTCTTGATTTGTTTTTACATCATTGCCTCCCTAACTGCCTCTGCCTGGCATGTCATATATATTTCATAGCATGTGATATTTTTTTGCCATGAAAATATGCAGTATGACTTTTTTTTGCTCAGTTTCTAATTCTTCTGACTGTGTTCCCTCCAGAATTTGCATTTCAGAGTTCCTGTAAGTAACTCTTGACTATCACAAGAAACATGTGTCAAGCCCAAAATTGACATATATATAACCATTTTATTTATCCCTATTAAATATTCCTTCTCTTTCTTTCTTTTTACAGGTTATGGGAGGTGGGTGGGTTCAGGCTTGCCACATTCCTAAGATGGGAGGAGTGGAGATAGTGAGAGTTGTTTAGGCTAAGTGATTTTCCTTCCCATGGGAACAGAAACTGACCATGCTGAGACCTGGAGGTGGAGATTGATGACACCAGGCAACACTGATTTACTTCTATTGGGAATGTGACTTTTGGGGGCTGTTTCTGATTTTCAATTTTCAATTTTGGTTGTGTCAGATCTAGAATTACAATAGACTTTGCCAATTTGATGCTTTCCTAAATAAAAGAAATTGTTTTGGAAGATGGACCTTGTTCTTTTCTTTTTAAATTGATTTTATCACTTGGAAACCTGACACATGTCAGGAGCAAAGAATCAGGACCATATGTTAAATTGCAGGCAAGAAGATTTATTGTCCAAGAATATAGAAAAGAATCTAGTAAACTAATGTTCAGTGTTAATTGGCACTAGATAAGGGGCAATGGTATTTAAGAGCAGTTAGACGGTTTGTGGGAATCTAACAACTCACTTATTTCCGCCCCCTGGCTTTGATTGTTGTTCTCCTGCATAATAGTGCTTAACTTTGGGTGTTTCATGGTCTTTTTCCATATCAATCTTTAAACAAATCATCTTTCCCCCTTTTCTATAACTCAAGAGAGTGAGTTTGCTTGTTCATTTAACATATACTTCATCCACATTGTATGCCTGATTTTATTATTGTTGCTTGGAATATTTGCATGTTCACTGATTTAAACATGAAGACTTTCCTTGATGATATCATTACATTGATACATCCTAGAATATTTGCTATTGCCCTTGGTATTTTAAAAACAAGAGGGGCCACTTCTTTCTAACCCAGCATTTCTCAGACTCATCAACTTTAAGACATACAGTACATAATTTCCTGGCTGGAGAATTTTGGGAGTTCAAATCCATATGTCTTAAAGTTTTAGAGAAAGCATTGCTCTAATCTATACATTTATGTATTTATTTAGATTGATGGATTTCTGACATTGCTGTTTGGCCTTGCCAGTATTAATACACTCACAGTGATTAGTGTAACACGCTATATAAAAGGGTGCCATCCCAACAGAGGTAAGAGATTTAGGAAATATAAAGTCAAGTTGCACTATTAAAAAAGCTTTTAAGAAATTGGAATATTTTATTATAGACTGTTGTTCAGTTACTTTGGTCCAAGGACTTTGTTTGTTTACTGACAGTTCAAAGTTACAACAGCACTGAAAAAAGTGAGTTGTGACCATTCTTCACACCTACAACTGTTGCAACTTCCCCATGGTCATGTGATCGAAATTCAGATGCGCAGCAACTGACTCATCTTTATCATGGTTGCGGTATCCTGGGGTCATATGATCACCTTTTGCAGCCTTCAAGCCAATGGGGAAGCCATATTCACTTAAGAACTAATTTAATAACTGGAGAGATTCACTTAGCAACTATGGCAAGAAAGGTCATAAAATGGGCAAAACTCACTTAACAAATGTTTCATTTAGCAACAGAAAATTGGGGCTAAATTGTGGTCATAAGTCAAGGACTATCTGTTCTGGCATCCAGCATACCTGAGCTATCAGGTTGGAGAAGGCTTCTTACAATGAATTTATATTACATTTACTAATGAATATGCTCAATGTCTTTACCAATTCAGGACAAAACCACTGATTTTTATTACATGTCTTTGCTTATATATACATACAATTTAGAGGCTTCCCACTCCAAATTATTCTCAGTTTCTTACACTTTCAAGCAAGAAGCAAAAGAGAAAGAAATCTTATGCATCCAGAAAAACAAAGCAAAATCCCTGCAGAGTTAGCCTCAAGGCCTAAAAAAATAGGCAGGCTTTCAAGACTTTCTGAATACCAAAATGGGAGCCATTCAGATCTCAAGGAGGATTCTCTTCCAAAGAGCATACATTGAGACAGAGAATGCAGGTCCTAATAGATAATATTATCAAGAGGACCAGGAAAGCGTCCATTCTGCTTAAACTTACTTGGCAGGTAGGACTATTAGAGATAAGTTGTCCCTCAAATAATAATGCCCTATGCCATCAAGGCTTTATACGTGGCATCAGACTCTTGAATTGCACCAGGAAACAATGTATCTTACCAATGGTGTTCATTTCTACCAACAAAGAAATGGTGTTACACGGGCATTCTATGGCATGCCCAATTGCTGCACGTGTCACTGTCTTCTAGATGAGTTATATCTTCCAAATAGTTTTGCAGGGCAGTTTGCAAACTCAGCACTAATCTGTCTATGAATTGACTAGGGCATGAGTGACTGTCCTGGACTGATCTAAGAACAGACACTACAAGGTTATATAGGTAAAGTGACCACACCTGTCACCTACTCTTCAATCATACATTTATCAGTGCACAATAATAATTGTGGCCATTGCTTATGTGGATGGACTTCTTATAAAAACCAGTGGGGATTACTCTCAGGAAAGTGTGTGTAAGGATTCAGTAGTTCTAATGCACAACTTGTTCATTCCAATGATATTAGGTATACCCAAATCTGTGGGGTCCTCGATGCTCTCTGAGTTTAGTGGTTTTCTAGCAGAGGTTTCATTACCAAACTAGGTAACATCATGATGACATATGCAAGAAAACCACCAAGCTCAGCGAGCACCATGGACCCCACAGTTCAGCCCTGTGCAACAATATTCTCTTCTATCAGAACCAAAAATCTTTGTTTTATGGGCCATAGTTGTCATTTTAATTGTATTAATTGCATTATGATTCTTTGTGGATGTTGAAACTAGAGAACATAAAAGGCATAAAAAGAATACCCTGCTTCCTTTTATACCCTCATTGCTTTTATTGCTGGATGAGTGAATCTTCTAAGTCATATTCATTGTTCAATATAAGTTTTGGTGGGATTTCCAGTTTGGGTTTCTTCAGTGACAGACCGAAATCTGTGATCATGTGTGGTTTCAATCCATGCTCGCCACTGGAATGCCCCGATCCTTTGGATTTGGGGCTGAAGCCACCCCGTATAGGTGGTGAAGGGGGGGAGATTGCTAGCCGAGTGGAGGGGAGCTGCATTTCTCCTCCTTGGCTGGTGTAAACTCCCTTTCCTGAAGGCGGTTGCAGCGGTGGTCAGAAATGGCCACCTCAAGGAAGAACCCAACTGGATAAGATTGTGCAGGAGGAAGACAAAGAGGAAAGCAGGACAGACCAGGCTAAGCAACAGACAACATCGAAGCAAGGTACCCTGAATCTAAAAGTTTGAAGAGGGATACTCCTGAAAGAAGATTTTTAAGCACGAAGGAGAGAGAAAAGGAGGCTAAAAACCCTTTTTAAAATCTTTATATTGACAATTACAAATGGTATGGAAAGAAATTTGTTAATCTATTTTGATACTAATAGGCAACTTTAAGCTGAAATCTAAGTGTCAAAAGGAGAATAAAGTTTTTTTTGGTCATTTTAAGGCCCTAAAAAGGAGAAGAGTGGAGGCAAAAGGGTGGAACTTGGAATAATGAAAAAATGGAGTGCCACCTGGAAAAATAAAGAGGATTAACAGTGAAACTTTGAAAAGACTCCCGAGGATACATTGTAACTGAAATGTTATTAAAAGATACAGTAACCCACAGAAAGGGAAAGTAAAGCCCCTGTCACACTGCACCAATGGATGGAAAGAGGATGTAAAACAGAGAAAAACACTTACCATTTGTTGGTTAATACGATGCTTCCGTTCTGTACTCACTGCCTCCATTTTGCTTCCTCTCTATCCGTCCAGCATCCGTCTATTGATATTTCATCCGCTCAAAAGGTTTTGAGCTGCTCAAGACTTTTGAGCGGAAAATGTATCCAACGCATCCGTTCTGCATCCGCTAGGCATATGGGGGACATCCGTTCTGCATCCATTATGCATCCACTATATCCACTAGACATCCGCTGCGCATCCGCGCAACTCGCATCCGTTCCAGCGGTAAACGGACACAGGGAGGAAGCGGAACGGACGCGCAGCGTTAGTAGCACGGATGGAGAAAGGATGAAAGCGGATGCAGCATGCAAAGAAAGCATTTAAAATGGAAAAAACGTTCACAAAGGGGATCTATCTCGGATATTAAGGATGTCTAGAGGATGCCTAGAGGATGCAAAGGGACACATAGGGGAAAACCTATATTGCCTATAAAAAGGGGGAGCAACTCACCTGGATCTCACTTTCAGACCAGCAGCCCAGCTGTGCAGACCTCTGCAGCCTTCATCTGACTCTTCCTCTTCCACAGCATCCAGTCATGTCAATGCGTCTGGCAGCAGGTCTTTCCTCTGAATGGTGACCTGCTTCCGAGCTGCTTCCCTTTATATCTGCGGGGCTGATGCAATAAATCCCCCCCGCATGCGCAATTAATGCCAGGCATCTGCTAGGCTTCCGCTGTGCATCCGCTAGGCTTCCGCTCTGCATCCGCTTCATCCGTTGTGCATCCGCTATGCATCCGCTTCATCCGCTTGACGTCCGCTCTGTATCTGCTGTATCCATTTCGCGTCCACTTTGCTGAGGTCCCCCGGAAGCCTACCAGATGTGCCATCCGCTCCCATCCGCTTCCATCCGCTAGGCTTCCGCTCTGCATCCCTTTTCCATCCGCCCTGCGTCCTCCCCACATCCGTTCCTTTCCGTGTTATCCGCTCTGGTTATTCAAATTTTCGCCCCTTTTGAGAGCGGATAACAACAGATGGAACATTTTTCTCATCCGCTGTGTCCTTTTTACAAACGTTTTGCATCCGTTGGGCAGTGTGACAGGGCCTTAAGGGTGCTGGCCTAGAAACCACAAGACTATGTGAGTTCTAGTACCGTTTTATATATGTGTGCTGTTTAACTTCCTTCGGGTATTATCCCACGTCATTGTAGTGCTGTTAAAGTTTTAGCAACGTTTCAGCAGAATCCTATCTGCCATCATCAGGCTTCTGTATGGATGTGGGTTTCACAGCTCCTGGTTTCAAATTCGAGGCTGGTCCATTCTGATTGGCTAGGAGCCTGGGTCTGTGTTCATTGGACTTGGAGTTTGATTGATTGGTGTTTCTGGTTTCTTCTGTCTGTTTTGTGGCTTTGATTGGCTGGCAACACTCTGTTCTTGTGTTGGAGGCTTTCAGTGCAGCTTGGCTTCATGTGAAAGGATGGCTGTTATTCATTAGCAAGCTAGGTTTCACCTGGGTGTCTGGTGGGGGGGTGTTTGAGTTGCGTGTCGTTTGGCAGGGGGTCTGGATCTGGAAAGCCCATGATGAGGTTGCGTTCCAGCCCCTCCTTGAGGTCACTGGCGTTGTATACCTGGGCATCTGAACATGAGCCGTTGCCTGAAGCATCGATGTACATGAACTTGTAGTCAGCATTGACCATGGCGAAGAGGACAATGCTGAAGAAGCCCTTGTAGTTGAAATAAGTGGACCCCAACTTGGCTGGAGCTTTGCAGGCCACGTGCTTGCCATCTATGGCTCCTACTGTGTGGGGGAAGTTCCACTTCTGATACCACTACTCTGCAAGTTTCTTCCAGCCTTCTTCAGTGGAGGGGCACTGGAGGAGCTCCTCCAGGTATTCTTCAATGATGGCCTGCACCACTTCTCTGATCACAATGCTGATGGTGTTGTGTGGCACCCTCCAGCCATACTGCATGCTCCTGTAGGTGATCCCTGAGGCCAGGTGGCGCAGAGTCAGTGCCACCTTGAGCCCAGGGTCCAGGCTGGGCCGGAAGTTGGTGCTCTGCTTGGTCAACCTGGGTGTCAGCCGCTGCACAAGTTCGTCAAACATGGCTGGAGGCATCCTCATGAAGTTGTCTTCGTTCCTGAGCTCCACCACCAGCTTGTCGTACAGTCCGTACTCTGCTCTTCTCCCGATCCATCTTCAGACCCAGACGCTTCTTGGCCGCCTCTTTTTCTTCCCGTAGTAGAGTTCACAGAGCCTGTAGATGGCTTCGCACTGTTGCAGAAGGATGGTGGCTACCAAAAGGAGTTTGTTACGATCCATGGTGGACATGACTGGATGCTGTGGAAGAGGAAGAGTCAGATGAAGGCTGCAGAGGTCTGCACATCAGGGCTGCTGGTCTGAAAGTGAGATCCAGGTGAGTTGCTCCCCCTTTTTATAGGCAATATAGGTTTTCCCCTATGTGTCCTTTTGCATCCTCTAGGCATCCTCTAGACATCCTTAATATCCGAGATAGGTCCCCTCTGCAAACGTTTTTTCCATTTTAAATGCTTTGTTTGCGAGCTGCATCCGCCTTCATCCCTTCTCCGTCCGTGCTACTAACGCTGTGCGTCCGTTCCCCATCTGTTCCGCTTCCTCCCTGCATCCGAGTGGATGCGAGTTGCGCGGATGCGCAGCGAATGCCTAGCGGATATAGCGGATGCGTAACGGGTACAGAACGGATGTCCCCCGTATGCCTAGCGGATGCAGAACGGACACATTGGATACATTTTCCGCTCAAAAGTTTTGAGCAGCTCAAAACCCTCTGAGCAGATGAAACGTCAATAGACGGATGCTGGACGGATAGAGAGGAAGCAAAACGGAGGCAGTGAGTACAGAATGGAAGCATCGCGTTAACCAACGGATGGCAAGTGTTTTTCTCTGTTTTACATCCTCTTTCCATCCATTGGTGCAGTGTGACAGGGGCTTTAACCATTATATCAGACAGGCTCTCCTATTTTCTTTATAGAATATTCTTTATTATTATATTACTTTGAAAGTATTAAAAACCCATTTCTGGTGTTTATTTCAGTATATTGTATCAGCTTGAGCAGTGTCTCCTTTGCTATTTTTCTTATCTGGACAACAGCTTTCTTCTGGTCACTGGCTCCACTCTTGGGATGGGGGAGCTATACAGGTAATTCATATTTTTAATTATTCTGCATGTCCATGTAGGGCTACCTTTGTTAATGCTGCCACCAAATCAGCTATCACTTCTGTACTGAAATAATAGTCTTCCCATTACAAAATTCTTTGCCTTCTCAACACGCATCTCACTGTACTCTTTGATATATCTTAAGACATTCTAACCTTTCCCTCTAGTAAAAAATAAACTCAGCAGAATAGTTCTTTAAAATGCAAAAATTAAAAATGACCTGGTTTAAAAACTGTACAATGAACCAAGTTCTCCTACTTCCTAGACCGGATGTATGGAACATGTGAAATCGACTGGACAAAGGCCAATTTCTCAACCACATATAAGTCCTACATTATATCAGTGTTCATCTGCTGTTTCTTTGTGCCTGTGATAGTCATGGTTTTCTCATACACATCCATCATCAACACAGTTAAGTCAAGCCATGCATTAAGTGGAATGGGTGACCCAACGGATAGGCAGCGGAGGATGGAACAAAGCGTTACTAGGGTAAGGTGTGGCCATTTTTCTCTTGCTGAAACAAAATTGCTAAAACTCCATTGTGATAGCTATCATATCTGGTCAGCATGGATATGATGGACAAATCTCTGCTGCCATTCAATGGTCATTTGGGATCTTTGCAGCCCAGATGTGGTACTTTTTCAATATATTATTTTCTTTCTCTCTTGGTAATCCATGGCAACGCAGCATCAGGCAATAGGACAGGTATAAATAGAGTATCATGACATTGATTTATTAATTGATTTACAGTATATTTAGACTGACACTTAGGATAAGAAACTATGCTGAAGAGCCTCTTAGGATAAATGCATGGAACCATGACAAAAATATCTCTTTCTCTTATCCCAACCAATTTGAAAGCCAAATCTCCCAAAATAAAATTCATATTATGCTTAAATGCAATTCAAGAGTAGGTCATAAAAGGCTTTCTAAATTATATGTTCAGCTATTTATTGTGAATAACAGGGTCGATCATGTGAGTCAAGAAAGTCAAGATAGCAGCTACAATTGCATGAATCAAGCCTTGTTCCTTTTTTAATGTGTGGTGTGCAATGCTTGTGAAAAAGGACGAGGGCTTCTATCAGGGAGCTACAGCAACCAACTTGACTTTTCTTTGATCCCACTGGTGTGCAAGTGCACAAACAAAATGACAAGGTAAACTACAAAGAGCCTGGCTTTTTGGAGAGCAAGTATTATGCTAAAGTGAAGTGTGGCTTCGGACCCCAAAGCAATGCTGCCCCTTCTTCCAAATTGTTGATTTCTAACATAAAGTTCAGTAAATCTAAATTGACTAAGCTGTTGGGCATGGAAACCAACAAGTCTCATTTTTTGGTTTTCTCTCATCTAGATCTCCCTTGTGGTCTGCACATGTTTTATTGCTGCCTGGTCCCCATATGCTGTCATTTCCATGTGGTCTGCTTGTGGTTACACTGTCCCCAACTTGACCAGCATCTTTGCCAGCCTTTTTGCAAAATCGGCCAGCTTTTATAACCCTATCATCTACTTTGGGATGAGCTCCAAATTCCGAAAAGATATCTCCATCTTCTTCCACTTTGCCAAAGAAATCAAGGACCCTGTAAAGCTCAAACAGTTCAAGATCCTCAAGCAGAAAATGGACAACTCCCCATCTTGTGCAGAAGAGAAGAAAGCAATAAATGCACAGCCTGCCCTGCATTCTGATTCGGAAAAGGGGAGTCATTCTAATATGCCTCCCCCAGTAAATAGAGCAGAGGGCTTGTTTGCTTTTGATAATTTGCCCTCAAATCCTGACATTGAATGTGATCGATTGTGAACATAAGCAATGATGGACATCTAATTAATGCAACAACAGAATATGGATTTCTTTGAGTGTGCTTTCTCTGTTTCCACTATGTCATATGAAAGCCCATTTGATTTTAAACAAAATTGAGAGAGATATGAAAGTAAGAACAAAATCATAAGACTGATAACAGCTATGCAGATTCTCAGTCAATCAGGTCATTATTGTCCCAAAGGTGCTTTCTCAAATGGCAACTTGACTTTCTGGTTTTTCTTTGAATACATTTTGCTTCTCATCCAAGAAGTCCAGTTACCTCTTGAAAAGCACCTTTAGGACAAGACTGACAACATTTCTTGGTAAGTGACTACATACAAAGTAAAACAGCACAGACTTAACATGAATGGTATTTATTTCCCTTCTAATGCTCGAAGATTGCAGGCAAAAGATATTCTTGCACAATTCTTATTCTCTGGCAGGTTTAACAAAAATGACAAATTTTAGAAATTTGAAGTTACATTTTTCTGCCTTTTTATTCCTTGCTTGGAATCCTGTGTTGTTTTGTTTGCTCCACCAAAGCGCAATATTGCTTTGATAATTCGGGAAACCTTTACCAACAACAATGTGACTTCACATTTAACCACCAGAGCGTGGACAATAATTAATGTTCTTCTTAAATATACTAACTGCTGCAGAGACTTTTATGAAAATCAAGCCATTATTAGCCAGCCCTGGGGGTGGCAGTCTTGATTCCTTAATCATAGTTGAATATAGATTACAAGCAAACGCTAATTTATATATTTTTGGTGATGCTTAAGAAAAAGCTAAATTAACCAATTTAAGGAAAGGAGATTTTTTCCCCTAAATATTCTAGAAATACAACTATTATTCCATGTTATTGTTGTTATTATTACACTGCCTTTTTAATATTTATCTAATATTATTAAAATTTTCATTGTATTTGTCTGTCTGTACCATGTTAGCCAAATGCTGCAACAATTTTTGAATCAGGGCACCTAAAATCCACTAACTTAAAGAACACATACAAATGTAGGACACATTACTCGAGTGGAATTGAAGTTTTTGAAGATGTTCAGACCAGTTTTATTTGAAAAACAATATTATTGCCACAGTCCCATTTCTGGTATTCCCTGCCAGCTTCCTACAAGCAAGTCAATGGGAAAGCTGGCAGGAAATTGGAAGCCATTTCTGCTCCAACAGCTTTTTTGGTCATGGTTATTCTGTTCACCTGGTCACACCAGACTGCACTACCTTTCTCTCAAAGGATGATCTAATTAACAAATAATAGATAATCAGAATTGGAAGGGACCTTGTAGGTCATCTAATCCAACACCCCCACCCACCCAATTGGGAGACCCTACCCCATTTTGGACAAATGGCAGTCCAATCTCTTCTTGAAACTCTCAAGTGATGGCTCTCCCACAACTTCCAAGGGCAAGCTGTTCCATTGGTTGATTGTTCTCACTGTCAGAAATTTTCTTCTTGTTTCCAGGTTAAATCTCTCCTTGTTTAGTTTCCATCCATTATTCCTTGCCTGGCCTTGTTTTAGAAAATAGAATGACTAGTCCAAAAACAGAGATCATATTCAGGAATATTTTGTAATAAAATATGTTCCAAGATCTTTAAGGGACCTGGGTATATATCCCTGCCCTTAATAGGACTGCTCAAAATGCCAACAAGGTAGGGATGAAAACTTTTTCATTATGCAGTAATAGAAAATATTGGGGAAAAAAGGGGGAAATAAAAAGAGTGAAAAATTCCAGCTATGTAATTTTAATAATGACATGTATCTTGAACTATTGATGTTAACCCTATTTTAGAACTTCTATGGAGATTCTCAGTCATCCAGATCATGGTGGTCCCAAAGGTGCTTTTTTCATGTTTGGCTTCTCATTCTTGGATGAGAAGCAAAATGTCTTCAAAGAAAAACCAAAAAGTCCAGTTGCCTCTTGAAAAAAAGCACCTTTGGGACTATTTTGGAACTTGAACTGAGAAGCAAAGATGATGATACAATGTATTTTGTCTTATTTTTTAGGAACACAGCAGTTCAAGACAATGTGAGAATTACATCTTATGTAAAAATCCTGACTAACAGTTTTAAATATTTTATTTAACCTTCCTCCAATAAACAGTCCAAGAACATGATACTTCTATATAATGAAATGTTTGGGTTCATTTAATTCAAGGACCCATCCCCATAGATGGTGATATTGTTTATTCTACATAAAGAAAAAAATAATCACAAGAAAACCTTATCTTGAATGCAGCATGCTATAATAATATGAATGATATTAAAGCAGAATTGTACATGTATCACTTTTTTGGTGGAAGAACTGAAATTTGGGATATTGCATTTTTAGCATGGATGCAAAATTAACTTCAGTTAGTAGGAATTTCATACAAAATGTTGTGACAGCTATATAGCATTAATTATTGAACTAATGCATGGGTGTCAAACTTTCCATGTCACGTTGCTGTCATGTGATGTTTTGCAATGTTTTTCCCATTTGTGGAGCTGAGATAGGTATGACCTGTACATGACACATCTGGCCCGCAGGCTGCCAGTTTGACACTTCTGGACTAATGGATCTCTGTCAACCATTCTAATGCTTTAAAAAATCCACAGCTAGATTCATGTAACATAAAAATGCTGTGTAAACCTAGTAAATCAGCAAATAGAAAAATCTGACATTTGTCTATAATTCTTAACTCTTTTTTGCATTTGTATATGTCTAAGACCTAATATTATTTCTTTGACTATTAAATGAGTGGGTAGGGAAGCTGGTGGAACTGTATACCATTCAGTAGGGAGAAGATAGGTGCCTACATTTTTCTACTTGTGATCTTTGGGATGATTACAAAAAAGGCCCACCTTCCTTTCCTTCCTTAGTATATTTGTTTGAAGATTGTCATCTGTAATTTCTATTTCAGAACAAATAAACAGTATAAGCAACAAGAAAGAACCACAGACAAACTGAAACTATATTCATTTTTAGAAGAAAATGGGATAGTTCTCTCCTTTTTTCTGCATTTAATTACCATCACTCTGAGTTAATAATATGTTTCTTCTTATATGGAGCTTCATATGAGTAAAGGGCACTAACACTATAGCTTTTTCTTTGCTTGAAAACCAAAGCAGGAGGTTCTAGTTAGTAGTATACATTTCCTGGGAGTTTCTTTTATCAACTATAGCACATAAAAAGTGCAGTTATATGGATCAATACAACTACTTGTGAGAGCCAATCTTCTGCTTAATACTGTATTATAGTTACTTTAATTTCAAGACTAAGTTGATAATTTTGTTCTTTTTACTGATGAAGAGAAGGATGACACTGGTTTTTCTCAGATTCACAGAACTAATGTGGTTGATTCTGGAAATCCTGGAAGACATTTGACTGAATACACTCTTTTTTTCAAGTGGAATCAATATTCATCATAGACAATCTTTGAACCATTGGATTATTGGACTAGATGTGTTAGGATCTAGGAAGACTCCAGATGACTTCAGGATGAATAGATTTCTAGACTCATGCTTTCTCCTATCATCAAAATCACCTTGAACCTATTACAATAATATTAGGCTTATAATTAACCAAGTGTGGGATAGTTTGGCTTTGCCAGAAAAATAATGAAAAACAACCAATTAATAAAACAAACAGAATGTAAAAATATTTGGGAATGAAATAGAGAAGTAGTCAGCATCAATTTCCTGGTGGAAATAATCTTTGGAACAATTACTTCTTGAAAAGCTCTTCTTGAATTTAACAGCATGGTTGCTGTTTGAACTCTGCATATTAAGCCATGGCATTTCACAGTAGTCAACAAACAATGAAGACAAACACAGAAACTAGATGTATGGGGCTTTAATTAAACTAAATCCTATGGTGACATTCCTTCAACTTCAATAATGTAATCACAGAAATTGTTGAATAAAATTCTCCTCACAGTGTCAGAATTTCGGCAGTTATTCCAATTAAATAAATAAAGTTCAAGCCAACTGCTATTAGAAAATTATTAAGAAAGGTCAGGTTTTTAAAAATATAACTTTTGTTTGAAGTAGAAAATAAGAAAAAGGAATGCTGATTCGAGCTTTAGAGGAGTTATAGTTTTGGTTTTTGATTGTTTATTTAGAACTGTTCAATTGGACTTGGGTATATCTTTGGCACATATTAACCAGGAAAATGTCTAAGTGTGCATCAACTTCCTTTAAAATGTCTTCTAACAGTCTGAGTATTAATTCATCACTTATTTTGATAAATATTTCTGCAACTCTTTCTATTAAATCCCTGATCGATTCAAAAGTGTTTTCTGCTCACAAAGAGTTGCAAATTTTGTGGATATTTCTATATACAGTATGTATCCTTTGGGATTTTCTGCCCAACTTTCTTGTTTAGTCAATAGCCCTAACACTTTCTGGAGGTTTCTCCAGAGTTCTTTCTGCAACCCTGCTTAGTTTCCAAATTTAGACAAAGGTGGCCAGGTTGTCAACTACTAATGTTCTGGAAAAAAAAACAATTGCAAACCACTTTCATATTGCTGTCCAAAACAGACATGCATCCTTGAAGTAATCAAGTATCAAGCATAACTAGAAGAAGATTTTATCTGTTTCATTCAAGTATTTTTACAATTTCATTTTTTCACCATATTGCTTTATAGTCAATAATAAAATGGCAATTTGTGGTATCTTCTTTTAAAGACACAAAAAATCCTATTAGTGTTCTTCCACCTCATAGAAGTAAAAGTATAAGAAGAAATAACTAAAATTTGTAGATATTGACAACCCAAATCTCTTTCCTGAGGCATCACTTCACTTTTCTTAATGATAGGACTGGCCCCGCCCTGCTCCAAGGCTTTCCTCATACTTAAATTATGTGACCTATCAGAGAATTTGCTGAAGCACTGCCCAGAGACTGGTGCCAAGACAGCATAAATAGGACACATTAAGGAGGCTTTGTGTCTTAACATCACAGCAAACTGACCTTCTGATCTTGAATAAGTAAAACAGGGTCAGACCTGGTTAATCTCTTGATGGCAGATAATCAGGAAACATCAGGACTGTAGAACAGACAAGGATGTAAAAGATCAGGAAAAGATAATGGAAATTATTCCCATAATGTTATCAAGAAAACAGCAGGACTATATCAACAAAATTACCAATACACAAGCTCTGCTTGAGGGACTTTTTAGTTTATCTGCTTAACAAGATTTGGAAAACTATATTCAGCTTGTTAGATTTAAAATAACATACGGTACATATTTTTAAACTAAGCTTTCAAAGAGCTTAAGTTTCACTCATTACAATTTCTTTATCTTAAAGTGAATTTGGACCTGGGGAATATTTTATGTATGTGTGTGTATATAAACATCCTCAACCCTGAGCTACAAATACTTTCTTCTATTGATATATCTTTTCCATATCATTAGTTTGTTTGTTTTTTATTGCAGATCTTCGATAGCATTTACGGAACTACTGCAAATATTTTAAACTAGTAACCCATGTCAATATTTTTTGAGTTAGATTTGCAAATGGATAACCTGTTAAAACATGTCTAGTATTTCTGGATCATTTTTGAATGCATGCTTTCACAATTATTTATAGGCTGGATTTTTAGTGCATAATAAAAATATAAAATGCAGTTTAAAACAGCACCATTACACCAACATCTGGGAAATCCAGTGAGGCCAAAAAGAATGTGAAGACTAGACTTTTGCTCTGTAGCAAATCCTTGGGAAATGTGTGAGAATGAGAATGAGAATTTTGAGCAGGAATTCCCAAAAGTTTCTTCCCTCCCTTCAGCCCAATCTTTCAAGATCTTCCCAGTTCTTCACTTTTCACTGGAAAAGTATTCCACTCTTATACCATTGACAATTGACCTAAAATGACATACCCTTGTGCCCCTTCAGGATTTGATAGAAGTAGAGCATGCATGTGAATATGCATAATGCTTTGTGAATGGTTCAACATGGAACAGGTAAGAATTGTGCAATTCCCCTGATTCATTTAGTGTATTTATAGATGGCACGTGTTATTAGAGATACATTTGGTGAAGTCATAAGTATGCATATAATTTTCTATACAGAAATTATTTGCAGGGAATGTTACATATTCAGTATTTATTTACAAGTAAGCCACGAGTTTTAAATGCCAAAAAAAATCCCCAAACTTGGATCTGGGTTATTCATGGACTGTTCAGTTCCCAAATATTGAGGCTTTCCAAAACTCAGGAAAATTGCCGAAATTCAAAGTAATTGTCTGCTTGCCTGAAATTGGATAAGGAATCACCCATCAAGTTTTGCTTACAATTGTTCTGAACATTAAGATATTCTCATCCAACCCATATTAATGTACTGTAAACAGCACCAAACTTGATTGCAGGAAATACAACTTTAGCAACAGAGTGGTCAGTGTCTGGAATACTCTACCTGACTCTGTAGTTTCTTCCCCAAACCCAAAAACTTTAACCTTAGACTGTCTACTATTGACCTCACCCCTTTCCTAAGAGGTCTATAGGGGACGTGCATAAGCACACCAACGTGCCTACCATCCCTGTCCTATTGTTTCTTTTTATTTTTCTCATATGTATCCATTTCATGTATTCATAACGATGTTATACTTATACCTGTTATCTTATAATTGCTTGACAAAATAAATAAATAAATAAAAAAATTTGTAGCATTTGTATATGATTGACTTCGGCAATATTTTCCCTAGGAGAGCCAAATTATAGGACTGTACTCATAAAACTATATCATTATTTATAATGTTTTTAGAAAAATCAAACCTTTTTTTTCCATCTTGGTCAGAAAAAAAGCCAGATAGGTGTGCCAGTGCTTTGGAAGTATAAGGAAACAAGACAGGATAGGTTCCTTACAAGGGGCTTCTTATGAGCTGCTGTAGCTATCTTGAAATCTGGAGGAAGCAGCTACTAATCTCCTAATAGATCACGCTAGAGATTCTGGCTGCACAGATTATTTGGAAGGGTAGTTATGCCAACACTCTGCTACAGTTCCAGCAGGTTCCATCCAGAAAAATCTGAATTTGTTCAGTTTCCAAAGTGTGCACTACAGAGAGGATGTGTTCAGCTTCGTGGAAGCAAGTACTACAGAGCTGTTGCTGGCATTGCTTATGCATTTTGACCGCCCACTGCCATGTAGCATCTCAGCAGAAGCCCATAGGAAAAGTTTGAAGGTCCAACACAAAGAAGCTATTATTGGAATCTGTTTGTAGGCCTGACTTACGGCAGTGGATAAAACTACCGAGAAGTCATTCAGATTCAACTGTAAACCAATAAACCCTTGCTTTATTGTATATTCAAATTCAGTTTAATCCTATGGAAGCCTCATCCTTTCATTAATTGCCAAGGCAAACAAGCCTGGTATTTTTTATGATCTCTTTACACAACAATTGGATTGGCAAAATTTATCTAACCATTGGCCAGCTGTATTTAGATGCCAAATATGTCCACAAACACATGGGGTTGTGTTCTTACAGCGCACTTAATCCAATCCATCATTCACCAATCAAATCTCCTTACTATTGATTCTGGCAGTGTATAACTACACTGAGTGAAAAACTCACTTCATGGCATTCAGAGCTACTTCCCACATTCTCCATCAAACAGCCTGGTATTCCATTAGCCCATCTTAGCAGTGAGTTTTGTCGTGGAAAGTCTTGATTTTTCAGCTCTTCTGTCCTTCTACCTCCTTTTAATAGAGCACTAAGTATGCAAAACAACTCAGTTTTAGGTATGGCAATGACAGAATTGACCAAACGGAGTTAGCTTAACCTTGAATATGGCTAGGCCTACAGACCCTTAAACTAAGTGATCGCTGGGGAAGTAATTTATTATCCCCTCACTGAAGGGGATAATACATTACATTTTAACATGTAGTGAGACTGAGGCCAAAGACCATAAATGGGAGCTCTCAAAACCTAAAAGAATCTAAAAGTACAGGGTGACATAAATTATGTTACTAGACTCCTTGTAACACCAAGCACCCAATGGGAAATTATATTGGCAATAGTATGAAATCTTTCTAAGTTTCAACTTGAGCATCCATGTCTCTAATAGATCTGCTCCCTCTGCTGGTCAGAAAGCTACTTGCTTCTTGTTACCTGTCTGTCTGCAGTCTGCAGCCCTTGGATTTGCATTTATCAAACCACTCTTGAAAATCAGTGTTCAGAAGGTCTGGGTTTGAAGATTACTATTTCCTACACCAATCCCAAATTACTCTTTCCTACACAAATCCCAAATTGCACAGGTCCCACAGCATCATATACTAATCTCTTGGATGGAATTAAAGTATTGCAGCCTGGATTCAGTTTGTATTTCCTCCTGCCGCTTGTTGTTACCCTTTTAGAATAACCTAATAAGCTGAATTGCATTTAATTTGGGCAGTTTGAAAGAATGTTAATTTCCAGACAAGGCTATTTTACATGGTCTCAGATCAGCCTAAAAATTTACCAAGAGACTTTTACCAGTTCCCAGGAAGCTACATTGGAAATGGATCTTTCAAATCATTATCTAGAATCCCAGCTCTCCTGATAGATTCAATGGCTATTTATTGGAATCAAATCCAATCTGGCAGCATTTTGTAGCAGTGAAGAATCAAAACAACAATTTACAAAGTTTGGGTCAAGTAGGATACTTAATGTCAATATAGCAAATTAACAATGCTTTAATTAAAGCTTGTAGAAGATAACAGATAACAGATTGGAAAGGACCTTGTAGGTCATCTAGTCCAACCCGCTGCCCAAGCAGGAGACCCTACACTATTTCTGACAGATAGGAGTCCAATCTCTTCTTGAAAGTCTCAAGTGATGGTGCTCCTACAACTTCCAAGAGCAAGATGTTCCATTGGTAGATTGTTCTTATTGTCAGAAAGTTTCTCCTTATTTCCATGTTAAATCTCTCCTTGTTCAGTTTCCATCCATTATTCCTTATCTGGTCTTCGGGCGCTTTAGAAAATAGCTTGACCCCTTCCTCTCTGTGGCAACCCCTCAAATATTGGAATACATCTATCATGTATCCCCTGGTCCTTCTCTTCATTAGACGAGCCAAGCCCAGTTCCTGTTACTGTTCTTCATATGTTTTAGTCTCCAGTCCCCTAATCATCCTAGTTGCTCTTCTCTGTACTTTTTCTAGAGTTTCAACATCTTTTTTATTGTGTGGTGACCAAAATTGGATGCAGTACAATAAGTGAGGTCTTACTAAGGCTTTATAGGGTGGTATTAGTACCTCACTTGATCTTGATTGTATCCCTCTGTTAATGCAATTTCAGATTGCATTTGCTTTTTTGGCTGCTGCTGCATACTATTGGCTCATATTTAACTGGTTGTCCACTAAGACTCCAAGATCCCTCTCACAATTACTGCTATTGAGCCTGGTTTTGGTTTTTATTTCCTAAGTGTAGGACTTACTTTTCTCTACATTGAATTACTTTTTGTTAAATATGGCCCAGTGTTCTAGTCTGTCAAGATCCATCTGGATCTTGAGCCTATCTTCTTGGGTGTTAGCTATTCCTACCAGCTTAGTATCATTTGCAAATTTGGTAAGTTCCCCTTTTATTCCCTCATCTAAGTTGTTAATGAAGATATGAAAGAGTGTTGGGCCTAAGACAGAACCTTGTAGTACCCCACTGCTTAGTTTCCTCCATGTACGCTTAGAATCATTAAGAACTACTTGTTGAGTACGGTTTGTCAACCAGTTGTGAATCCATCTGGTGGTGGTGCTATCTATTCCACTTTTTTCTAGCTTACCATGAAGTAGGTTGTGGTCTATTTTGTCAAATACCTTGCTGGTATCTAAATATATTATGTCCACAGAATTTTGTTGGTCTAAAATTTAGTCACTATGTTGAAGAATGAAATAATATTGGTTTGGCATGATCTGTTTTTAACAAACCCATGCTGACTTCTAGTTATTACTTGTTTCTAGATGTTGGCAGATCTGTTTTTTTATTATCTTTTCCAGTATCTTCCCAGGTATTGATGATAGGATGATTGGTCTGTAGTTTCCTGGGTCTGTTCCCCCCCGCCCTTTTTTAAAAGATGTAGCCAATGCCCAGCCAGATTGTCCACACCCATGGTCTCTGAAGTTGGCACCCTCAATTTAAGCTCAAAAGTCTTTTAATAAAATGTTTGTAGTATATAATGAACATAAGCCTCTTTAAATGAAAATCACCAGTTCCCAAACCTAACCCAGTGGCATTTCCTGATTCCAAATTTAATGGGTACCATTCAAATTTGGGTTTTGGCTATTCATGGTAGTTAAGCTGTAACCTGGAATTTTGTGGGTATTTTATATTCTAAATAGAGTACACAGCATCGGCAAAATCTTTCCCAGAACACTGCAAAATGCATTCATGTCTTCTTCAACATTTACAAGGTTCCAGTGTCCTGCTCAGGATATTTGTCTTACAGCTTTCAGCATTTCCAGTGAAATAAACCAAAACATACAAATTTCACTTCTTCTTGTTGTTCTAAAATAAAAATAATAAAATCTAAAGGAAATAGCTTCTATGCACAATTTTAGCCAAAAAAAACCACCCCAAAAAACAAAACCAAGAATTGATGGAAAGAAGCAGCTGCTGAAGAGGTGGCCACTTTGTTTGATATTGAAAATACTATGATTGGACAGGTGGGCTAGGAAAACTTTGAAGCCTCTGGTTTACAGAAAATGATCCATGGTATTAGTCATGATTGACAACACATAAAATACATGTGAGGCATATAAGCTTCTATTTCTAATCCCTCTAAAGTTGCAAGATGAGAGGATCTGGAATAAGAACATGTGACCATGGCTACTTGGTAGTGACTAATTGGTTATAAAGATCATGCCTCAGAAACATAAGATTCGATGAAAATTTATGTTAGGGATTCTTTTTCTCTCTGTTAGTGCAATTAAGTACAGTACAGCTTGTTAGAACAATTTGATTACAACTTGTGTATCAAAGCAACTAATGAATGTGTATGCTCCTACTCTATGAAGGATATTTGTGTAACCTTTAATTACCATGTCTACTTATCATCTGTACAGGTAGTTCTTGCTTAATTATGTTAATCAGGATTTGCAACTCCATCATAAGGCATAAAGGTAATAAAGCATGATATATGTGATTGCGCCATATTATACCAGTCTCAGTTCTAATTGCTGTTCTGACTCTAGAATGGTCCCTTAAGCACAATGGCATGTGGCCAACATTTGTCACTGAACAAGTTATCATGAAGTAAGGACTACTTGTATTGTAACTGAGTACCCTTGGTTAATCTTCTATATAAGATAATGCAGCTTTTCTTCATGGATCTTGAACAAGAGATCAGTGACTTGGTATAACGCCTAGCTTTGGACTAATAAAAATGATTGTTTGGATAATTTGGCATTTGGACTAAAACATTTGGCATTTCTTAGTGTGCCAGAAAGATTTTCCTCTAGAAAGGAAACAGCAATATTCCCTAGAAAAGGGGGAAGGGGAGGAAGGGAATCACAAAACATACATCATGTACTTATGATGCAAATTCCATGACAAACTTGCATCCCGATGTCTGGGAAAGTTTAAATTGTGGTATCCCAACATTCTGCTCTAAGGCAGAATGTATACTCACAGTCATTTACAAATGCCATATATATCAAGTTGGTGAAAGAAAGGGGTGGAAATATTATGAAGAATCTTGTTCTCACACTGAGATTCCCCTTCATTCTCAAAATCTGAAATGACCGCAGTAATTTAATATTAAAGATTAAATTTTAAAGGCATATGGTTACAATTTATAAACCAGAGTAACAAAACTCTTAAAAGAGAGAGCAAAGAAATGCCCCGCCTTCCTTAAAATTACCATATTTGATATGCAGTCAGTAGTTACACACAACAAAAACCATACAAGTCACATAAATATTCCCTTATAGAAACTTGCCCTGGTTTATATTCATTTCAACATATTTTGTCTCCTTCCTTGTGCACAGTAATATATGAAATAGATATTATTTGGCTTCAGAGAGTAGCTCTAAGCTGTTCTTATTTTGTTTCCTAGCTCATACAAAAGCAATTGCTCTTCCCCCCCACACCCTGAATGGATTCATTGCCATTTCCTTTGATACAGTTAACTTGAAAGGAACATGATATAAGTTTACCAGAAAATTTAATAATTGCTCCAAGGTAACAATGAATCTATGATCTGTTTTGTTACAGGTGTTATATATACATAAATAATGATCATAATTAACTTGATTCTATCTGGGGGATTTTTGGGGGGGAAACGTGATCTTCTAACAAATAAAAACTTGACAATAATGAAGACATTTTGTGTTTGTCCCTCACTATGGATTTCCAAAGATATGAGACTTTATACAGCCCTCCAGATGTTGTTGAATATAGCTTTAAGCAATATTGCCAGTAGTCAAGAGATGCTGAAAGCTGAAGTTGAGAAACGTCTGGAAATCCACAGATTTAATATACCTGCTGCTCTATTTTTATATATTGGTTTAATTGGTTTGGACTGTTATTAAAAGAAGGGCCGGTAAAGTATCAAGTATATGATAGAGACTATTAAAAAGTTATATAGATAATTCTAATAATATTTGTAACTTCAGAATATTGAATCATTAGTTGGCTGATCTTGTATATTCCAATAACTTTTAAAAAGCCAGTTTACGACATTGCTGACATGTCTTGATCACCACACACCTGGATTACCGCAATGTGTTCTCTGTGACTGCCTTTGAAGACTGATCAGAAACCTGATTGTTAGTAAATTTCTGAAGGCAGACCAAAGTGCTGGATTGATTTATAAAGCCTTATATGCAGGGGTGGGCTGCTGGGGGTTCACAGGGTTTGGGAGAGCCCTAGCTAAGATACTGTGCAGTTTGGAGAACCCCAAATCTCACTTCTGGCTGGCTGGTCCTGCCCACACCTCCCCTCCCAGGAGTCCCACACGTCCTGTTTTGGATGCAGGTAAATGCAGGGCACATGTGGAGGCTCGGGGAGGGTGAAAAATGGGCCTCCCGGAAATTTGGGGTGGTTGGAAATGGGCCTGTTTCTGGTTTCCAGAGAGCTTTTGGAGCCCACAGAGACTATTTTTGCCCTCCTGTAGGCTCAAGGAAAGACTCCGGAGCCCAGGGAGGGAAAAACTGTCCCCCCTGCCGTGGTGCTGGAGGCCAACTAGGCCACATCCACCATAACCATGCCCACCCAGCAACCAGGCAGAGAACCCTTTGCTAAAATTTTTGAAGCCCATCCCTGCCTAAATGGCTTGGCACCCAGGTTCTCCATAGGACCAACTTCTCAAATTTGACCCATGCAGGGTGTCTCTCCTGGGGAGAACTTTTAGTAATGTCTCACTTCTTGAAAATAAGGGGAGGAGGCAAGGCTTGGAGGCAACGTTTCTCATGATAGCCCTTGTCCTCTGGAAGCATCTTCACTCAGAAGCTATATTGTCTTCATGTTTAACAACCTTCAACATGGACATACCAGGTTACTCCAGATAGTGTTGGAATGTATTATTATCTCAACAGGGTTCTGTTACATGATTTAAAATTAACTTAATTTTAACTTTATTTTACAGTGAATATTGTTTTGTTTCATAATATAAAATAAAATATACAATATTTTAACCTCTGAGTCATAAGGTACCAATATACATATATATATATATATATATACATACATTTGAGATGTCTTTTCTTTTGAGAAAAATATGTTCTTTTCATCTTCTTTCTTTGCTTTGTCTTTTATTTTATAATTATTAAATTCCAAGCAATACACTGGTTGAACAACTCAGTTTCTTTGATTGAAGGTCAGAAACAGTTAAACAGTTCCTCCCAATAAAATGATTTGACCATGCATCTTTGTTGATTTTTATTTTAGGGTTTGGAGGCATTGTTTTTATGATTTTGTGTGTTGCCTAGTATACAATACAAGCAGCTACCCACTTTGTATTTTAAAATAAATGCATAAAAATAAATAAATGTATATAGCAAAGAAAAATCATTGTCTAAAGAGGCTCTTTTGAGCATTTCAATCAATATAAATACATTTTAAAAAATAACTAAGGACAGTTATTTTCAGTTGTTGATCACTGCTGTGCAACAAATGTGAGGAACAAAAGTTTTCTCATCCAATAGAATTAAATTAATGTAAAAGTCTTCAGACCAATTTGGCACATTGAATAACAAAGAAAAGACAAAGTTCCTGTAGCTTCTCAGAGTAAAAACACCAAAGTAACATTCTGTGAAGGATGAAAGCACAAGTGTCAGAGGCAATTTAGTTCATTTCTCTCAATGACATTCCTAAATGAAAGTTTTGGTAGTATTAAAATAAATGTCCTTTTCCTTTTTAAAAAAAATAAAAATCCACTACCCAAACTCATATCAGTTACTCACAATGCAAATCCCCCTGACAAAATACGATCTCACAATATATATAATTTTTAAAAAAGTAAAGAAATTCCCACTAGGGGGAAAAAAGTGGGAGGGATGAGAAACTCAAAAGAGCAGTGCCGAAGTCAGCAACAACATCACACTGTAAGGAGTCTATGCTAGTCATCAGAGAGGGAATATAATGTGGCTTTCTTGTTGCTGGGACTTTGCTGGGAACATCTGATATAAAAGAGAAAAGGAGCAAAACTTGACTTCATCTCTTGCTTGTACCTGACTTTTTAGATGAAGTCTGTCTAAAGATTGGGGTGCAGAAAAACTCAAGAAAAGTAACCAATCTTTCTGGCTGAAGAAAAAAGAATTTAAACAATTCTACATCAAGGTACTGCTGGTTGTTTCTCTCTAATGCCCTTTGGGATCAGTTTGGGGAAAGGATAGTAGGGGGAGGGAAGGAAAGAGAAAATTATATTTCAGATAATTTGGTGGTGGAGATTATGCCAATGGGAAGATGCTCAAAAGGAAGAAAATGTTCCAATTCTTTGCCGAAATTGATGTATTCAGAGTTTGCAAACCCAGATCAATGGTGCCTCCCCAAGTTTTGATAATTATTACCTGATGGCTTCAAGAGTACTTCTGTAAGGATTTGTGCAATTTTTGAGATATGTATTTTTCAGCCCTACTTGCATTTTCTCCAATAACTAGATGTGTTAACTCAAAATTGCACAACTATTGTGACAGCTGTGCACTATCCTTATTTAGGACTCCAGAAAGAATTTTATGGAGGAAAATCCTCCTAAGAAACCAGTATGTGTATATGAACTGCTACCATCTCTCCCTTTCTCCCTTCCCCCTCCCCAAAAGCTTTTGTGCTGAAGACTGCAGGGTCTTTAATACTTTGAAGAGCACTAGCATTATACAGCCTGTCAGGGCAGCTCACCGTCTCCCTGAGAGATTAGATTCCTAATAAATTTCTAAAATGTGGTTTGTGTCAGACTAGTCGCAACATGTACATATTGCTCCAAGCAAAATCTGCCTGAAGATGGTTAGCTGCTATTAGTTGCATCTCTGGAACTGAAATGAAGCCATTTCAAATTTGGAGAAGAAATAGGGAAAATACCTTTAGAATCTTCCTTCCTTCCTTCCTTCCATCCATCCACAAATGCCAGATCAGAAAGTGATTTAAAATGTTATCATTTATTAACATGGCAAACTGAAACTAGGTCACAAGATTTTCCCCTGAAGATTCAGCAAAAATAATCAGTGTGTATGATATGTGTGTGTAGGATACACATGTTTGTCTATGAAAGGCAAAGTAAGTTCCTGCCATCCTTCTTAAGGCAACCCAGAGCACAGCTCAGTATTTACAATTACATCTCAATTAGATGAAACAAAAGAGAGTAAAGCCTGATTACTTAAGTTTTAAAGAATGACTCCATCTCTTTTCCTTTTATCATTTTTCTGAGTCTAACCTCTTACTAAACTTTGAACAGACTTGTTTCTCATTTTAATTTGACAAATTGTTTGGGAAACCCAAGAATTCAGGAACAAAAGGAACTGCATTTTCTTTTACTCTGATCAAAATGACAGTGTTAGGACAGATTGCACAGTTGTGATAATACTAAAAAAAACTAGCCTTTACTGAATAATCAGGATTTTGGTTGACCTGAAGTAAAGAACCATGTCACCTGGACATAGTCTCAGTAAACATTTAGCCAATATTTATCTTGATATTGTGTTAACATTCTTCAGTTGTTTTCACCCTTTCTGTTTTCCTAATTTATGTTTGTAGTTTATTTTTATCATGTTGTGAGTTGAAATTTGTTACTATTATATGATGAAAAGAAATCTATTTCCTTTGTAGAAAGTTCAAAGCAATCTTAGTAGGGTTAAGTAACTTTCTGAAAGAGGGCCAGTTTGCTGTACTTGTGAAAGCATCAAGCTAGAAACCAGGAGACTCTGAGGTCTATTCCTGCCTTAAGCAAAAGTCAGCTGGGCAACCTTGGGCCAGTTCCTCTCTCTCAACCCTAGGAAGGAGGCAATGGCAAATCACTTCTGAACAACCTTTTTATTTTATTTATTTTTATTTATTTATTTTTCAAACATGTACAAGACAACAAGTATAAGTATGAACATAAACAAGAACAAGGGAATAAATACAGATAAATGGGGACAGTAAGACAGGGATGGTAGGCACGCTGGTGCACTTTTGCATGCACCCTTTAAGAACCTCTTAGGAATGGGGTGAGGTCCATGGTAGATAGTTTGAGGTTGAAGCTGTGAGGGTTTGAGGCTGTAAAAACGGAGTCAGGTCAGGGATTCCAGGCGTTGACCATTCTGTTGTTGAAGTCATATTTTCTGAAATTGAGTTTGAAGCAGTTTACCTTGAGTTTGTGTCGATTGTTTGCCCATGTATTATTGTGATTGAGGCTGAAGAAGTCGTTGATAAGCAAGATGTTATAGCAGACAATTTTATGAACTATGCTTATATTGGACCGCAGGTGGTGCAGTTCTAGATTGTCTAGGACCAAAATTTCGAGCCGGAGGCATGGGGATTTCTATTGTGAGTAGAGGAGTGGAGAACTTTTCTCGAGAAATACCTCTGAATCCTCTCAATTGTGGATTTGTGGATTTCCACTCACTTAATGTCCGATATACAGTGTGGGTTTTAGTCGGACAAGCTTTATTAAAGGATTGGTCTGGCAAAGGTTGTGTATGCCCTAATTAATAATTCAATGCTGCCAGAGAAGAAGCTTTGCAAAATAATGTTAACTGAAAGCCTTTTTGGCAGTGCTGTTATAGTGAGCTCTGGGGCTTTGATCATTTGAGATACTCCTAGGTCCCTGACAAACTGAGGGTCATCTACTAGATCATTTCCACCTAACTTGTATTTGGTGTTGTGATTTTTTTTGACAATGCGTAGGACAGAGCATTTGAAATTTGGAGTTGCCAATTGCCGACCATTCTGACACATAATCAAGATCACTTTGTAGGGAAACAGCATTGTCGGTGGTGTTAAATAATTGGTGAAGAGGATGCAGCTGCTTTTAATTTTGTTACATAGGTCATTGATGTAAAGCAGAAAGAATGTGTGTTCTAAGACACTGCCTTGGGGGACACTGCTATTAACTGCTGCTGGATTTGTTAGGGCCTTCCTTATTTTGACCATTTGTTGCCTGTTTGACAGGAACGTGGCTATCTATGTGCAGGGGTCTGGAGATGCCATAAGAACTAATTTTCAGCAGTAGTTTGTCGTGTACCACTGAATCAAAGGCTTTGCAGAAGTCTATGTAAATTGCGTCTATTGCTTTACCGTGTCTAGTTGTGTGCTCCAAATGTTTCTGCAGTGTAGGAGTTACAGATTAGAAGACAATTTTTTCCTGAAACCAAACTTCTTGTTAGAAAGCAGGTTGTTTGTTTCTAAATATAGGGTGATGGATTTATAATCAATTTATAATTGACTCCATGACTTTACAGGTGATGTAACACAGTGAGATTGGTCTGTAATTTACGACTAGACTAGGATCTCCCTTTTTAAAAATAGGTATGACCATGGCTAATGATCATAAGTTGGGCAGGGAGCTGGTTCTGAAATATACCTTGTAGATTGGGCTTCGAGATACCTCATAGATTGTGTTAGGGCAGTGGCAAGCTTTTTCAAAACTTTGCTGTCAAAAGCTAGGGAAATCAATTGATCAGTAGATCCAGGCAGTTCAAATGAATATTTTTTTTTTGCAAGTGTAAGCTCTCTACAAGAATCTGAACTACTAACAATCAAAGCAATTTGGTAACAGATAAGGAATTCAAGGTGGACTATATTTAGATCTCTTGTGGGTGTGAAGGGACTCATGACTGAAGACATGTTTGAATCCTATCTCAGGCTCATCTTCTATACTTGCTAAGAAAACTGCAGGGCCTAATTCAGGAAGTTTCAAAGTCTGACAACCCCATCCCCAAAGAAAAACACAGACCTTTCTGAATGCTATTTCAAACAGCTCAGATTACAATATACACCAAAGATGAGCTCATGTCAATTACATTCCTATTTGGCACTAATTGTGTATGAATTGTTACTTGTTATTCAGAAGCATATTTTATACATACTCAAAACTCACTTCTGTTTGTTTATTAAAACATCACATAAAATCAATTTATTAGAATAAATTGTTTTATTAAATTAATGCCACATTAAAATCAACTGTTAAGCTTCGCCTTTGTTTGAGGATGAAATATATTCCATAATAAAATGCTTTTTTCACTTTCTCTATTTCACATTCTCTATGCAAAAATTCTAGTAGAAAATATGATTCCTGAGGTATCATAACTATAAATGCTTTACATTGTATCTTATCTGTAACAGGCAAATCTTCATTTAATTCAACTAATGCACAGGTAGAGGGAAAGATTTAAAACTGAAATATTTGTCACTGGTTCTTTACCACTGATTGGCTTTGTTGCATCCGGCGGCCTTAGGAAATAAAGGTAAGAATAATTAGCATAGTACTTAGTGGACCTTCAAGTTTCTGAGAAAGAAGGGAGGAATCCCATGTTTGGACTCAGCAAAAGAGACTTTAGGAAGAAGCAGGAATATTGACTAATGGAGATCCAGGTTAATAAGAGTAGGAAGTAGGCTGCTTTGGGAATGACCAGGGAAGCTGGGCCCATGAGAAAGGCAATGGGAAGTGTTCTGTCCGGAAAAACGCGAGGTAGACCGGGTTCCAACAAGCTTGCCTGCCGGCTTGTAGCCAAATGGCAGCTATTTAACTTTGCCGCCTTTTAGTGGCTCTTTTGGATTGGTTCCTAATGAACCAATCCAATGCTTAGTCTTTTAGCCAATCAGATTGCACAGTTTGGAGTATACCATTTTATGCAGAACACCCCTCCCCCCTTAGTTTAGTCCTACGTGGGTGATGTAGTCGCGCAGGTAGGTGGAGCTTCTTCTGATTCTACTTGACTTGCGCGGTTCATTCTTGCTGGAGACTTCGAGCGGTTCGGACGGGATCGCTGTCTCTCCGGCTCTTCTCCATGGAACCGCCTGGAAGGGTGAGTCAGCAAGGTTGCTTCCGCTTGAGTTGCTCAGGCCGGTGGTTTTGCCGCTCCCTCCTGGTTTTCCCGGGCAGGTCGAGCTGGCTTTGCTGGCCCCTTCCAGGACGGGTTCCTCTACCTGTGGATTATTTCTGCCAGTTTCATCTAACCGTAAGTGTTCTTTTTGCTCTTTTTGATTGGTTAAATGTTCTTGGTTTAATTTTAACAGTTCATTTTTCCTTTAGAATTATTTTCTTGTATTCTCCTCCCTCTTTGGTTTTGTTTTCATCAATTTTTATTGTTGGAGGTTGCGCGGTTGTATTTTGCTCGATATTTCGGGAACGAAGCTGGTCTATGTGCCGCTTCCATTCCCTGCCATCATCGACGGTCAGACGGTAGGACCGGGGGGCTGTTATTTGTGTGATTGTGGCTGGAAGCCATAGAGGGTCCCCGGTAAAGTTCTTTGCTTAGACTAGGTCGCCGATTTCAAACGTGCAGAAACGGCTGGAGGAGTCAGGGGGGTTCACAAAAGTGTAATTTGGATGTAACCTATCCAAATGTGATCTAAGTTTCCTCCCCATTACCAATTCTGCTGGGCTTTTGTTAGTTACAGTGCTAGGGATGATATGTTGGAGGGTAAGTAAATGGTCCACTTTGTCCTGGACATCCCCTGGGTCCATTTTCTCCAAACTCTCCTTGGTAAACCTGACCATTCTCTCAGCCCTACCATTTGCCACCGGGTGGGCTGGCGCGGTTAGTGCATGGCGTATGCCTAAGGAAGCTAGATATTGTTCAAATTGTATAGCAGTCAGTTGTGGCCCATTGTTGGACACCAGGACGTCCAGCAACCCATGGGTTGCAAACAGCTTGTTTAGCTTTTTTATAACGCCGTCGGTTGTTGTAGATGACATTACTGCGACTTCTAACCAATTCGAGTATGCATCTACAACAATCAAGAATGTATGCCCCCTGGTTGGATCCGCAAAGTCAATATGGATCCGAGACCAGGGATCTCGTGGGGTCTCCCAGTCCCTTATAGGAGCTTGTGGTGGTGATAGCCTGGTTTTCTGGCATTTATTGCATGTAGCAACCCAGTACTCAATATCTCTGTCTAAACCAGGCCACTATACATAGCTCCTAGCTAGGCTTTTCATTTTCACGATGCCTGCGTGGCCTTCATGAAGCATACCTAACACTTTAGTTTGCAATTTGGGAGGAATTACTACCTGATCACCCAACAATAAACACCCTTTTTGTATTGACAGTTCAGTCTGTCTGGTCCGGAAAGGTTTAAAGTTTTCAGTTTTTTGGTTTTCCAGCCAACCTTTACCTACCCAATTTAAAATGCGGACAGTCACTGTGTCTTTAGCGGTTGCTCTGGCGACATCATGTGCAGATATTGGGAGCTCGGGGCAGGTTTCTATCTGCAGGGTGGTAATTGTTGGCGCCGGGTCTTCCTCCATCATTGGCAGTGGTGTTCGACTTAATGCGTCTGCATGGGAGATCTGTTTCCCGGGTCGATGTATCAAAGTGTAGGAGTACGCTGCTAGGAATTCTGACCATCTAGTCATTCAAGGAGATAAAATGTTCAGTGTGGGTTTGTTTCCTGCCAAAATTCCAAGCAGTGGTTTATGGTCAGTTACGATTGAAAAAGTTATCCCATCGAGGTACTCGTGAAAACATTTAACTCCGGCGACAATTGCCAGGGCTTCTCTGTCTAGTTGACTATAGTTGCATTCTGCTTTAGACAGTGTTTTTGAGTAAAAGGTGACGTGTGCCTCTCTCCCGTCAGGCAATTGGTGGCTCAGGATGGCACCGACTCCAAATGGTGAGGCGTCACAGGTGACCGTCAATGAAAGTGTGTTACTAAACTGAATAAGAATGGTGTCTGAGGTTAACAGATTTTTTATGCCTTGGAATGCTTTTTGTTCTCTATGCCCCCAAGTCCAACTAGTTTTCTTATCCAATAAACGATGTAACAGTTCAGCTATCGTTGCCTTGTGAGGGAGGAATATGTTATAGAAGTTTATTAGCCCAAAAAATGCTTGCAACTCCGTTTTGTTTTTTGGCTGTGGTGCATCTCTAATAGCTTTGACTTTTTTTTTCTGTAGGTTGTATACCTTGACCATCAATTAAATACCCCAAAAATTCGACGCGATCCGTCATTAAACAGCATTTTTCTTTTTTGACTTTCAGGCCAGATTCTCTAAATTTTGTTAGCACTTCTTTCAGTCTTTTCTCTAATTGGGTTGTAGTTTTAGCCGAAATTAGGACGTCATCAAAATATGGCATGACCCCTTTAATTCCATTTAGTAGGCGTTCCATAAGGCTTTGGAAAATGCCTGGGGCAACGCTCACTCCAAATTGAAGTCTGTTACATTTGAATGCCCTTCTGTGAGTTACTATTGTCTGTGCCTCGGCCGTTATTGGGTCTACTGGAAGCTGTTGATATGTCTGGGCTAAATCAAGCTTGGCAAAAAATTTTCCTCCCCCTAGCGAGTGCAGTAAACATTGCATGATTGGTATAGGGTATGCTCTTTGCTGCAACGCATGGTTCAGGGTAGCCTTGTAGTCTCCGCAGATGCATACCGACCCATCAGGTTTAACAGGTGTTACTATTGATGTCTCCCATCTAGCATGGTCAATTGGTTCTATGACCCCTTGCTCAATTAATTTATTTAACTGTTCATCAGTTTTGGCCTTTAAGGCAAAGGGGACTCGTCTGGCTTTTAATCTTTTAGGTGCTACCTGAGGGTCTAAACTAAAGGAAATTGGGGTCCCCCGGTACCTGCCTAAGGTGCCGTCGAAGACGTCCTGGAACTCTTGTATCAGGCTCTCTTTCCAGTCAGTTGTGGCTACTCGGCTCACCCCGGTCATTCCGATGCCCAATGGTGCGAACCACTGGATGCCTAGGAGGCTGGGGCGGTCCCGGTTGACTATAGTTAGAGGCAGGACTTCAGCATGCTGTTTGTATGTGACTCAGAAATGTCCTAGACCTACCACAGGGATTCAGTTTCCTTGGTAGTCTTTTAGAGTTAATTTTTGTTTCTGGAGTTCTTTTAATTTGATGTTTGGAACTAGCCGTCTGATTGTGTTCCAAGACACCATTGACAGGAAGGATCCTGAGTCGACTTCCATCTCGCAGGGGCTTCCTTCAATTTTTACAACAATCTTGACTTTTCTCCCGCTTTCCCTCTGGGTGCTTCCAATAGTGACAGTTTGATGGGTCTTTTCTCGGTTGCCAGTTCGTTTGTTGCACTCCCATTTCTTTTCGGCTTGCTTTGCTTTGGCTGGTAGTGGGGAGTTACTGCGTCTGTTTGGGCTGTTGTTTTTTCGATTCCTGCAGACCTTTTCGATGTGTCCCCTCTTCTTGCAAGCTCAGCAGATGGCATCAAGGAATCTGCAATCGGCTCGAGGGTGGTTTCCCCTGCAGCCAGTGCATTCCCACCAATTTCTTCTTTCGCGCCTTTTTTAGTTGGCGTACAGGCGATGGACCTCATCATCCTCATCTTCCGTTTCTGATGGACTGTCAAATTCTTCGTGATGAGTTGTGGTGGGAGCTTGCTTCTTTCCTCTGGGTAGGGTCGTCGCGTCATTATTGGAGTGAATTAGTTTCATAGTGGCCGCTGACTTTTTTGCGGCTTCTGCAGCTGTGGCTTCTGCGATCGCTTCAGCCACTGTGATATTGGGTTTATTTAGTAGTTTACTTTGTAAGTTAGAGTCTCTCAGACCTAGGACAACTCGATCTCGCATGGCTTCATCTAAGTTCAGGAATTTGCAAACTCCCCCCAGTTGTCAGAGAGCTGCCATGAAGTCAGTGATGGTTTCGCCTTCCTTCTGATCCCTTTTGTAGAATTCATGCTGCTTGATGAGATTTGACACTACGGGTGCATAGTGGGCCTTTAACATTCGGTGAAGTTCAGACCAGGTCATTTGTTTCACGTCTCTGGGCTTCACCAATGCTTTGGCCATTTTAAAAGCGGTTGGTCCACAATGCATTAGAAATACAGCCCTCTTTCGCTGGTCTGAGATCTCTTCCATCTTATTGCTCTCTAAGAACATCAGGAAACGGTCTATGTATGACTCCCAATCCTCTTCATTGGGATTGAAGGGTGTGGGCGGTGCGTTATTCCCAGCCATCTCTTTAGTCTGGAATTCTTTCTGCCGCGTGCTCGGTCTCGCGTTTAGGACAATCCCACCCTCATTGCCAATGTTCCATCCGGAAAAACGCGAGGTAGACCGGGTTCCAACAAGCAAAGTCTTTATTTAAGTAAGAACAGTAACGGAATGGTTTGGCTGAAGCCACGGCAGCCTTTTTATACAGGCTTGCCTGCCGGATTGTAGCCAATGGCAGCTATTTAACTTTTCCGACTTTCAGCGGCTTTCAATGCTTAGTCTTTTAGCCAATCAGATTGCATAGTTTGGAGTATACCATTTTATACAGAACAGGAAGAGTTAGGAGACTTGGAGGAGTGAAGGAATGCAAGAGAAGAGAAAGACCAGAACACTAGATGGACTTTGGGATGTCCATTTTGTGTGTGAGAAGGAGAAAGAGAAAACGTTTATAAAATAAACTTGAAGAAATAAATGATTAACCCTAATGTAGGTAGAACTTTTAAACACAAGTGAGCTTAAAATATCGAGTGGGTCTTTCAAATAGCAACACTGAACAGGGTATAGGTTATCCTCATTTAGTGACCACAATTGGGACCAGCAACTTGGTTGTTAAGCAAAGTAGCCTCTAAGTGAAACCATGAATGTGCTTATGATCTTACTTCAGCTTTTCTTTGCTTTACATCTCTGCAAAGTTGTGAACGCAAGAATTGGTTGTAAAGTTACTTTTTCATCTCTGTCATTAACTGTAAACTGTAACAGAAGTCTATCTAAATGGAATCTGGGGTTCAAAGAAGTGGATTTGTGCTTCAGAACATAGCACTGAAAATCTGCTTTCTGTGAAATAGATTTGTTTCAATTAAAAAAAGGTCATCTGACATATCTGGAAAGTGCCAGATGACGATATTTAAGTTTGCTGAGGTATTGGTGCCAAGCCATGAAGGGTTTTATAGTTCTGGAATCAGGCCTGGTAGATACTAATATGTGGACACGCACAAATCCCTGTTCATAATTTGTTGCCACACCAAAACTGAGAAATGCAATATTACAAGAATATCAATCATAAATGGTAGCATTAGCATGCCTAAAAAACTGCCATTAACTTCTAGAGTTGCCTGTGGATTTAGCCTTGCTTGTCTGGCATCAAAAGAAGCCTTGGGGCATTCAGCATTGGCTAGGTCCCCTACAATCCTCCACTTAATCCTTAAAACCTGTCTTAGTCCTGTCTATTCATTGCCTGATTGAATAGTCCTGTCTGTTCATTGCCTGATCATTTTTAAGTAAAGCTCTTTCAGAGGTTTGAGGCAAGTAACTACAAGCTGAGTTATCATAAAACAAGAAAAGAAAAAGGTACGAATGTATAGAAATGCTAAAACTTTAAATTTCTGTATAAGAAAGCACCTTCTGTCTGCTACTTTTGCAAAAATATTCCCACTGTTACTAAAACAGCCTAAACTTTGCCTTTGATGAGTTCCCAATATCATTAACTCCAAAGCCATAATATGGCAGCCAGAGAAAAATCCTTTTTATGTATCTTAAATGTAACTAATAAAAACCAAAGGGGATTTTTAAAAATTAATTATGTGCCATCAAGTCAGTGTAGACTGCTTTAACCACATAGATAGATCTTCTTCTCCGGGGTAATATTTATTCCACTTGGCTCTTCTGGCCTTTCAACTCTTATATCCATCACCTCATTAATTGAGTCCATCCATCTTGCTGCTAGACTTCCCAGGGGAAATGGGTATTTGTATAATGCACCCTAAGTATAAACATTTCAGCCTGTTCAAATGCTGAAATGCCTCAAGTGAAAGCTCTGGGTTGATTAGTTTTATGATTTGTTTGTTTTCTTGGCTTTCCATGGTATTCCCAGGAATCTCCTTCATCATTAAACTTTAAAAGCATCAATATTCTTTCTGTATTGTTTTTTCAAAGTCCAACTTTTGTTTCCATAGGGAAAGTCATTGCCTACAAGATTCTGATCTTTGAAAGTAGAGACACATCATGGCATCTGAATGATTTTTTTTTCTGAAGGTTTCATTGCTCTTTTACCATGTGTTAGTTTGGCATATTTCTTGAAAGCCATAAGTTCTATACATAAAAATAAGATACTGATGGTTAACCATAGGTCTTTTGTCCACTTGCAATTTTAATCAGTACCATAATCCTGATGTCCTGCTAAGTAACACAATGCTAGCTTTATCCAATCCCCCATCCAGAATTTAACCAGCCTTCTGTCAACTCCATATTCCAGATAAAAAGTTTTTGTTTCTTATTTTAACAAATAGGGTTTCATCACAGCAATAAGTTGGCTAAAACCTATACAGTTTTGAAACCTAGTTCATAGACAGCTAAGTGAGGAGATCTTCCTTTAGATATCATCTTAGTTGGGAGTATCTCCAGAGATATATATGTTGTGCTTTCACTTCTAGTTCACTTTTTTGTCTCTTACCAACTGCACACCAGCAAAGCACTTCACTGCAACACATCCCAGAAATTGGGTAAAGTTGAGGAACCAAAAGGAAAGGAGATAAATATTTCCCAATGCTCTAAAAGTTCTTGTCTATGGAGATTCACAATCATCCAGGTCATAGTTGTCCCAAAGATCTTTTCAAAAGGCAACTGGTCTTTCTTGATTTTTTTTCCTTAAAAACATTTCACTTCTTATCCAAGAATCTTCTTCAGCTCTAATTGAATTGTGAGAAATAGAAGGTTATTCCAAGGTTCCACACCCATTTGCACTAAGAGTACAGACAAATCATCAAGTGGCCCCAATGACCAATCTTCAGAGTGCTAATGACCAGATGACTGCAAAGAATACAAATACTTCTATTCCCCATCCCTGTTCCTTCCTTCTTTCTCAGAAATTTGGAACTCCAGAGTTCTGTGCTAGCCATTTCATTACCTTTATTTCCGAAGACTGTCCCTATGTGACAAAGCCAGTCGGTGGCAGGGAACATTTCAACGCTAAAGGTCTTCAACTACCCAGCATTATCTTAATTAAATGAAGATTTGTGAATCACAGATATTGACAAGATACAAAATGTTCATAAATATGATTCTGAAGAAGTGATTAACTGAAGAAGTTTCTTTGATGAGAAACAAAAAATTTTCAAGGAACAAACCAAGAAAGTCTGGTTGCCTTTTGAAAAGCATCCTTGAACAGACTTGTTTCTCAGACCAATTGACTTTATTTTCCAGGAGAAAGTTTAACTCTCACTAGGGTTAGTACCACTAACCCTAAAAAAAATATATAGAATGAGGAGAAGAATAGAGGAGGATGAGATATTGGGTTTTATTTAAAATCTTTAAAGTGTATTAAACTGTGTTTTAGGCTGTTTTCACATCTTTATTGCATTGCATTATTGCATTGCATTATTTTCACTGGCTGTTCTTGCTCTCTTTGGTAAGACATCAAATGCATAACATGTTTACAAGGTGTTGTGTATATTGGATACAACCCACAATGTGGCTTGTATCCCACACAAATTCCATTGGAAAAGAATGCAGGATTTGTGGGAACTGTTGTTGTAGCATTGTGCTTGGTTTTTTGTTCACATGTTGGCAAAAGCAAGCCCATGCATTCCACTGCTCTGGCTGATTTTCATCCAAGCATCAGTTAATTTAAAGAGTTACTATAGTTATGTTTGTAGACAAACAATAATTCTGACAGTATCTCAACAGGGCCTGCAATCCTTCTAACTGTGGTATGTCCTGTTGTCTTCTGAGACTATGGTTTCCATTTGAAAAGGGCCAAGGCATTTAGGAGGTGAACTTTTGTGGAAACTGCTGAGCTGGGGTTTTTTAACTTGGCCAGCTGGCTAGTGATATTTCAGCCAATATACCACAAACATCTGCAGGAGTGTTACTCAGCAAATGGTGTCTTTAAAGTGAAGAGATGTTGTCAACAAACAAAGGTTAAATCCAACAACTTTGCCTTGGTACATTCACTAACTTTGATTCCTCCCAGTTCCTAACTTGATCCTTTTTCAAACTTGAAGGCTACCAAAGGTGAATTGATTGTCCCTTTTGCAGATTAGATTGTCCTCTTGTAAGCTAGAAATGTGTAAGTGCTATATTGAATGAAATGTTTAATTCAATTAGTTTACTCATCATTCATGTTGTATTTATTATGTTTGTATTGTACTGTGATTCAGTCCCTTATGCTCAGCCTGAAGCCTAGTCTTCTGAGTTTAGGTGGCTCTGATCTCCATCTTTTCATATTAATGCAAGGTCAGCTTGTCCATGATTTAATCTTGGATGAGAGGACTAACCTGGTATGTATTACCAAATTGGCTGGACATGGATAAAGTGGTTCCTCTTTCAGAAATGTGCCCTCTAGGTTTTAGATGTGGAACCAGCCATGATTGTAGGGCAAGGGTGGAGGTGTAGCTGTTGTCAGCCAGGAATCTCCAGTGGTGTTTTTTTTTTTAAGTACTATACTACACATAGCTAGAAATGAGACCATTTTGTTTTCTGCTGCATAGGGGTTTCCCTGCCTAAGTTCCAATGGTTGGGTTATGAAGTTCCCTAGAGGGATGGTTCTGAAGGACTTCAAGCTGCTTTCTCTGGTCCCAAAATCAAATGGCTTGAGATATCATGGTTACATAATGTTGGAAGGGAACTTGGAAGTCTTCTAGTTCAACTCCCTGCCCAAACAGGAAACCCTACACTTTTTCAGACAAAAGATTGTCCATAGTAAATGTAGACCATTTGTCCATGGCAACTGTGGACCTGATCCAGATTATTGAGCCCCAACTTCAGGGGAGGCACACTCCCTGAACTTGGTTTTTGCCTCAGAGCATGGCAACATGAGCTGGTGTTAGGTGATCCTGTCATCAGTCCAGGGGTGGGATTCAACTAGTATAATAACTGGTTCGGTGAGCGCGCACTTTGTGCAACATTTGAAAATCATCTTCTCCTGCAAGCCCTGTATGTTACACAGGGCACGCACAGCAATCACTTGTGCTACACAAAGCAACTGAGGTTGAAAAAGCAGGAAATAAAGGACAGCCTAGAGTCCGGGGAAGCAGGTGAGCCAAACAGAAAAACAGAAGATTATCAGGGCGAACTGGTTCCCTCTCAGCTGAACTTCAGAGTTACTAGTTCAACAGAACTGGGCCGAACTGGTAGAATCCCACCTCTGCATCAGTCCCTTGTCAAGGATACATTACTCCCTTCTAGCTCTGTGGCTGACCACAGACCAAAATGCTGAATAACTTCCTAGCCAGAAATATTTGACATATCAGTTAGGGCCCATTAAATTATAGTTCAAACTTTAGAAGATGGCAAATGTTCTGATGGTAGGTCCCATGACAATTCCATCACTAGGCCACTTAGAATTTTAAAGAGCCTTCAGGGGCTGTCTTATGTCCCTTCACCTTCACCTTCACCTTCAGCCTTTCTTTGTAGGTCATGCTTTGGTCAGAAAAGAGAAGCAAAAGCAAATATAAATAAACAAACAAAAACAAATAAACAAACATGAATAAATATATAAACTCTCAGAAAAATGGTCCTGGAGATTTCTTTATTTTTTTCTATTTTGTCTGAAAGCTTGCAAACTGCTGCTACCCAAACCCTTTCTCATTTGGAAATGGCAGAACCCTTCCTGCCAAGCAAGATGTTTTTCTGACCATTGGTGTAGCCTGTTGATTATCCATTTGCAATTCTGGAGGATCATAAAGGCCAAGGCAGGTCCTGAATGCGAGTTACTCTAAAACTGGACTCTTATGTAACTCTCTGTGAAAAACAAGATTCAGTAATGCCTACATCATCCTTGTCCATTAATCATCAAGGAAAGTAATATACAATCAGTTTGAATTTACATTTGAAGATAAACAGAATGTCAGTTTGTGATACCGAGGAAAGAAAGTTCAAAACTATCAAAAAAAAAGAAAGTTAAACTTTGTGTGGACATGTAAGAACAATTCATGAAATCAGCCTCAGGATATTTTTTTTAAGAAACCAGAAATTTTCACATGCATTCCTTGCTCCCAGACTAAATATACCCCTTCAGGGGAAAGTTGACAAGCTACAATAGTCTCTGGATTGTGAAACTCTCCTTATATTATGACCAGGGAAGTATATAGTATATACATATTTTTAAAAATTAAATTTTAGTTTGTGGCCTCTTGGAAGTATTTGTCCTTAGACTTGAGAAATTTAGTTTGGTCTCATCCATGTAAAGAAAGTACAGGAAATGCATTTAAATACTATATGTTGTACTTCCAAATAAATAGCTCACAATATTATCCAGGACTTACTGACACAAGGCAAAATTCAATCACACTTACTTTGATATATTTATGCTTTTAGGCAAGGCAGTTAAAATATGTCACTTCATTTTATTAATTATAGTTGTATAGGCCTCAAATAATTGTTGGTAGCCTTTAAGACCATTGTGTGTCAGGCCATCTCACCTGCCTATTAAAGAATTTCTGAGATGACCAGAAATCATTTGTTGCTTTCTGAAATATG
Source organism: Laticauda colubrina (assembly GCA_015471245.1). Taxonomy (NCBI): domain Eukaryota; kingdom Metazoa; phylum Chordata; class Lepidosauria; order Squamata; family Elapidae; genus Laticauda; species Laticauda colubrina. Next base: position 19,428,901 of record BLBF01000018.1, read on the forward strand.
AATAACTAGATGGTTCACAAGTGGAGGAAAATTGAATATTTACACCTCATTTACTTTTATGTAGAATATATGAGGAGAAATTCTAGACTAGAAGAAATAGGTATTGGAATTAAAATTGTTGAAATATCACGAATCTAAGATACACTAGTAACACCTTGGATAGATGACAGGAGAAGATTTAAGGAATCCTGTTGTAAGAGAAAAAAAGAAATATCAATTGCCTAACATTTTTTATAAACAAAGCATTTAAGGTATGTCAACAGGCAATGCCAACCTAACTGAAATAATAACAGATTGTATTCTCCTTGGCTCAGAATTTCACAGAGATGGCTATGTAATTAAGAAACTTTGGCTACTTAGGAGAAAGACTATGACAACTTTTATCAAAATAATAAAAGACAGAAACTTTGCATAGAAAACAATTGTATGTATTGCTGTGACTTCATTTTCCCAGTTGAAATCTGTTATTTTGAAAGGTGGACTATCAATAAAGTTGAACAAAACAATAACAAAATGATGCCTCTGAATTATGAAGCTGGATAAAATTGCTGAGCATAACTTGGGCTTAAAATCAAATCATTCAACAGTTGATGAAGCAAAATCAGACAGCTTATTAGAAGAATTAATAATGGTGTTAAAGTTTAAATATTAAAGAGAATTAAAGAACAACTGACATATAGAAAATTGAAGAAAATCAAACAGACCCTGACAGAAACAATTGACTTAGATGCTATCATTCATAACACAGGCATTAGCTTGTTTTATGTATAATAGTATAAAATATTTTTATGGCTGTCATGATGCAGATATTACTATGTTACCCTTATTGCAATGATCAGGCAACATGGAGGTTTGCTGATCCAAAAATGATCAAGTTCACAAACCAGTAAAAGCCCTTGTTATCCATCAACCAATCTATGAGTATCCTCTACTGTATACAGGTCACTACTGGCATTACGAGACCAATTTTAGTTTTAGAAATTAGCTCTAAATGGGAATGTATTTATAGCATGACAATTATCTTGTAAAGCACATAATAAATTCTGCTCTTGTCTCTTCCTCTATAATTCTATTCTACATTCACTATAATTTAAACACAACAGCAAATGCTTGCCAAGCATTAATTTTAATGCAAAAAAAAATCCACTCTGAATATGTGCATTTTCTCACTGTAACCTCACTTAAATTCTTAAAAATAGCAACCAGAGTTTTTAAATGTAAAAAATTACAAATGAGGCTTTTTAATCAAGCCCTTATCTGGATAATTGCTGCCCCCTTAACTTTTAAATGTGTTTTTTTTTAAAAAAATAAGAAAGTATGCTAGAAGAAGCAGCCCTAACTAACCTTGTGAGGCCCATTCTGATTCATAGGCCCATCATCACCTGCTTAAACTGAGACTTGGTTTCAAAAATCCAATCCCAGATGCTTCAGTGAGATAGGAAAGTAGGATAGAATTTGCTATCCATGCATTCTTTTGTAAAAGATTTGATGAGACCAAAGTAACAAAAGCCTTCAAAGTATCAAAGAAGAGCTCTATAAAACGCATCATTTTAATTTTTTAAATTATAAAGTCTGGGGATACTTGCTACCCCATGTGAGAGTGTTTGAATTTTACATTTAATTCCACCAAGTGTGGAATTCCATCATCTTACCTTTTATATGAAATGATGGAAGCAAGATAGTAAACTGCACATTGCTAGCACACATTTTGCATAGGAAATTTAGTAGACTTTGGAAAGCTGAGCAGGAGTTGCAGGATCATCTCTACTACAATTGTAAAAAACAGAACAGTATATTTGGGATGTTAAGCCCCTGTCCAACTGCACTAACGGATGCAAAGAGGATGTAAAACGTTAAAAAAAGCTTGCCATCTGTTGGAAAACGCATTGCATCCGTTGTGTACTCATTGCATATGTGTTTCATACGCTCTATCCGTCAAGCATCCGTCCACTGCAATTTCATCCGCGCAAGAAGTTTTGAGCTGCACAAAACTTTGTGAACGGATGAACTTTCCGCTGTGTACAATGTAAATCCGTGACATCCGAGCAACAAACGTTCTATGTCCGTTTATCATCCATTAAACGTCTGCTGTATCCTCTCTGCATCCTCTGGGCATCCTCGCAACTCACATCCATTGCAGCTGAAAACAGAAAGAGGGAGGAAACAAAAGGTACACGGAACGTCTACACAGCATGAGTAGCACGGAAATAGAAAGGATGAGCAGTGAACGGTTTGCATCCGATATACATCCGCTAGGCTTCCTATGAACATCCGTTTAACATCCCCACTACATACTACTCACATCCGTTCTTTTTCGTTCTTTTCCATTCTGTTTATGCAAATTTTCATCACTTTTTGGAGTGGATGACAACGGATGGAGCCACCCCCGAAATTTTGCTCGTCCACTGTGTCCTTTTTGCATATGTTTTGCGTCTGTTGGCCAGTGGGACTTGGCCTTTAACTAAGCTCTCAAACAAAATGGTAATGCAAATTTTCCATAGATCACAGCTTCATGAGGACAATCTCTAGTGTAGTCTAGGAACTGATCAATAGCTCGATAAAAACTCCTCAAGGAACGCATAATAATTTATCCTCCACTGCTGTTATGCTGTGGCAGGAACGATAAGCTGTAGTTAAAGGAAATTCACCAAAAGAGAATTCAGAGAGGTCAGGTGGGGAAATATTGCTTCAACAATGATCTCTTAACAAGAGCTTTTCTTTATGCTTAGTTATCTACGCCAGAGATCTCCAAACTTGGCAATTTTAAGACTTGTGGACTTCAACTTCCAGAATTCTCCAGCCAGCTTTGCTGGAGTCTTAAAGTTGCCAAGTTTGGGGACCCCGATCTATGCAGATGACAAAAAAAACACTAAAATAAGTAAAATTTACTTTTTAGTAAACAGATTTATAAAATAAAGTATGAAGTAAATGTAAGTGATTGGCCCAGAAGAAGGAGTTGACTTAATTTGCTAGTGATGCAATGGGGGCAGTTATGACTTAATAATTAAGTTTATCATCGTGGCCAATCTACGGCTTGGTTTTTAAAGCCACTCATGCTGCTCGTTCATTGGGTATTCTACATTCATCCTTCATTTCATGGTTCCATGATAAGTACAGCTTGCCACTCAATCTGAATCACAAAGAACAATTTCTATGAGGTATTGTTTTCTATGCACCCAGAACTGGAAACCACAGGTTAAAATAGATTTCTATCTGTGGCTCAGAAAAAAAAACTGATGACTTACGTAACCATAGCTTACCTAAGTTGGACATAATGATGGGCTATATTTATCATGATCTAGGAAATGCAGGAGTGAATCAGGTCATGCAAAGGATAACAAGATGTCTCTATAAATAAACCATGTTTCAATTTGGTATATGAACTATAATATGGATTCAAAAAAATAGGGAACTTAAGCTGCTAGCCAGTACAAAGTACAAGAATAATATATTGCTAATATTATTATGCACTGGTATTTAGGCCTAACATTCTTAAGGCCTAAGAATCACATGGATCACCTTTTTTATAACAAGACTATCTGGCTGGCTATGTCTGCAGAGAAGTCCTTTTGATTATGCCCCTTCAGTTGGGGATCTGTTTTCTGGCTTATGGGAAATAAGTTTCTGTTACATTGCTCCAAGCTGTGGAACAGACTGCCTGAGAATTTATTCATTCTGTTTTTATACTGCTTTCTCAAAAGATTTAGGGTGGTATACAATACATCATCAATAGATCATCAGTCCCACAACTTAAAACCCAATGGCATGCATAACTCTTGGACTATTGCTAGAAGACATCCAATGAAAAACAATTGAAAATAAATGCCTTTTGAAAAGTATGCTTTTTACTGTTTTCAGAAATACAAGAAGTGTAGGACTGTGTGTATCACTGGGACAAGGTCTTCAATAGAGTTGGGACCACAACTAGGGAAAAAGGCTATGTTTAGGTCCCAATCTTATTTCCATGGGGGGGAAGGGAGAAAACCAATAGTGGGATTCAAATAGTGGGATTTTTACTACTAGTTCTGTGGGTGTGGCTTGGTGGCTTGGCAGAGGAAAGATACTGTAAAATCTCCATTCCCTCCCCACCCCACTAGCCTGCTTTCCAGTTCCATTCTCCTGTGCAGGGCAACAAAATAAGACCCAGCCAATCAGCTGGGACTCGGGAGGCAGAAAATACAGGGGGGTGGGGCCAGTCAGACGTTGTATTTGCCGGTTCTCTGAACTACTCAACATTTCCACTACCGGTTCTCCAGAACTGGTCAGAACCTGCTGAATACCATCTCTGCTGAGGACCCATCCTGGAAGGTCACATAGGCTGGAGAGAAAAGAATATTTCTGAATAAGGTAGTTCCTGAAGCTTGGTGGTATTGAATTGCCCCCTTATCCTTTCAGTGTTAAATAATCTTTATAAACACACATCTCTTTGCCCATCATTTGCTTCCTGTTTTATTGTTTTAGTCTGCTTTGTTTCTGAACTTTCTTAAGCATGCTTGTGGTCTTGGCAAAGTAAAATGGCAAAGTGTAGGGTAAATCAAAGCAATGCATTTCTTTGTTCTGTTTAAGACAGACAGAAAAAGAGAGAGAGGGAGAGAGACAGAAAAAAGAACTTCACTCAATCTTCATTGCCTGGAGAAAAATGCTTTTATAGAGAGGCCTCTAACAACAATATACATATTGAAATTAAGATTGAATTAACTGGGGGGGGGGGGAGGGCAGAGTTATGACCTTTCAAATAGCAGGCACTCCTAGCATACACATTTCAGTGGAACAGTAGGGATAAAGTGGAACAATTAAAATGCTATATTCTCCACATAGTGTTGTCTGCACTGTTGCGGCCTTGCTGAATGCAAAATTCAAGTGAAGGTCCATAAGAATTTGAGGAAACTCCTCCTTTATTCTATGTACATAAAGTGGATTTACAGGATTTAAGACAGGCTTGACACATTGGAATTCTCAGGACCATTTCCGTATCATCTATCTATGTTGCACAATTTAAAAAAGTATTTTTTAGCCCTGGCAGGCATGCCTTTGTTTCATGCGAAGATCACTGGGTCAAAAGGTAGGCTATCTTTAGTTCCTCAGTGAAATGCTGTGTATCATAGTGTTTGCCATTAACAACTCCTAAATTTATTTTTAAAACATCATAAATCAATGTTTGCTATGCTCTTCCTACAGTAAATATGCCAACAACCTGTTGAGACGTAAAAAGAAATTGTGTGAGAGTCGATTTCTATAGAAGATTAGTGGTAAAAAACCACTTAGATTGGCCAGGTTAATCCCATAATGGTACATGAAGAATTTGTTTGTCCATGTAATCCACAAGCAGAATCAAGCACTGAAAACCCTCACTTCTAAAATGTTCATGAGGACTATGATTAAGCAATGTATTGATAGAAGCTCTTTAATTCTGCAGCTTTATCAAAGAGAATAACAAAGGTCAGTCTGCAAATAATACTATGCTTTAAATGGATGGTTATTTGGTGTGGCTTGAAAGGATGATTTTCTTCAAATGTTCTTCAAAAGACATTCCCCCATCTTATTTTAGGAAAGGAAAAAAATGAGTCTGTATATGTATGCCATGATGGAAGATAAATAGCTTCTATTTAAAATGACAACCATTCTAGGTTCTAAGGGGATTTTACATGAGAGGATTTATGGGTCACCCATTGAATCTCTGTGGTCTCACACAATCTACATTGTGTGAGGTGTATTTATGCCCTCCAATCATTTATGCCCTCCAGTTATTTTTAGGACTAGAACTACAATTCCCAGTATCTCACTAGTCAAGCTGCTTGGTAAGTTGAGGATTTCACTCCATTTTAAGGATACTTGTTTGCAGAAGGTCATTCTAAAATTTAGGGATTGCTGAAATAATTAAAGTATTAATTAATTAAAGCACAGAAGTGCTATGATCTTTGAAAGTCTAGAAGTGCCTATTTTACTTGGAATGTGAGACATGAATAGCAAGTAAGAACATAACATTTATTGGATTCCAATAGTTATTGCATAAGAGAAAAGAAAATAGAGTCATAGCGGGCATTCTTTTTTCCGCAGATGTTTAATTCCCGCCACCCTCTTTCAAAAAAGCATTCATGATCTGCTCCAAACATATATTATACTTATAATATATTGATATCTCAAAGAACTGGCAGACATAATGTCATGCCCCTGTCAGAGTCTGAATCCAAGGAGGAAAACGAACAGCTGACAGGGAATGGGAGTGTGGCTCCATTGGCTGTGGAGGAGGCTGGGGAAGAGCAAGGTCCAGCTGGGCAGAGCAGGGGAGAGATAGGGAAAGGGAGAGGGAGTTCAGAGGAAGACCCAGGCCCACCCCCTCTTCATCCAAGGGCACCAGGGAGGAACGGAGAAGAGAGCAACATGGGTTGCATGGCTTACGGGGAAGGAAAGGGCCATGATTCCCTTCATTAACTACACCTGGGATGAAAGTTTATAAGAATTAAATGCTGATTGCAGCAACTGCTGGGAGCAAATGTTATTTTCATCTTGTGTTGTCATTGCTTTTCTGTGTTCCTGGCATCTTCCCAACCATGTGAGTTTTGCCATGCCTTCACATCGTACCTGCCCTGCAAACAAATTACCTCAGTTTGGCTTGATTGGACTTAAAGTTACAGTTTATGTTGACCATGTTTTGGACTTAATGCTCTGCAGTCAAAGGCTGCTCCTGGGAGAGTTTTTCTCCAGCCAGAAGATAACCTGGATATTGGAGGCAAAGTTGGAACAAATAAAGGGACTGTTATTGATTATCTGACTGTGTTGCCTTTGTGCCACGCCCAAGGTCATCACACATAATCATGCATAAAGCAGAAAGATGAATGCTAATTAACATTATTTATATCTTTATAACTTTTAAAATTACAGTGGAACCTCGGGTCACGAACACTCCTGTTCGTGACCAAATTGGGTGTTGAACAAAAAAATCCACCCTATTTTTAATCAGGTCATGGTTCAAAAACTGGGTACTGATTTCCCCTTCTGTGCCATTTTTTTTATTGGTGCATATGCAGTTGGTCATGCTTCCAGACACGACCAAATCGGATCATGACCAGGTCATGACCCAAGGCTCCACTGCATTTAGACACAATATTAATGAATAAAATGCATTTAGTTATTTTTTGAAGATAAAATCTAAACCACCATATGTAAGGTAGAATTGAAATCTATTTATTTGTTTGTTTATTTACTTATTTCTTAAACAAATTTTGTTTCTGCCCACCTATCAGAAAACTCTTGGTGGCAAACAAAATAAAAACACAATACAATAAATAGGCTATTTAAAATAAACAATAAGCAATATTGAGGCCCCAATAAAACTTATATTCATCCACTAACAAAATGAATCCACCACAATCTAGATCAATATATGCAAATTTATAGAATCATGGGGCTGGAAGGAACTGTGGAGGTCTTCTAGTCCACTCCCTGCCCAAAGCAGGAGTCTGCAATCAGCTCTCCACCAAGCCTTCTCTTCATTAGTGTAACTACTTCTCTTAGTTGTTCATTGTATAATTTAGCTTCAAGTTATTCAAGCAGACTTAATTAATAAAGCACCAACACTGTGAAACTATCAGCATCTCTCTTCATCTCATCATGGCATACCTACCGGCTGTGCTTGCATGTCACACAGTCATAATCTAGACTGGAAAAGTCAGTCCAACCACTAGTTACTGAAAGCATTCTTGGCCACCATCTTGTGATACCCAGATTTCACTGGGTCATATACGGTAGCCTTAATATAATCAGATTTGTTTGACTTTGGCTTAGTGTTTCTACACATCCTATCAGTTGTAACTTGCTCTGTTAATCCAGATGCTGTCTTCCAAATCCCACCATCTGGCATGCTTGTCTGGTCCCTGATATCTTAAAGGAATGTCATGTTTTCAAAAACAAAGTGAAGAAAAGAGCAAAGCCAAAGAGTCAGAGAGAAATTCTGTTCAAAGCAAGCATGGGATCTAGGTGGAGACCAGTCAGCTGCTTAACATTCCAGGAGTTTTTTCCCAGCCTATAAAATATTCAGCTGACTTTATTCTACATTCGTATCTGTTTCTTCTTCCTTTCTCCTGTTTTTAATAAATTTCCCTCCTACCCTCTTGCTCTTCTACCACTATTTTTTTCTCCTGCCTCTCTTTTTATTAGCTTTCCCCCAGTTGTCTTCTTGTTCTTACTTTATTTTTTGGTCTCTTAACCTCTTTTTGGAAAATGTAGACTTCAGAAAAATGTTTCCACATCATTGTCTGGCTTTGGCCACTAAATATATGCTTTTTCCCTGTTTTTCTCTCGCTTCTTACTTCTGCATCCTGCAGAGCACTGGGTAAGTGCACTTATCTATTTTATTAAATTCTTGGGGCCAGTAGGTGACATGGTGTTTCCAAAATCTCACTGCATTGTGATAAACAAGTTCGTATAAACAAACCTGGCTGAAAATGATGTGAAAATCAGGTCCAATTTATTTAAATGACATTAATTGGGTCAGAAAATTATAGGAATTAAGAGGCAAACTGCTTTTTTTTAAAGGTATAATTATGAAGGTAGTGAACGAGGACCTGAGAGAGCCCATTCCTAGCCCTAAAAGCCACTGAGTAACTCCTCACATCAATCAGTTGCTGGGGGAAATTGAAGAACAGAACATTGTGTACAATGTTTGAGAAAATAATATACATTGGCTTTGGTTGTACAAGAAAGGTGGGCTAAAACATGGCCAAAACACCTGAGCCCCCCGCCCCCCCCCCGGCAGAAGCAGATTATCTAGATGTGTTTCAGTCAAGGTTTAGACTGGGCTTCAATATGGGATAGCATTTGTGGTTTGGGGTACCATCCATTAAGCAGTATTGTCTTACAGGAGTTCGGAAGTGTGCCTTCTTGGTGATGGTTCCTGTCTGTGGAATGATTTGAAGTGTTTCCTTTCCACCCTTTTAACTTTTTGCAAATTGCTTAAGATTTCTTTGATTTTATAGGTTCTGAATTAGGATGGGCATTGGCTGCTTGGCTTTAGGGATTTGTTTTCTAACCAGCTCTCTTCTTTTTCTCCTCAATTTTTTTAATCTGTAAGCCCTTCTGATTTGCTATGCATTGGATAACCTCAAAATTGAAGCAAACAAACAAATAAATAAAATTATAAAAATAGTGTATTTCTGTTTTACAGTGAACTGTTAGAATTCCAAGGTCCAGTTTCTCTCAGCATGAAGAGAATAACAGATGTTGCAATGGCCTTTGGTAAGTGCCCAAATGCATCCTATTTTCTAATCTCTGCTTTATTTGTTACCCCACAACTTTAGATAAGATTAAATCAATGTCCTCAATGCAGGCAACTAGAGTCTCTGAAAATTTTTAATTAAAGTAATAATATCAGAAAATGTGAAGATCAAACATTAAAAAATGGAGACAACGACATTAATAGAAATTCTTATTACTTCACTTCAAAAATTGAAAGAAAGCTATAAATAATCCCAGAAAACCATTCATCCCAATAATTTTATATTTAATGGGAGACAGTATTGTTGTGCATTGTCTTTACATCTCTATTTTGTCTTAGTTTTGGTGCTGACTTGTATATATGCTACTAAAGAAACTACAAAGAGGAACAGGAAGTCCAAACAATGTAAGTGAACAAAACAATGTAAATGTATAATCTCAATTTTGACTCTCCTCCATATCTTTTGAGAAAGATATTGGAATACACATTCTGTAACAAATAATGTAGCTTCCAATATCTTCCATTAACAGCAATCTTAATTCTCAGCTCAGCTATTCCCTCTTAAATGGTTTCCCACCCCTGTCCAGACTGCTGTGTGCTGCTGTTGTTTCTAATGCATCATTTACTCTGAAACTGTTTTTGAATGCCAAATGCTTCTTGTTGTTCCCTTCAGAGTAAATATTTCAGGTTCAGGAAAGAAGTAATAAAAAATAAAGACACATGACAAGACACAATAAAGACACATGACAAGATGAGGTTAGGCAAGGGATGGGGGAAGAAATCTAATCAAATTTAATTTGCAACAGCACCAATCCTCAACCTATGATGACAATTGGGATCAGAATCTTGGTCACTAAGCAATTCATTTGTTAAGTTAGTCATCATGTGACTGAACTCAATTTTATGAACACTTTTATTGCAGTTGTTAAGCAAATGCTGTGATCATTAAATAAATCACATGGTTTTTGAACATATCCAACTTCCTAATTGAGTTTGCTTTTTGGAATATTTATTGGGACCACAAAGGCTTTACTTATCCTTGATAGAATAAAGCCATTACTGATGCAGTGAATTTTCAAGATCCCGTCAACTAACAATTATGTCATAAAGAACATTTCAATTTGTATATGAAAGTTGTACATGGCAAAGAACATGAATTAATAAATAAAATGAAAGAAGAAAGAAAAATGGCTGCTAATAGAAGGAAGAAAGATGTAATACATCTGAAGGAAAGTGGCTTGTGCAGTGGAGTTGATAATTATATGCATGGAACTGATGGTTTGATTATGAAGCAGTGCTAGGCTGGAAGCAATGCCAAATGTAGGAAATGGAATGTTATTTCTGGCAACTCCTAAACTGTCAACACATCTGAAAGAGGAAAGAGTAAAAATCACCTAAACATTTCTTATCTATATAAATATCAGCAGTAGACTATAAATCACATCAGCCCTAATCTATATGTCAAATGTCTCTAATTAGTCTACAAGCAGCTATTCAACATTATATTTGGAAAGATAAAGATAGAACTTACCATCTTCTGCATGTAGTGATGCAGTCATAATGCAATGGCAGAACACATGATTTGGAAAACTAAACCTCTGGACCCGGTGACTGATCTAGATTGGATCCTGAATATGTCTGAATAATACCTTTTGTCAAAGAAAACTTGACAAAACCTGAATAATACCTTTTGTCACTTGAAAACTTGACATTCTCTTTCTTAAATGACAGTGAAATATTTTTCAGGGGATTAAAACAAAAAAACCCATCCCAACATTTCCATTTTGTGGGAAATCAGAGTCAGGAGGATTAAGAGAACTATGTGCATTCCACAAGAGAGGGAGTTAATCTGATAGATTGGGTTAGATAGATCCAACCCAAGTTCTTCTTAGACTAACTGAATCGCCAAGACGATGCTTAGCTAAACTAATATGCTTATAAAATATTGTTTTTCTTAGAATCTAATAATTATAGTGTTGCTTTTATTTCCACTCTTCAACATAACAACTGTAGAATAAGAAAATGCACAGTGATATCTAATGCAAATTCAAATCAGATTATGCCTCTCTTTATGAAACCATTTATATGAAGACTTTGCTCATATTTCTGTCATAATTTAGATCTTAGAATCTTCCAGATATGCTTGGATGAAAACTCTTCAAATTCCTAAGCTAATGGCATGAAATTTTGGGAATTGGAATCCCAATGTATCTGAAAAGCTAAAAGAACAGATCTGAAGAATATATACCAAATTGCGAGATTATAGCAATGATATATGGAATTAAATGCATAATTCAAATATTGTTTTGATATGAAACCAATAATATGGATGTGATTATTACTTTATTCCACTGAATATTAGGCAATTTGGAACTAGGGTGTGAAAGAATAAACTCCTTGGAGATACCCTGCAGTTGGGAATTTTATTATTTTTTCATTTTTAAGGATTAAGAGTTCAGTGTTGAATATCTGAACATTTTAAACTGGCATAAAAGCACATGAATAATAGAGCCAATTCCTAGCATTTCTTTGTTTACTGCAAAGCTTTTGTGTGAGATTATACTAAAGCATAACATTCAACTTTTATATTCACAGCTGTTCCACAGATTGAGTGTGCCATCAAAGCTGCAAAGATCATCAACCCGGAATTTATTGCTAAGTGTCCCTTGGGATGTCAGGATGCTAAATATCGGGTTTATGGCACTGATATCTATGCCTCTTTTTCCAGTGTTTGTGCTGCTGCAATTCACAGGTCAGCAGAGCTGATCTTTAATTCAAAATAGCATCCAAAAAATCAGCATGCTCAATGCTAGAAATAAATGTAAGAGTCAGAAGAAGGCGTGTTTCTTTTTTCCTCACCAAATTTTTTGTATAACTCTCAAAAGATAGGAAAAACAAGATTAGGGGGAAAAAAGGAAGCCTATGGTCTATGGTCCCTGTAAAAAAATGATTGTGAGTAGAGTTCAGGTCAGTGTATCTTAAGCTCATGTCACACTGCACCAACGGATGCAAAGAGGATATAAAACGGACAAAAAAGCTTGCCATCCGTTGGAAAACGCGATGCATCCATTGTGTACTCACTGTGTACGTCTTTCATAAGCCCTATCCATGAAATATCCATCTACTGCTATTTCATCCACTCAAAAAATTTTGAGCTGCACAAATTTTTTTGAGCGGATGAACTTTCCACCGCGTACGATCTATTTCCGCGACACATACAGGCAACAAACGTTCTACATCCGTTGTCATCCGTTACACGTCCGATGTATCCTCTCGGCATCCTCTGAGCATCCGCACAACTCACATCCACTCCAGCAGAAAGTGGAAAGAGGGAGGAAGCGAAAGGTATGCGGAACGTCCACACAGCATTAGTAGCACAGACATAGAAAGGATGAAAGCGGATGCAGCTCAGATATAAAGCATTAAAACGGACAAAACGTTCGCATATGGGATGTATCTCATATATTTAGGATGTCTGGAGGATGTCTAGAGTATGTGGAAAGACACCTAGCGGAAAACCGACATTTCCTATAAAAAGGGGGAGGAAATCACCTGTATCTCACTATCAGTCCAGCAGCCCTGGTGTGCAGACCTCTTCAGCCTTGCTCTTGCTTTTCCACATCATCCATTGATGTCCACCATAGATCATTGCACACTCGTTTTGGTAGCCGCCATCATTCAACACCAGAACCAAGCCCTCTTCAGACTGTTTCACCTTTTCTATGCAAAGAGAAGGAGACATCCAAGAGCTGTCTGGGTCCGAAGATGGATCGGGAGAAGAGTGGAGTTTGGACTCTATGACAAGCTGATGGTGGAGTTGAGGAATGAAGACACTCGTGCATTCCAGAACTTCATGAGGATGCCACCAGCCCTGTTTGACGAAGTTGTGGAGTGTCTGAGACCCAGGTTGACCAAGCCAAGCACCAACTTCTGTCCCAGCCTGGACCCTGGACTGAAGGTGGCACTGACTCTGCGCCACCTGGCCTCTGGGACCACATACAGAAACATGCAGTATGCCTGGAGGGGGCCACACAACACCATCAGCATTGTGGTCAGAGAAGTGGTGCAGGCCATCATCGAAGAATACCTGGAGGAGCTTCTCCAGTGTCCCACCACTGAAGAAGGCTGGAGGAAAGTTGTAGAGCAGTGGTATCAGAGGTAGAACTTTCCCCACACCGTTGGAGCCATAAATGGGAAGCATGTGGCCTGCAAAGCTCCACACAACTCAGGGTCCAACTATTTCAACTACAAGGGCTTCTTCAGCATCATCCTCTTTGCCATGGTTGATGCTGACTACAAGTTCATGTACATCGATGCTTCAGACAACGGGTCAGCTTCAGATGCCCAGATATACGTCAGTGACCTCAAAGATGGGCTGGAATGCAACCTCATCATGGGCTTCCCAGATCCAGACCCCCTACCCAACGACACACAAGATGTGCCCTACTTCATCGTGGGTGATGACGCCTTCTCCCTCAGAACCTACCTCATGATGCCCTACACTTCCAGATGCCTCACCCGTGAAGAGAGGATCTTCAACTACAGGCTGTCCAGGGCAAGACGGGTGGTGGAGTACGCCTTTGGCATCCTGGCCAACAGGTTCCAGGTACTTCTTACCACCATGCAGCATCGCCCACAGACTGTGAGGAGCATCGTGGAAGCTTCCTGCATCCTGCACAATCTCATGTGCACCCGCTACCCAGTGTTGCAGAACAGGTTTGTGGACCATCAACAAGGGAATGGGGACATGGAGCCTGGGGAATGGAGGCAAGGACAAAACCTGATAGACACTGTGGATGTGCAAGGCCCCAACAGAGCTTCATGTGAAGGGTAGAAGCAGTGCAACCTCCTGAAACACTGGTGCAACTCCCCAGCTGGAGCAGTGGAGTGGCAAGACAGGATGGTAGATGCTTAATGGATGCTTCCTTGAGCCTGTCTCATCACACTGATGAGATTGTGACATGTATGTTGAGTGGCACTACAATGAACAGGGCATTAATAAAGAGTTTTGTTTATGTTGAAATGTGTGGATCAATGATTAAATTGTTATTGATAATAAAGGGCCATATGTGTGGCAGCTGGGATGGTGGACCATACAGTCCCACTATGCTTGCACTGGAGGTTTATCTATCCCACAGCTATCCTTACCCATCCCACAGCTATCCATCCCACAGCTATCCTTACCCATCCCACAGCTATCATTACCCATCCCACAGCTATCCATCCCACAG
>BLBF01000018.1:19443355-19492794 GCA_015471245.1 Laticauda colubrina
CCATCCCACAGCTATCATTACCCATCCCACAGCTATCCATCCCACAGCTATCCTTACCAATCCCACAAGCATGCAAAGGCTTAACCCTTTTTTCAAAGTTTTCCCCAACACTTCATTAAGTAAAAAAAATGAACCAAGTGTGTGAAGCAAAGATAACTTTTATTAATAACAAACTGTATGACTTTATTAAAAAGCAAAATGACCCAAGTAAAGTGTCTCAAGAAAAGATAAAGTGAACAGGTAACAACTCAGTCTCTGGTACTCTTCTCAGTCACTCTGAGGTGTGCCCATGGTCTCAGATGTAAAGGGGCCAGGGACTGTGGAGGTGGCTGTTGCTGAGGCGCCATTGGGATGCCTGGCCCCAAGAGTACAACAGGAGATGGTGTGTGCAGGAAGCTCTCAGAGAGCTGACTCAGTCCCGTGAGGTTGAGAGGCCCTTCATCAAGTACCTGGGAGGTGAGGCCCAAGACTGATGACAGATGTTCTGAGGAAGGGCTTGGCTGTGGGGTGGAGGAAGGAGGAGTGTAGTGGGGCTGTCTGGTCTACAGCTGGGTCAGGTGAGGCATCTGTGGTGTCTGTGGCGTCCGAGGAACCTGGGCCTGGACTGGGAAGGGCTGCCTCTGCTGTGGGAAGTCCCGGTAGTCGTAGGCTTGGTAGGTGAGGGGCTGTTGAAATCTGTGGAAGGGCTGTGACATCGCCTGGGGTGGAGGAGCAGACCTGGAGTGGGTAGCAGCAGGTTCAGCTGGGCCTGGAGGGTGGTGCAGAAGAGCTGTGATCCTCTCCTTCATCATCTGGTACTGGGCCTCGGGCATGTCCATGAGGGTCTGGCTCACGTAGGTGATGAATGGCTTGCGGTTCGAGGATGGTATGTTGAAGTGGACCAGCTGGGAGAGGAGATCTGTGCTGGCTTTGATTGTGTCCCTGATCTCCAAGAGGACAGTGTGGCTCTGTCCTTCCAGTCTGCCTCTCTGCCTGCTTTCTGTGGAGGTGGAGCTGGGGGTGGGGGTGGGTTGGTCTCTGGTGGCTGCTTCTTCTTGCTCCATCTGAGACAGGGAATCCTCCACATCCTCCGGCATGGGAAGTGCAGCTGTTGGGGGTTCTCTGTCGTGGGACCCTCCAAAGACACCTGCCTGGACGTGGTAGCTGTCTCCTGGCTGGAAGAGGAGTGGCTCTCTGTGGGCTGTCTGAGAGAGAGGGTTGACAGAGGGGCTTCTCCTCAGTGGTGGATCTCACCCTCAAGGAAGCTGCACCTGGCCATGACATAGGTCTCCCGGTCAGTGAGCTTGACAGCGGCCTGCCCGGATTTCTTCAAGTGCAGCTTGCCATACCAGGTGTGCATGTGCTTCCACCATCCAAGGAGTACATCTGAAGTGTAGCCCAGGCTCTCCGCCTTCTCTCTCCACACTGCCTGCTTCCTCTTGGTGTCGCAATAGAGCCTGTGGCCCTTCCTACACAGGTACTCATTCTCCCTCAGCCATTCCAGCACCTCCTCCTCATGGTCTTTGGAAATGGAATACTGTTTCCTCTCTCCCTTCTCCTTGCCTTGCCTCTTCCTCCCTCTGGCAGGGGCTTCAGGGCCTTCAGCAGCAGGGCTTTGAGGGCCTTGGGGCTGGTCCATCACAGCAGCAGCAGCAGGAGAAGCACCAGCAGCACCAGCAGCACCAGCAGGAGAAGCACCAGCAGCAGCAACACTAGGAGCACCAGCAGCAGCACCAGCAGCACCAGCAGCTTCAGAGTCAGCACCAGGGGATAGGATAGTGGTTCTGTCCTTCTTGCCAGGGCTGGCAGGAGTAGGCACAGGCTTCCCCTTCTTCCCCATGGTGTTCTCTCAAGATGTCTCTGGAAGCAGGTCTTTCCTCTGAATGCTGACTGCTTGCGAGCTGCATCCTTTTATAACCACGGAGCTTACGCAATTCATCCTCCCCACATGCGCAGTGAATGCTTTGCATCTGCTAGGCATATGCTAGGCATCCTATAGGTGTCTGTGATGCATCTGCATCATCCTCTATGCATCCGCTCCTTCCGCTACACATCCGCTTCGCTATTCTCCCCCGGAAGCCCTGCGGATGTGTCATCCACTTCCATCTGCTTCCATCCGCTAGGCTTCCTACGAACATCCACTTTACATCCCCGCTACATCCTCCCCACGTCCATTCCTTTCCGTTGGTGTCTGTTCTGTTTATGCAAATTTGGGGCACTTTTGAGAGCGGATAACAACGGATGGAAATTTTGCTCGTCCGCTGTGTCCTTTTTGCATATGTTTTGCATCCGTCGGCCAGTGTAACCTAGCCTTTAGTGTATGTTTAGAGAATGGAAAATAGGTCTTCCTTAATTCCACTTAATGAGTAAAAGGGGGACTTTTGCAAAATGTTTTAAAGGGTATGGATTTATGGGGGAAATAAGTGTAGATTTGAGAAAATTGCAGAGATAAAAACAGGTGAAGATATTTCCACAAATTTATACTGGAAAATGGTAATAGGCCCTTCCCTCTGGGATCATATGATCAACCATAACTTTTTGGAAATGCCAGGGTAGAAGATATCTTTTAGGGAGCCACAGAACCATCTTCTTATACATTAGGCTTAACTTATCTAAATGTCCACTAATACTTAGAACAGAGTTTCATTTTGATATATTCTGACAATAGAATTATTCTTAGGTTTAGAATAATCAAATATTTTGTCAGATGGATTCAGGATTGCACAGAGAAATTAATATACAATTCAATGCACTTGAAAGAAGGACAAACCCAGTTAAAAAAACAATTAATATTAGAATCATGTGGAGATTGTCTGAAAAATCATATATACCATGGCATCTAGACACCATGATGTCACTCCCTGGTTTCAATGAAGACTTACAGAAGCTTCTGAAGATGATGTAATAATGTTTCACATAAAGGAAAGGGCTGGAAACAACTCTTCCGAGTGGACTGAATGTATATGTATTGAGCTTGTAATTCAGTGACCACTTAGATCTCTGGTAAGTTAACAATGTGCTTATGACATCAATATGTTACTTTTACAGTGGAATTATTGACAACTCTGGAGGAAAAATCTTAGTTCAAAAAGTTGCTGGTCAGTCTGGGTACAAGGGTAGTTTTTCTAATGGAATCCGCTCACTTTCATTACCACGATGGAGGGAATCCTTCATACTTTCAGGTAAAATTCTTCCTTCCTTTCTCCTTCCCCTCCCCAAATGTCACTTCTCATTATTTAAAAACCTAAGAAACTCTGAGAAACTCTGATTTGAAAGGTAGCAATTAAATGTTATACAGTAATCACTCAAGAATAAATATAATAGTTTTTAGATGGAAAACTGGAAGAGGTTTGCTATTGTTGAAATTATAAAATTATTCAAAGCCAGAAGTTGATACAACAAAGCATAAAGCATGCTAACTCATCTATGGAATATTAGGATATTATTTTGACAACTACCAATATTTTCTTTTAGGGTTATTTTCAAATTTAGAGATCTATTTTTATGGCTCATCAAAGCAATAAGAAATGTGATGATATGATATTCACTATTAGCCTTTATTCATATAAATAGCAAAAGTTCAGCATTTTGTCTTGGATCTTTCAAGCAAAACTTCACAATGAATACATTGCATATGGTTTAAATGGCATTAGCAGCTCTCTTTAAAATAAATAACATTTATTTTAAGTGAATTTAGCAAAGAATGGTGTTACTTAAGGGCTAAAGAAAAAAAAATCTCCAGTTTTAATATACAACTGTAAAATTTCCACTGCAAAATTACATCACTGCATTTCCAAATAGAAAAACAATAAGACAGAAAGAAATTTAAAGGGAAAAAAAGGTAATAGAAAAAATGCCAATACAAAAGCTTAAACAATTTAATTCCTTTTGCAATATCTGTTATTGAATTAAACTAAACATGACTAAAAAGAATGCAGAATTTTAATCAGAAGACATATTGGCAATATGTTCCTCAAAAATGAACATTTATGGACATATGACACACTGTTAGATTCAAAAACTAATAAGAGGGAGAAAATTGGTCCCACAGAAGTAGAACTCAATTGATGAGCACTAAGACATATGTAAATTCACTGATACAATTTTTCACACTATTGAAATAGTCTGAATAAAATGCAAATGAATTAATCCATTCAGATCAACAAACACAATTTGATGCCTATGGTGTTTAAGTAGTGTTCCAGTTGTTTTGGAACTGCACCCAAGGTGCCTATTACTATTGGTATTACCCTTGCTCATCTTTGCCATAGTTGTTCTATTTGTAGGTCTTTATATTTTGTTATCTTCTCTAGTTCTTTCTGTTCGGTTCGCGGGAATGAGACTCAGAGATCAGCGTAATTTCAGCTCTTTTATTTAGTTCTGAAAGCCTGTACTAATCAGGAGCTGCAGCAGCTCTTTTTATAGAGAGCTGTTCGCAGCTAGTGTTCAATGACGGCTACTTGTTTTTCCCACTGCTTGAATTGGCCAATCATAGCCCTGCTATAATGGGGCCCCTCCCCTCTTGGTATGGTCCTACCGTATGTAGTCACATAGGTAGGCAGGGCTTCTAGGTTGCCTAGTTGACCTGCGCAGTTTAGTTGTGTCGTCGTCTTCAGCAGGTTTGGACGGGGTCGCTGTTTCTCCTGTCCTTCTCTGTTGAACCTCCCAGAAGGTCAAGTCAGCCATACCACTCCCGTCCAGCCTACTCAGGCTGGTAGAGTCGGCCCGGCTGCTTCTTTCAGACCAAGCATCCAGGTCTACTTGTGCTTCTTGTTCCTCGCCGAAGACTTCTATGGGTAGGTCACTGTTTTTGCTTGCATTTATTTGGGAATGTCTTTTATTGTGATTATTTTGATTTTCTGCGGTTTCTTTTTCTACCGGAGGGGTTTCTTTTTCTACCGGAGGGTTCCCCCCCCTTATTTGTTACTGAGAGGTCTCCCCTCTCTCTGGTTGGTTTGTTGCTGGTTTTGTGTAATTGTTATGATGTTGTTGGTGTGTGTGTGTGTTGTTCTTCATGTCTGGGTGTGTCGGTGGTGCGTTGTAGTGTGCATGACCGTAATTGGTCAATATGTCTTCGCCAGGTTCGGCCATCATCTGTTTCCATTGTGTAGGACCGTGGTCCGGTTATTTGTGTAATTGTTGCCGGTACCCACAACGGGTGGCCGGTGAGGTTTTTTGTTTATACTAGTTGTCCTGGTTCGAATTTGTGATACTTGCTCGAGGAGTCGTTTGGTTTTTTGGTGGCGTATGTTAGGTGTAATCTGTCTAATTGTGATCTTAGTTTTCTTCCCATGAGTAATTCTGCTGGGCTTTTATTTGTAGTGGAGTTTGGTGTTATGTGTTGTATTGTGAGCATTTTTTCGATTCTTTCTTGCATGTCTCCTATGTCTAATTTATCTAATGTTTCCTTGGTATACTGGACCATGCGTTCCACCCTACCGTTCGTCGCTGGTCGGCCCGGTGCTGTCAGTGCATGTCGTATGCCATTTTCTGCTAGGAATTTTTCGAAGAGTAGTGTTGTAAGTTGTGAGCCATTGTTGGACATGAGCACATCTGGTAACCTGTGTGTAGTGAATAGTTTTTGTAGTTGTTTGATGACTGCTTCGGTGGTCGTAGAGTGCATGATGCTTACTTCTAACCAATTGGAGTAAGCATCTACTATGATTAGGTATGTATGCCCTTTTGTTGGTCCCATGAAGTCTATATGTATTCGTGACCAGGGGCCCCTTGGTGTTTCCCAGTCCAAGACAGGTGCTGAAGGGGGTGCACGGCGGGAGTATTGACATTTCCCCCAAGTTTTGACCCATTTCCCAATATCTTTGTCCATCCCTGGCCACCATACATAGCTCCTGGCCAGGGATTTCATTTGCATGATGCCCGGGTAGCCTTCATGCAACATACCCAATACCTGGTCTTGTAATTTTTTTGGTATTATGACCTGATCATCCCAGAGTATACACCCTTTCAGTAATGACAATTTGGTTTGTCTATTCTTATATGGTTTGAAAATAATGTCTGTCTCATTTTCCGGCCACCCTTTTCCTATCCAGTTTAAAACTTGTAACAATGTCTTGTCTTTTGCAGTCATTCTGGCGATGTCAGCTGCGGTTATCAGTAGGTTTGTCAAAGTTTCGATTTGTAGGGCGGAAGTGGTTGGTGCCGGGTCAGTCTCTATGTCTGGTAAGGGGGTGCGGCTCAAAGCGTCAGCGTGCGAAATGTTTTTTCCGGGCCGATGGATTAGGTTATAGTTGTATGCCACCAGAAATTCAGACCACCTTGTCATTCTCGGCGACAGTATGTTAGGGGTGGCTCTGTTTCCAGCGAGTGTACCTAAAAGGGGTTTGTGACCGGTCACAAGGATAAAAGTCCTACCGTAAAGGTATTCATGGAAATGTTTTACGCCGGATATAGCTGCCAATGCCTCTCTGTCCAACTGACTATAGTTCCTTTTGAGAGGGTCTTTGAATGGGGGCTTCTCTTCCATCTGGCAGGACATGGCTAAGCACGGCCCCGATGCCAAGCGGTAATGTCTCGCTGTATTGCATCAATACCGCATCAGAGGTGATGAGGTCCTTTATCTTCTGGAACGCTGTCTCTTCACGTGGTCCCCAGGTCCAGACGGCCAATTTGTCTCGGAGTCTATGTAGAGGTTCCGCTGTAGTTGCCTTCTGTGTCAGAAAGACGTGGTAAAAGTTTTTGAGGCCCAGAAAAGCTTATAATTCAACTTTATTTTTTGGTCTAGGCACCTCTTTGATTGCCTTGATCTTTTTTTCTGTGGGGTGGATGCCCTCTTTATCGATTTGGTACCCCAGGAATTCGACTTTTGATGTAGCCAATTTACACTTTTCTTTTTTTACCTTGAGTCCCGCTTTTTGAAACCTTTGCAGGACCTCTCTGAGGCGGGCTTCTAATTGTCTCTCGTCGTTAGCTGAGATGAGCATGTCATCAAAAAATGGGACTACTTCTTTTATCCCTTGTAATAATCGCTCCATTAGGCTTTGGAAAACCCCAGGGGCTATGCTGACTCCAAATTGTAATCTTGTACATTTGAATGCTCCCCTATGAGTCAGGAACGTTTGGGCCTCTGCTGTTTCCGGGTCTACTGGCAATTGCTGGTAAGCTTGGGCAAGGTCGAGCTTTGCGAAGACCCTGCCCCTTCCTAGGGAATGTAGTAGGTGTTGTACTACCAGAACAGGATATGCACTTTGCTGTAGTGCATGGTTCAGGGTAGCCTTGTAGTCCCCACAAATTCTCACGGACCCATCCGGCTTAATTGGGGTCACAATCGCGGTCTCCCATTTAGCAATGGTCAATTGGTTCCAGGTTGCCTTGTTCTATAAGTTTGTTTAATTCTTTGTCAATTTTGAGTTTTAGTGCGAAGGGGACTCGCCTCGCCTTCAGCCTAATTGGAGCTATGGTTGGGTCTAAATTGAATGAGATAGGGGATCCTTGGTACTTGCCTAACTTTCTGTCAAAGACGTCCTGGAAGTCTCATCATCCCAGTCTGTGTCGGTGATGCAGTTAATGCCGGTAACTCTGATTCCTAGGGGTTTGAACCACTCGAGTCCCAGTAGGCTTGGTTGGTTCCGGTCTACGATGGTTAGCGGCAATATTTTTTGATGTTCTTTGAAGGTTACCTGGAAGTGTCCAAGTCCGACTACTGGTATTCTGTTTTCTTGGTAGTCTTTTAAAATCAGTGCTTGTTGTTCTAATTTGGCTTTGCCAATGTGCGGTACTAGTCTCTTGATGGTATCACTAGATACCATCGATAGGTATGATCCAGAATTGACCTCCATCTTGCATTCTGGCCCCTCGATTCTGACCGCTACATGTACCTTCCGGCCATTAGTCACGTCAGAATGGCCAATGGTGATGGTCTGATGCGTTACTTCTTTCCTGTAGCTCTCGATTGGCCGCTTCCCTTTGCCTTCGTGATTTTCTCGGTTCCACGTCATCCTCTCTTTCTGTCTTGGGGGTGTGTTGTCCCTTCTTCTGGGGCTGTAGCTTCTGCGGTTTCTGCATACCCGTGTAATGTGGCCCGGCAAACGTGATGTGGCCCGGCAGTGCCAGCAAACGGCATCTAAGAACCGGCACTCCAAACGGGGCTGGTCTCCTCCGGAGCTGGCACACTGGAACCCCAACTTACGACCATTTTTCATTCGCCGCTCTCGTTCAGCCTGGAGCCTGTGGATTTCCTCTTCATCGTCCTCGTCTATTCCAGATGATCCGCTGTCTGTGAAACATGTGGCGGTCTTCTGTGTGCTTTCTACTTTCTTCTCGGTGCCCTGATTTGTTTCAGTTGATGTTTTTGGTGGGTTGGCGTTCATTTGCTGCATTTTTGCTGCTGATTTTTTGGTTGCTTCTGCTGCCGTGGCTTCAGCAATAGCCTCGGTAATGGTGATTTTCGGTCAGGTCAGCAGTCAGCTTTGTAGGGTAAGGTCTCTCAGTCCAAGCACCACGCGATCCCTCATGGCTTCGTCCATGTTCAGGAATTCGTATGCTCCTCCGATGTCCCTGAGAGTGGCTACAATATGTGTGATGCTCTCACCTTCCTTCTGGTCCCGTTTATAAAATTCGTGTCTCCTGATGAGGCTGGAGACGGTCGGTGCGTAGTGAGCCTTCAGCAGCTTCTCCAGGTCTGGCCAGGCCATTTGCTTAATGTCGTCTGGTTTTGTTCGTGCCTTGGCCATCTTAAACACTGTGAGCCCACAGTGTGTCCGGAATACAGCTCTTTTGTGATTGTCTGAGATTCCTTGCAGGTTGTTACTCTCCAAGAACATGAGGAATCTATCGATATAGGATTCCCAGTCCTCTGCTGCTGGGTTGAAGGGTGCGGGTGGTGAGTTGGTTCCAGCCATTTCATCTGCTCAGTTCTCGATGCCACGTGCCCGACTGATCTCCTTCTCAGAATCCCACATTTGTCACCAGTGTTCGGTTCACGGGAATGAGACTCAGAGATCAGTGTAACTTCAGCTCTTTTATTTAGTTCTGAAAGTCTGTACTAACCAGGAGCCGCGGCAGCTCTTTTTATAGAGAGCTTTTTGCGGCTAGTGTCCAATGACAGCTACTTGTTTTTCCCGCCGCTTGAATTGGCCAATCATAGCCCTGCTATGATTGGCCAATCAGTGTTGAGAAAAGTTACCAATCAGCATCGGGTATTTGTTGTCCAATAGGAATAGCCTATTTGAAGTATGTTAATATGGAACACTTTCTCTTTTCTTTTGCTGTCTCCAGGCACTGGCACATTCACTATCCAGACCTTTTTGTCTTTCTTATTGACGGCAGGTGCCCATCTATCTGGATTCTGAAGTCCCAGAGCAATTTAACTGTTTCATTTTCTATGACTTTTTCTATTTTATGGTCCCCACCAGTTCTTGCTTATAGGCAAATGATATTTCCTGCAGATCTTCCAATACACCACTGTTGCTACTTTGTCTTGCCACTGCTTGTTGTCAGTTTGCGCAATCTTCTTGCAGCAGTTTACCAGGTGGTCCACTGTTTCTTCAGCTTCTTTACATAGGCGGCACTTACTGTCTGTTCCTGTCTTCTCAATTCTGGCTTTGGATACATTTGGTGTTAAGGCTTGGTGTTGCGCAGCCAGAATTAATCCCTTGGTCTCTTTTTTTAACTTTCCTGTTCTTAGCCATTTCCAGGTCTTGTTATTACCTGCTTTCCCTGCTATGTTTTTAATGTGCTGGCCATGTAGTGCTTTGTCTTCCCATACCTCTATTCTATAATTCATTTGGTCTTTCTTGTAGGCCAGTTTGATCTCTGTGGTAGTCAGCAAGCCTTCCTAGCATATTTATTGTTGTTGTTGTTATTGTTGTTGCTATTATTATTATTACTATTATTAGAATTAGAATTAGTGTTGTTGCTGCTGCTGCTGTTTTTATTATTATTGTTGTTGTTAATGTTGTTGTTATTGTTGTTGTTGTTATTTTGAGGACTATGCCCATTTAACCTTACATTAGCTCCTGGATTTCGGTTTGAGTTTTGTGTCAGATCACGGTGAAGATAAGATAGTTTACAATAAACTATGATGAGAAATCATAGCATTGGCACAGCGTATCATCTACATCAAATCTGTACCTGAGCTTCTTAAACACACAAGTTGGGAGTTAAATTAAGACTATATGAGCTCAGTATTCAAGACAAAACATTTCCAAATATTAATCCTAACTTTGGGGATGATGAGTGCCTTCCAGATGAATTTAAGCCCATGTCACACTGCACCAACGGATGCAAAGAGGATGTAAAAAGGACAAAAAAGCTTGTCATCCGTTGGTTAACGCGATGTACTCACTGCCTCCGTTTTGCTTCCTCTCTATCCGTCCAGCATCCGTTTATTGACGTTTCATCCGCTCAGAAAGTTTTAGGCTGCCTAAAACTTTTGAGCGGAAAATGTATCCAATGCATCCGTTCTGCATCCTCTAGGCATACGGGGGACATCTGTTCTGCATCCATTACGCATCTGCTATATCCGCTAGGCATCCGCTGTGCATCCGCACAACTAAAATCCGTTCCAGCGGTAAACGGACGCAGGGAGGAAGCAGAATGGATGCGCAGCGTTAGTAGCACGGATGGAGAAAGGATGAAAGCAGATGCAGCTCATCCGCTCTGCATCCGCTCTGCATCCTCTACGCTTCCGCTCTGCATCCTCTACGCATCCTCTACGCATCCTCTACGCATCCGCTCTGCATCCACTCTGCATCCTCTACGCATCCGCTCTGCATCCTCTAGCATCCTCTACGCATCCTCTATGCATCCTCTATGCATCCTCTACGCATCCTCTATACATCCGCTCTGCATCCTCTATACATCCGCTCTGTGTCCTCCCCACGTCCATTCCTTTCCATGTTATCCGCTCTGCTTATGCAAATTTTTGCCCCTTTTCAGAGGGGATAACAACGGATGGAACATTTTGCTCGTCTGTTGTGTCCTTTTTGCATCCGCTGGGCAGTGTGACATGGGCGTTAGAAAATTGAAACAAGTATGTGACTATTTTTAATTTCCATATTTTTTTAAAAAAAACTAGTGCAGTAGGCACATTTACTTTTCTTAGCAGCTTCTTCAGTAAACTATCTCCAGTAAATTGACTTTTATTTGTGGCTCTCTCATGATAATAACAGATGGCTAAAAGAATATAAAAACATTACGTAACCACCACTTCGGAAAATAAGAGGATCAATAAAACAGTTTCCATTCAAATGTACAGATAGGATTTAGTCAAGAGGTATGGAGCAGCAAATCAATGTGACCAATGAATATTTAATAGTTCTATAAATCTATATTATATATGATGATGACATTATCCAATCAGTCGTAACTGACTCTTGGTAGTTCTATGGGTCAGGTCCAATGGTGGGTTTCAAAAAATTTCCCTACTGGTTCGGTAGGGCCTGCGCAGCATTTGCAACTCACCTTCTGCTGCAAGCCCTGTGTGTAAAACAGCTGATGCATGGCAATCCACTATACAGCACAAAGCAGCTGAGCTTGAAAACTAGGAAATAAAAGTCAGAATAGAGCCAAGCAAGCCGGCAGGCTGGCCCAGCAGCTAATCAGCGGAGCAAACTGGTTCACTCACACATGATCCTCGGATTTACTGGTTCAGCTGAACCATGCCAAACTGGTAGAACACCACCACTGGTTAGGTCTCTCCATGTCTTCTGATCCTGCAATTAAATGTGCTTATACATACACATATGTATACCAGGAGTGGAGTGCTACCAGTTCTGTTCAGTTCTAAAGAACCGGTACTCTGAAGAGCAGAAGACACAGAATCGGTTCTGTGTTTGCTGCTGTTTGGTCCACCCGCCTGCCTGGGCTCTTACCTAACCTTTATTTCCTGCTTTATCAACCTCAGCTGCTTTGCGCAAAATATAGTCACCGAACTAGTAGTAACACTGGTTGAATCCCATCCCTGATGTATATGTGTGAGTGTCTGTGTGTGTGTGTGTGTGTGTATGTGTGTCTGTGTGTGTGCATTTTTTTTCAGTAAACTGTGTTCTGATTGGCTGGGGGTGTGTTCTGCTTAGGTGGGGGCTTGGTTGTGCTCATGAACATGAAGCCAAACAACAAGATCACAGCTCACCAGCTCAAATCCCCCAGTAACTAAGACTAACATGAGCACAACCAAGCCCCCACCTAAGCAGAACACACCCCCAGCCAATCAGAACACAGCCAACACTCCTACCAATCAGAACACAGCCAAACCCCCACCCAATCAAGTCACACCCCCACTAGCAGTTAAAAGGAAGAAGCAGCTGCAAGCTCACATTACTCTGAGAAGCACAGAACTGAAGAAACAAGCCTGAAGATGATGAATGAGACTTCATCGAAACGTTGCCTAGATACTTCCAATTCTACGCGGGAGAAAACCCGAATAACCAAAGATCCATATATATATATATATATATATATATATATATATATATATATATATATATATATATGCTGTTTAGCTTCCTTCAGGTATTATCCCATGTCATTGTAGTTCTGTTAAAGTTGTAGCAACGTTTCAGCAGAATCTCATCTGCTATCATCAGGCTTCTGTATGGATGTGGGTCTCACAGCTTTTGCTTTCAAATTCGAGGCTGGCCTATTCTGATTGGCTGGGAGTTTTGGTCTGTGTTCACTGGACTTGGAGTTTGATTGATTGGTGTTTCTGGTTTCTTCTGTCTGTTTTGTGGCTTTGATTGGCTGGCAACACTCTGTTCCTGTGTTGGAGGCTTTCAGTGCAGCTTGGCTTCATGTGAAAGGACGGCTGCTATCCATTAGGAAGCCAGGTTTCACCTGGGTGCCTGGTGGGGGGGTGTTCGAGTTGGAGGCATCAGAGGGAGTCTGTTTGTGCTCAGGTGTTTGCCTGGTTTGTGGTGTGGCTTCTCTGATGATTCTGTGGCTGGGGTTTTCTATAGTGGCTAGGGTTTTAGTGCCATTGAAGTTGATGTTGTGACCTGTGGTTTTCATGTGTTGGACTTCGTATATGCCTTGGTTTTCCAGGTCAATTTTGTCTTTGATGACTGCCCAACATAAGAGGTACCACAGATAAAATCAGTAAGATTCTACACAGGCATCACATCAAGACTGCCTTCAAAACAGACAAAAAAATAGCAGCCATCCTGAGGAACCCCAAAGAAAAAATTGACCTGGAAAACCAAGGCATATACGAAATTCCCTGTACATCATGCCCGGCCACATACATTGGACAGACCAATAGAAGAATAAGTACCCGCCTAGATGAACACAAAAATGCAGTAAAAAAGCTGGAACACACCTCCTCACTAGTCCAACACATGAAAACCACAGGTCACAACCTCAACTTCAATGGCACTAAAACCCTGGCCACTATAGAAAACCCCAGCCACAGAATCCAATGAATAGCAGCTTGCTAATGAAGAGCAGCCGTCCCTTCACACGGAGCCAAGCTGCACTGAAAGCCTCCAACACAAGAACAGAGTGTTGCCAGCCAATCAAAGCCACAAAACAGACAGAAGAAACCAGAAACACCAATCAATCAAATTCCAAGTCCAATGAATACAGATCCAGGCTCCCAGCCAATCAGAATGGACCAGCCTCAAATTTGAAACCAGAAACTAACTCTATACAGAAGCCTGAGGATGGCAGATGAGATTCTGCTGAAACGTTGCTACAACTTTAACAGAACTACAATGACGTGGGATAATACCCAAAGGAAGCTAAACAGCACGTATATATATATATATATATATATATATATATATATATATATATATATATATGTGTGTGTGTGTGTGTGTGTGTGTGTGTGTGTGTGTGTGTGCGCGCGCGCGCGCAGTATATACAGGCTACATTTAATTAATAACTGTTAAGATCTATAGCTATACATAATAAAGAACAGTTACAGGAACTGGGCATGGCTTATCTAGTAAAGAGAAGGACCAGGGGAGACATGATAGCAATCTTCCAATATTTGAGAGGCTGCCACAGAGAGGAAAGGGTCAAGCTATTTTCTAAAGCACCTGTAGGCCAGACAAGGAATAATAGATGGAAACTGAACAAGGAGAGATTTAACCTGGAAATAAGGAAACTTTCTGACAGTGAGAACAATCAACCAATGGAACAACTTGCCCTCAGAAGTTGTGGGAGCGCCATCACTTAAAATCTCTCCAAGAAGAGATTGGACTTCCATCTGTCAGAAATAGTGTAGGATCTCCTGCTTGGGCAAGGGATTGGACTAGATGATCTACAAGGTCCTTTCCAACTCTGATTATATGATCAAAATGAAGTCTCTCTGGTTCCAGATATAGAGAGAATTAAAAAACATAATGCAAAGAAACCAATTAAAATAGCTGAAAAAGTAGGATGTTAAAGTCTTTGCTTTTAGTCACTAAACTCTATAAAGCTACATTTGTTAAGGGAGAACCAGAAAACTAAGTAAAAAGGCACAAGAAAAGTCACATTAATATTCCTAAAACTGTTTCCTCTTGTTATTTAAATTGTTAAAATAAAGTTATTAATTTGTGGAAATATGGGAGAGTATTACCAAAGGGGACCATGTATTTTTATAGTTTTTATTCTGATTGATGGAGAGGTTAATGTTTTGCGTGAATCCCAGGTTTGTGTTACAATATGGACTGCTTTATAGGTCTTTTAAAATAAATAAATAAAAATATATAGTTCAACAGCAAATATCACATTATGGGACCAATTGAAAGTTTTCATTTCATGATTTTTTTAAAAAAGACACTGGACAACAAATTCAGTGCCTAAAAGCTTTCAAATACTCAAACTACAAATACAGCACTGTTCTTCTGTAGTTAGAGATGCCTTGGGTAGATTCAGATATCACACAGTTCTAGAATGCAGTTTGTAAGTTTTTTGTTTAGGATAGTGGATGAAGCCAACCATGCAAAGATTGATAAATTTATTTATTTAAATGTTCTGCTGCCCATTTCCTCTTCAAGGTGACTCTGGGCAGCTTAGAGGTTATAAAACAAATTTTAAAAAAGTTAAAATATTAAAAGAACGCAGAGTTAAAATATTATTAAGATTTATATTAAAACTGAACTAAGAGAGCTAAGAGTTGGATGGAAAGGGGATAAAGTCTTCTTTACTCCATCAGCCACCTTCAGCCGTGAGTACCCCTCGAAGTCCTAGACCAGCTGACAAAGCCAGATTTTGACACCTTCCTGGAAGACCAAAAGAGAAAGGGAAGTTCTCACCTCCAGTGAGAGAATGTTCCACAGGGATGAGGCTACAGCAGAAAAGGGTCTTCTCCTAAACCTTGCTTGCTTCAATTCCTTAGGGTTATGATCTCGTGAATCATGGTGTCCATGAGGAAACCAAAGTGGAATAACTGCCCCCTTGTGTAAATGGGGTCAGTGGTGTAATTTGTATTAACCAAACTAAATCCATAATTGTTATCATTTATGTATGACATAATCATATGTGACATCATTGAATACAAGTGCCAAGTTCTTAATATACCATGCACAGCTGATGCAGTCCTCAACTCCTTCCCTGCTGACTTAAAATTGTAAGTGCTTTTATGATCGTATGATCATATATTCACAGACTGAAGCTTTCGGTTTTGTTTTCTTTAGAAGGCAAGCCCAAAAGAGGTGTACAGTATCCATCAATTCTGACCTATTCGTCTTCTGAAAGCACAGTCACTAAAGGCAAGTGATGGATTTTCTGCTAGAGGGTGTCTTATTGTTTCTCCATGTTGTGGTTATTTGGGTTAAGAACCATATTTATGCTAATTTATACAAGTATAATATTATACGTGTTTCTTTCATGCCCCTTTCTGTATTCATCATTTAACATGATTTAAGAAAGATGGGGTTTTTAAAAAAAAGTTAAATTATTGCATAAATCTGTACCTGGTAATGATTAACTGACCAGAGTTTATGGCCTGAGAAATAAAATTCAAGGATTTATGTTACTCTGCCTCTCCTCACACTAGGGTCAGCCTCTTACTCTCATCATCAAGGCCTTGACCCAACTCATGTAGCAAAGATACAAGATCTCATTTCTAGGAATGTGCTTTTACTAATTTTGTGGCTTCAAGGACATCCTATGTCAGGGGTATCAAACTTTCAGCCCATGGGCTGGATGAATCATGCACTGGCCATGCCCACCACCATCCTACATTTTAGTGAAGGGGAAAAATTGTGATGACAATACATGTGAATGTGACGCCACAAGTTTGATCACCCGTACCCTATCTTAAGGCCCTGTCACATTGGCCAACGGATGCAAAACGTTTGTAAAAAGGACACAGCGGACAAGAAAATGTTCCATCCGTTGTTATCCACTCTCAAAAGTTCCCCAAATTTGCATAAGCAGAGCGGACAACAACAGAAAGGAACGGACAGGGGGAGGATGTAGAGGGGATGGAAAGCGGATGCTCCACGGAAGCCTAGCAGATGGAAGTGGATGGGAGCGGATGGCATATCCGCAGGGCTTCCGAGGGAACACAGCGAAGCAGACGCGCAGCGGAAAGAGCGTATGCAGAGCAGATACCAAGCGGATGAAGCGGATGCAGAGCGGAAGCCGAGCGGAAGCCTAGCAAATGCCTAGCGAATGCCTAGCGGATGCACAGCGTTCACTGCGCATGCGGGGAGGATGCATTGTGTCAGCCCCGCGGATATAAAGGGAAGCAGCTCGCAAGCAGGTCACCATTCAGAGGAAAGACCTGCTGCCAGACACAGCTCCAGCCAGCCAGCCAGCCAGCCAGCCAGCAAGCCAACAACCATGGGGAAGAAGAGAAAGCCTCAGCCATCTGCTGCCAGCCCTGGCAAGAGGGACAGGGCCACCATTCCACCCCCTGGCCCTGACTCTGCTTCTGCTGGGGCTTCTGCTGCTCGGGCTCGCTCTTCTGGTGCTGGAGCTTCTGCTGGCTCTGCTCCTGGTGCTGGTGCTTCTGCTGGTGCTTACTCTGCTGGCGCTGCTCCTGGTCCTGCTGGTCCTGCTGGTCCTGCTGGTGCTCCTGATGCTCCTGGTCCTGCTGGTGCTCCTGGTGCTCCTGGTCCTGCTGGTGCTCCTGGTCCTGCTGGTGCTGCTGGTGCTGCTGGTGCTGCTGGTGCTGCTGGTGCTGCTGGTGCTGCTGGTGCTGCTGGTGCTGCTGGCGCTTACTCTGCTGCTGCTGATCCTGGTCCTGCTGGTCCTACTGGCGCTGTTGGTGCTTACTCTGCTGGTGCTGCTCCTGGTCCTCTGACGCGTGAACGGGAGAGGAGGCAATACTCAATCGAGTATTGAGCTACACTTCGGAGGTGCTCCTCGGCTGGTGGAAGCACATGCACACCTGGTATGGAAAGCTGCACCTCAAGAAATCTGGCCAGGCCGCGGTCAAGCTGACAGACCGAGAGACCTACATGATGGCCAAGTGCAGCTTCTTGGAGGGTGAGATCCGCCACCGAGGAGCAGCCCCTCTCACAACCCTCTCTCTCAGGCAGCCTGTTGAGAGCCAGTCCTCTTCTGGCAAAGAGTCAGCTCCTGTGTCCAGGCAGGTATCTATGGAGTGTGCCATGACGGAGACCCCCCCGACAGCTGCACTTCCCATGCCAGAGGACGTGGAGGATCCCCTGTCTCAGATGGAGCAAGAAGAAGCAGCCACCAGAGACCAACCCACCCCACCCCCAGCTCCAGCTCCACCTCCACAGAAAGGGACACCATTAGAAGCAGCATAGATCTCCTCTCTCAGCTGGTACACACCGACGTCCCATCCTCCAACCGCAAGCCCTTCCTCACCTACGTCAACCAGACCCTCATGAACATGTCGGAACCACAGTACCAGGTGGTGAAGGACAGGATCACCGATCTTCTTCACAACCCTCCAGACCAAGCTGAACCTGCTCCCACCCAGTCCAGGCCTGCTCCTCTACCCCAGGTGATGTCACTGCCCTTCCAAGGCTTTCCACAGGCCCTCACCTACCAAGGCTATGGCTACCAGGAGCTCCAGCAGCACAGGCAGCCCTTCCCAGTCCAGGCACAGGTACATCAAATGCCACCAGTGCCACCGATGCCACTGATGCCACCCACACCACCGATGCCACCCATGCCACAGATGCCACCCACACCACAGATGCCACCCACGCCACAGAAGCCACCGACGCCTCACCTCGCTCAGCTGCAGACCAGACATTCCCACTACACTGCTCCTTCCTCCACCCCACACCCAAGCCCAGTCTCAGAACATCTGTCATTGGTATTGGGGCTGACACCCCATGTCATGGAGGAAGGGGCTCTCAACATCACGGGGCTGAGCCAGCTCTCTGAGAGCTTCTTCCACACACTGTCCCCTGTTGTCCTCTCGGGGGCAGGCACCCCAATGGCGCCTCAGACCAGCACTCCAGCAGCAGCCACCTCCACAGCACCTGGACCCTTCACTCCTGAGACTATGGGCTCGCCTCAGAGTGACTGATAAGAGTGGCAGAGACTGGGTGGCTACCTGTTGACTTTATCTTTGCTTGGGACACTTGGGTCATTTTTCTTTTACAGCTTGTTATTAATAAAGATTATCTTTGCTTCACACACTTGCTTCATTTATTTTAGTCAATAAAGTCTTGGTGGAAACTTTTAGAAATGGTTAAAGCCTTTGCATGCTTGTGGGATGGGTTAAGATAGCAGTGGGATGGGCAGGGATACCTTTGGGATGGGTAATAGCTGTGGGATGGGCAGGGATACCTTTGGGATGGGTAATAGCTGTGGGATGGGCAGGGATACCTTTGGAATGAGTAATAGCTGTGGGATGGGCAGGGATACCTTTGGGATAGGTAAGGATAGCTGTGGGATAGATAAACCTCCAGTGCAAGCATAGTGGGACTGTATGGTCCACCCTCTCAGGTGGCACACCTTTCGCCCTTCATTATCAATAACAATGTAATCATTGATCCACACATTTCAACATAAACACAACTCTTTATTAAATGCCCTGTTCATTGTAGGCCCACCCAACATACATTGCACAATCTCATCTGTGTTATGCGACAGCCTCAAGGAAGCATCCATTAATAATCATGTCTTGCCACTCCACTGCTCCAGCTGGGGAGTTGCACCAGTGTCTCAGGAGGTTGCGCTGCTTATTCCCTTCATGTGAAGCTCTGTTGGGGCCTTGCACATCCAGAGTGTCTATCAGGTTTCGCCCTTGCCTCCATTCACCAGGCTCCATGTCCCCATTCCCTTGTTGGAGGTCCACGAGCCTGTTCTGCAACACTGGGTAGCGGGTGCGCATGAGATTGTGCAGGATGCAGGAAGCTTCCATGATGTTCCTCACAGTCTCTGGGCAATGCTGCATGGTGGTGAGAAGTACCTGGAACCTGTTGGCCAGGATGCCAAAGGCGTTCTCCACCAACTGCCTTGCCCTGGACAGCCTGTAGTTGAAGAACCTCTCTTCACGGGTGAGGCATCTGGAAGTGTAGGGTTTCATGAGGTAGGTTGTGAGGGAAAAGGCGTCATCCCCCACGATGAAGTAGGGCACATCTTGTGTGTCGTTGGGTAGGGGGTCTGGATCTGGGAAGCCCATGATGAGGTTGCGTTCCAGCCCCTCCTTGAGGTGACTGGCGTTGTATACCTGGGCATCTGAAGATGAGCCCTTGCCTGAAGCATCGATGTACATGAACTTGTAGTCAGCATCGACCATGGCAAAGAGGATGATGCTGAAGAAGCCCTTGTAATTGAAATAAGTGGACCCTGACTTGACTGTAGCTTTGCAGGCCACGTGCTTGCCATCTATGGCTCCAACGGTGTGGGGGAAGTTCCACTTCTGATACCACTGCTCTGCAACTTTCTTCCAGCCTTCTTCAGTGGAGGGGCACTGGAGGAGCTCCTCCAGGTATTCTTCGATGATGGCCTGCACCACTTCTCTGACCACAATGCTGATGGTGTTGTGTGGCACCCTCCAGCTGTACTGTATGCTCCTATATGTGGTCCCTGAAGCCAGGTGGCGCAGAGTCAGTGCCACCTTGAGCCCAGGGTCCAGGCTGGGCCGGAATTTGGTGCTCTGCTAGGTCAACCTGGGTCTCAGCCGCTCCACAACTTCGTCAAACATGGCTGGAGGCATCCTCATGAAGTGATGGAATGCACAAGGGTCTTCATTCCTCAGCTCCACCATCAGCTTGTTGTACAGTCCGTACTCTGCTCTTCTCCTGATCCATCTTTGGACCCAGACACTTCTTGGCTGCCTCCTTTTCTTCCCGTAGAACAGGTGAAAGAGCCTGTAGATGGATTCGCGCTGTTGCAGAACTACCAAAAGGAGTGTGTTTCGATCCATGGTGGAGATGACTGGATGCTGTGGAAGAGCAAGAGCCAGATGAAGGCTGAAAAGGTCTGCACAGCAGGGCTACTGGACTGAAAGTGAGATCCAGGTGAGTTCCTCCCCCTTTTTATAGGAAAGATAGGTTTTCTGCTCGGTGTCCCTTTACATCCTCTAGGCATCCTGCAGACATCCTAAATATCCGAGATAGGTCCCCTCTGCGAACGTTTTTTCCGTTTTAATGCTTTGTATGCGAGCTGCATCCGCTTTCATCCTTTCTCCATCCGTGCTACTAACGCTTTGTGTCCGTTCCGTGTCCGTTTCGTTTCCTCCCTGTGTCCGTTTTCCGCTGGAGCAGATGTGAGTTGCGCGGATGCACAGCGGATGCCTAGCGGACATAGCGGACACGTAATGGATGACAATGGATGTAGTTCCCCGTATGCGTTGCAGATGCTGAACGGACGCGTTGGATACATTTTCCGCTCAAAAAGTTTTGAGCAGGTCAAAACTTTTTGAGCAGATGGAATCTCAGTTGACGGATGCTGGACGGTTAGAGAGGATGAAAAACGGAGGCAGTGAGTACAGAATGGAAGCATCGCGTTAACCAACGGATGGCAAGTGTTTCTCTCCGTTTTACATCCTCTTTCCATCCGTTGGTGCAATGTGACATGGGCTTTAACCTTTTTGGTTTATTTTTTCCTTTTCAAATATAAAGCAATCCATTTTGTATTTGGAAACTTCTGCTAGCATATCTGTATGTTCCAACTGTTTGTGATCAACATTTTATACATGACATTTTGTAGTTCTTGGTCTTTGCTCATTGGAAGGCTAGAGACCAAGGATTTGTTATATTTTTCTAGCTTTGGAATTAATACTGTAAAATTATTGTCTGGATCCTTTCCAATGCTTCCTGCTTTTGGGGCGAGTTTTTCACCATGTTTTGAAGTAAAATTTAATGCATGATCTTCAGGCACTAGCAATCTTCATCATGATTATACTATTCTAATTTATATCTGCAATGCAAGTGTTTGAGCTGTTTTTGACACTGTTGAACAACTTTTCTGGGCTCCCTTTTTTCATGAGACAGCTGACTCATCACAAGACCTGTCACAAGACCCTCAATTGACACACCCACACCTAAGCAGAACACTGACATCCCCTAAACTCTGCTGATAGCCTGGTAATGAAATGTTTGGAAACCAACCCACAAGCTCAAAGAATGAATCTTTACCCTTAAAATTACCCATCATTACATTATTTTTTTTCTAAATTATTTTACATTTTACTTATTTATATTCATGTCCCAGTTTGACTACATGTATACCTATACACACATAGTCAGAACAGTTGTTTATTTTATTGTTTTTACTAAGAAGAGCAATCTTGATACAAAATACTTTGAAAGCACAAACCATTGCAAATGAAAGTGCTGGTTCACTGCTGGAGCACAAATATTTTTCTCATGAGTTTGTGCTTCTCTTAGTTTGGACTTCTCTTAGTTCTAGCTGTTTTTATGTAGATCACATTGTATCTTTATCTACTGCTATCCCCCAACCTACAGCCGAAATGCAACCTAATTATGTTAGCTGGCACACATGGAGGGCAAAGCTATTAAAGAAAGTGCCTTTTTCTAAAGTGAGATGCTATATTTCAACCGCAATATAGGAAATTCATTACGGAAAGAATCTCAGACATCTGCTGCTCCATTACCAGCTACACATGGTGCCACTCGCACATTCAAACCCTTTACGACCACAACCGAATTTGTCAGCACAACTCCAAAGACAACCACCACTTCAACCACCATTGCACCGATGACCTTCACCAAACTGACAACTGTTACAGTGGCAAAGCCTCTCATTGCAGTGCACAAGGTCAGGGATCTGGGTGAGTGGAATGAGAAGAGCTTCACAATCTAAGCTGTTAAATAACCCAATTCAATAGGGCAATGGAACATATTTCTAGATCTGCCTCCTTACCACCATTTTCTTCTCATCTCATCTCATCATCTCATCTCTACAAAAGATTGTTCAGAATCTTGCAAGTCTGAGGGTGCTCTAGCTCCTCTGACTTCTTATAGTTCAATGAAGTAGAGAAATGTCTGGGTCTTCTAAATGTTACCTCACTGTGGATTTAAAAAATGTTTCAACCTTACACAATTCTTTTCATTCAGAAATACCCATAGCTCTCCATGCATGCACTGATTGTTTCAGACCTCCAAACAGAGGCCATTCCCAAACTTTTATGCTTCTTTTATACTTCATGGTTGATATAACCACTTCTTTTTAGCTGCATCATTTACTCATTTTCTAAACTTTGGGACACACTTGATCAGAGGGCTTAAACTTTTAAGATACAACTGTACTTCCAGTTCTTGATTAGGATGGCTAATAATCTTCATCTTCTTTAAATTCAATCTCAGTTCCTTCATTCAAATCCAGTACTTTTCTGCACTCTTCCCAAAAATCCTTTCATAATCTAGGCTCTGCATGTTCTATCTGAAAAATCTCTGCCAGGGATGTGAATATCGTTTTTCTTTTTAAATTCTGTTTTAATTTATTTTTTATTCCATTTATTCTAGTGAAATGATATTAATGAGAAGTACAGTGTGGCCTTTCTTTTGGCATAACTACAGTAGTCCTCAGCTTACAAAAGTTCATTGAGTGTCCATTGAAATTACAACAGCACCAGTGATGTGTTTCAAAAAAATTTACCACTGGTTTGGTGGGCGTGGCTTGGAGGGTGCACTTTGTATATACACACACACACACACTTTGCACATATGTACTTGTCAAATGAGCACTTTGTGCATGCGCAGAGGCTTTCCAACTCACCTCCTGCAATCCTGCCCTCCCCCTGTCACTTCAGCAGCTGCCATGCGGTAATCTGCTTGCTGCGCAAAGCAGCTGCACTTCAAAAGCAGGACATAAAGGTTAGTATGGGAGCCCAGGTGGGTAGGTGGGCAGGTGGGCCCAACAGAAGAGCATCAGAGAGAACTGGTCTCTGCTGCTCATCACCGCTACCAGCTCGGCAGAACCAGGCTGAACTTAGAATATCACCACTGAACAGCACTGAAAAAGTAACTTATGGCCATTTTTCACACTTACAGTATTTCAATATCCCCAATATTGGGGATATATACTGTAATCCCCAATTACAGTATTTCAATATTCAGCTTGGTAACTGACTCCTATTTATGATGGTTGCAATATCCCAGAGTCATGTGATCACCTTTTATGACCTTCTGACAAGCAAAGACAATGGAGAAGCCAGATTCACTTAGCAACTTAAAAACTGCGGCGATTCACTTAACAATTGTGGTTAGAATGGTCGTAAAGTTCACTTTACAACTGTCTTGCTTAGCAACCTAAATGTTGGGCTCAATTGTGATTGTAAGTTGAGGACTATCTATGCAGCAATGGAGACTTTCATGAATGTGGTGGTAGGTCTTCCAGAGGCAGTCTTTTAAACTTTTTCACAAATCTTTCTCCACTAGCAAAGCAATGCTTTCCACAGCCTTTTTTCCACTTCAGAACATCAGACTCATAAAACAGTCTTTTTAATTTTTCAGAAACACAAATTAACCATTTTTCCTAAGAATTGGCAATGTGTGGCCTTTCAGATGTTACTAAGACTTTCATCAACCGCAATCCTCTAAAAGGCTGTGTAGATTCTCAGTCATCCAGGTCATGGTTGTCCCAAAGGTGCTTTTTTCAAGAGGCAACTGGACTTTCCGGGGAGGGTAAGACATTTCGCTTCTCATCCAAGAAGCTTCTTCAGTCAGAGCTGAAGAAGTTTCTTGGACAAGAAGTAAAATGTCTTCAAAGAAAAAACAGAAAGTCCAGTTGCCTCTTGAAAAAAGCACCTTTGGGATAGACAATTATGTATTTTCCTATCTATTTTAAAAAGTTTTTGAAAGAGAGGCTAAGATTCTTAATTATTTGTTTATATGCATTCAACATAGAGAGAGCTGGTTTCAGAAAATAAACGCAGCACATAGTTTTGCTCTCAACTCTTTACCTGATGAATATTTGGAAAAAAAGATTTTTTCTAAGTGGAGCCAGAACATTCTGAGGTAGAACATCTCCCTCTTCCTCCCTCTGACAACAGGCCTGAAAAATGTTCTGGCACAGATTCCTCTGAGAGTCGGTCACTCTTTTCTCAGCTGTGACTTTGCCCTGTGCTGGACAATATGCAGGCTCTATTAACTACCTGCAACCAAGACTTCTTCCGTCTCAACATTCCAGTTCATCTTTCCAGATTATTTTCCTTCTTTTTTCTATCTCTCTTACTTAGTTTTCTTTTGGCTTTCACATGGATGCCACTGGCATCAAGCTCACTCCCAAATAACGTGCTATCCATGGACTCATCAGAAGACTACCCAAAAAGTAAGAGTTGAGTAGGGACATTCCTTAGCAAAACAATGTCTTATTTCACTTCACCATTTATTTCCTATTTATTTAGGGATCAAATATCCCTTCAGTATTGTTACTAAGAAAATTGCATGATTGTATTCATGAAGTCACCAAGAAGTGAAAAATATATCCAAAATTAAAACATCTAGGCTGATATTTATGCTCTCTTTTTCCCTGCTGTCCCCATCATCTTGTTTCACACACTACCATTCTTGTGCTTTTTTTCTCAGTAGTAAGTTATTTTCTTGTTCGTTCTTAGGCTCTAGTAAGGTCCATCCAGTTTATTCAGCGGTGGCAGCAGCAGCATTATCAAGTAAGTACCAGGATAGGGTGTGGCTTTACTAAAACCTATTTTAAATTGATTTCATTCAGTAGAGAAGAAAGTACTGAAATTTCAATTATATCTATAATATAGCAACAGTTAGACTTATATACTGCTTTATAGTGCTTTACAGCCCTAAGTGGCTTACAGACTAAACTTAATGCCCTAAACAATCTGGATCTTCATTTTACTGAGGATGAAAGGCTGAGTCAATCTTGAATGGGTCAGGATTGATCTCCTGGCAGTTGGCAGAATAAGCCTGCAATACTGCATTCTAATCACTGCACCATCACAGCTTTAGTTTAAAGAATTAACACAAGCATTTTCAATTTCAAAGTGGCAAAATCAATCCTTATTTAAAAAAAAAACTTTTTACAAAGTTTGCAAAACTTCAAATAAAATATTCTGTCTCAATTCCTATTTTAGGGCAAGTTCAAGCTGCGCAAGGAAGAACTCAAAGTCAAGGTATGTCCCAATTCAATGGATTTTCTAATTAAGAGAATATTACAGTTTATTAATTAACTGATCAGTAAAATACTTTAAGGCTTGTGGCTACACAAGTAACAGAACTATTCTTCATCCTAAAATAGATAAAGCTTTTTTTTTTTTTAATTTTCTTCGAAATATTCCTAAAAGTAAAACTATCTTAATATACTTGCTTGAAAAATTTCTTGTTATTACTTCTTAGTAAATTTTCTAAATTTTCTAAATTCTAAAAATTCCAAGAATTTTTGTTACAGTCAGAAATGGCCTTTCAAAATAAACTTAAGGCAGGGTTTATTTTACTGGTACATTCTGCTATTTTTCATTATTTCAACAAAATTATGTATTTCTTAAAATATAATATTTTTCCATTCGTTTAAGATTAAATTGTGAGTTTGATAATTATGTTTGCTCATAATAGCTACTGAAACAGATGCATGGAAGTCTGGATCAAGCCTTTTGGACCCAGGTAAAAATCTTTCCACAAAGTCAATTAAGCAGTAACAATGTGCAACAAGTGTGCATATATCATGTGTGCAGGAAATACAAGCATTTATTTTTTGTTATGGTGAAGTTCCTTACATAGGATGATGAGATAAGATTCCTTTGAGTCTTATGTTCCACTCAGTTCATAAAAATATATGCAAATTAAGGCATATAAGCAAATATGTCAAATAGTGTGAAACAGTAAATTTAAGTGTTTTGAATTAGATGTATACTGTACTACACACTCTTGATCAGCTGATCAATTTTCATTTATGGATCCCCACTGAAAAAGTACTTGCAGGGTTCTTTTGGCACACAGGCTGAATTCACCCAGTGCATAAGGTAAAATGAGATTATTCTAGGTTTTCTTCTTTCAGATAGTTGCATGCAAATTAATGGTGTTGGAAATACACAATGAGTGTGTGCAAGCACACAAAAGTCCTCAATTTGTGTTTGCATTTCTTTATTTTGGCCAAAGCATCCATTGATGTTCAAATCATTTTAGAAGATTGTCAGTATCATGAAATAAACTACAAGCCGACAGATGCTTCTTGAGGGATAGAAAGTGATTCATTGCAAAAAAAAAATTTCCATATTAGATAGAGGGAGTTACCCAGACAGAGGATTTCCAAGAGCCCAGAATGCAAATACAAAGTTGGCCCAGTGATTGTTTGATGTGTGCCAATTATCATTTCAAAGAGAATTATTTTTAGTTGTATGAGACAACTGTTGCCTGAACAGAGATGTAATGAGCCTGGACAGCTGTGACAATCTGGTGGTGAAAAAGCTTAATTAGCTTGCTGCAAAGTCCCACCAATGAGCTGAGATTCTCAGGACTTTACAATGCCATTTTAAAGCAAGCCTGGGAACTTGCAGGCCTCCCTGGAAACAGCAACCTTTTCAATCAGCTCTGAGAAATGCACATTGGGTGGCCTTCCTGTTCAGAGGTTGCATAACCTTCTTTCAAGGCAACATTGGAAGCCTTGTCTGTGATTTGGTGAAGAGGATAGAAGTTGCTGAGGTGACCAGATTGACCTTTTGATAAGAGAAAAGGCAATATTTGTGTTTAGCGCTGACTTGTAACTTTAAAAAAAATAAAACAGAAAAAATGAACTAATGGTTTTGACAATCAGACAGGATAGAAAGAAGTAGACCTATAATTTTAGTCATTGCTGCGACAAAAAAAGATAAGAAGTCAATTCTCTATATGTTTTTTCTTTCTTTTCTAAATTTCTTCTACCCTTTTTCTTTCCTTTTTTTGCACTTTAGCTTTCTCTTTTATTTTCTCCTTTCCCCTCCTTCTCACTCTATTTTACTTTGAATGGATTTTTGCTCTTGCTTTTAAAAATTTCCATAAATTTACATTTTTAAAAAGAGAGTCATTTCTATGATAATGCAAGCGGAGTTGGTGAAAATATTTTTTAAAAGCCTCAACTCTCCATAAGAATTTCATAATTAACCTGCGAACCCAAGATGCTCTGTGTTGTCTGGGTTTCAAAAAAGAATTGTGTTTCCCAACTTGTAGTAGCAAAATATGTCTTTCCCCTGCCCCCTTCTCCCATGATAGTCTTTTAAGCTCTGGGGATCTTAAGGCTTTTGGGGTAAAGTCAGCAATTTAAAGGGGACCCAAGAGGTTGCAAACAGGCACACAAATTGTGCAGCATTTAAGGATTGGTATTGTGAGATACCATAAGGCCAACTCACTTAATTGGTGTGGGAGGGTCTGTGTCCACTTGTGTTGCCAGTGCGTCTCCAGGGATAGCCTCATTCAGTAGGTAAAGAATATAGAATTCCTCATTTGGCCTGCACATCCAGCAATGTACAACACAGTACATGTACTATAGGGCTGTTTCTCAGTTAGGTGGTAAACATGCCACAGGTGCATTCAGAAACAGTGTAGTTAGGACACATCTGATGTCGCTGAAATTTTAGCTTAAGTTTCTAACATTTCACTTATAAATGTTATAAGTGGAAAAATGTAATGCAGCTAGCCCTGACTTGTGATTTATTTGTGTAACAACAATTCAAAATAACAACACCCACAGAAAAAGTGACTTACAACCTGTCCTCAAAGTTACATTACAACCATCACATCATCTCCATGGTCATGTGATTGCATTTTATGATGGTTGGGGTGTCTTATGGTAATGGGATCCTGATTTGCAACTTGCCCTGCTGCCTTCCAACAAGTAAAGTCAATGGGGGAAGCTGGATTCCTTTAAGAACCGCATGATTCACTTAAGAACTGCAGGTACTCCTGTAATAAATGTGGTAAAATAGTTGTAAAATTGGGTCTAATCATGTGATTAACAACCGCATTGCTTAGCAACTGAAAGTCTGATCCCAATTGTGATTGTATGGCAAGGATTACCTGCACCAATAACTTTTTTGCCTCTATCTTGTTGAGACCCAGTTTCTTTGAAAGTGAGTGGTGGGACTTAGTATAAAATAGGTTGAAAACACTGGACTGTAAAGCTTTCTGAGCTCTCCAAGGAAGTTGTACCAAGGCATAACTGGACCTATGCTTTACAACTGATTTCTTCCATCTTATCTGGACACTGACAGGAGTTCACTCTTGTTTAAAACATTTTCCCTTTCTGTGCTGAATCAAGCATCTGAAGGTAATTCCACCCTTTCTTTGTTTATCATTCAATGAACAGACTGATGTTTGATGTGAATGTCTCCTCTCTCCTGACCTTCAAATTTAATAATAATATATAACATTGATCATTCTAGGTTTCAACTCCAAGGAAGACATAGTCCCAAAGACTTTGAGACCAGTTTCCCAGGGAAATCCAAGTATGTTAATCAAAAATGTATTTCGGTCCTTTCATAATCATTTGTTTTTAGTGGACAAAGAGAAGAACATTTTATTGGCTTGGCATTTCATGAATGAAATCTACTTCTTGGGGGAGGGGGAGTGATGCTGTCAAAGAGAAATCTAGCAGAACTACTGATGGAGACAAATTAATTTCCATTCAGGCTTATTCAAATGTTGTTATTTTATTTTATTAATAAATGCAGATTTTTTTACACTAGTTTGCAGTGATAACAATAAATGATGAAGGTACTATCTGATAATAATCAGTTTGGTTACTGTAAAGAGAGAGAGAGAGAAGGAATGATATTTTTTATCCAGAATTATATTACTCATATAATAAGATTAGTAGAAATACATGTATTTAAGATATTTATTTATTTGTTTATTGTTCAATCACTGAGTTGCGACCCCATCAGTCTACCCTGTCATCCACTGTCTCCCAGACTTTGGCCAATTCATGTTCCTTGCATCAATGACGCTATTTAACATCTCATTCTCTCTTATCCCCTTTTGTTTTTGCCTTCAATCTTTTCCAAAATCAGAGTCTTTTCCAATACATTCTCTCTCCCCATATTTCATACTTCTTAACTGTGTACATCAATCAGAGAAAAGGACTTTGGGTGATGCACACCACAATAAAACTGTTTTACATAGCTAAGCTATTCTTGGACTAAATTTCATTCTATTCATGGGTGAATTGAATGGCATGAACAAGTAACCTCCATCTTTAGAAAGTCAGAAGAAAATAATAAAAAAAACATGGCATTCTTCCTATTAGTAGGTGTAAAG
Source organism: Laticauda colubrina (assembly GCA_015471245.1). Lineage (NCBI taxonomy): Eukaryota > Metazoa > Chordata > Lepidosauria > Squamata > Elapidae > Laticauda > Laticauda colubrina. Next base: position 19,472,884 of record BLBF01000018.1, read on the forward strand.
CATAGATAGTTTAAAAGCTCACACCCAAAGCTCCAAGAGGCTGGATGCAGATTAATTATTCAATGAGTAGGAAAATCCAACAGAAATAATATTGGTTTTTCCTTTTCCCTGCACAATTCCCCTGCAGTCTTTGTTTTACTTCCCATGTTGTGTGAAAATTCAGAAGAACCTTCAGGGTACAACAGGGATAAAGAAATCATTTTCTCCTTTTTTTTTTTCCTTCTAAAAATAAGTCAAACCAATAGTTCTCTAAGGGACTCTGGATCCAACTCTCATTTGTTTCTGAATAAGCATTAATTATTTCAATGTCTGTGACTACCCCTAATGTGCTCAAAAGATCTAATACTCACTTGAAGTTTTTGTATGGCCCTTCAATTTTGCTGTTGGTCACAAAAAAGATACCAGGATACCAGGATTAGAAGAGAGGGCATGAAAAAGTTACTTGGATGGCTGTGTATTGCTCTAACAAGTCCTGTGAAATTAGGGACTGTAAGTGCTACTTTAGGCAATCTTGGTTGCCCTGCATCTTCTGTCTTCTGTGAATACTTGCAATCATGACTATAACCACAAATGATTGGCAAAGCATTTGAGAGATAAATGAGGTGTTATGATCTTTTTAACATAGAACATATAATGCAAATGGTCCCAAACTCTTCTAATATATATTTTAATGTATCTAATTTATTTTCCTAGATTGCAAAGTTGACTTAGCCTTCTTGATAGATGGGAGCTGGAGCATCGGCAGGCGCCGTTTTCAGATACAGAAACAGTTCCTCAAGGATGTATCTCAAGCCTTGGATGTTGGCCCAATAGGGCCTCTCATGGGCATTGTTCAGTATGGGTAATAGTGCATTGTTTTTATAAAAACCATATATTTAAAAGATAATATAGATTTTAGAATGTGTATCATATACACACACAAACATACACACACACACACACATATATATATACATACACACACACACACACACACACATGAATAAATACCAATAAAATGTTAAGTCCTTTTCTAAATCCTATTTCATGAATTTTTATGGATTTAGGAGATTATCTGACTTTAGATTTATATTTCATTTTATTTATATTATGAATGTATTGGAATATATATATTTGTTTTTTTAAGTTTTCGTGGGTACTTACATGTGCGCTGTTCAGCTTCCTTCGGGTATTATCCCACGTCATTGTAGTTGTGTATTTAAAGTTGCAGCAACATTTCAGCAGAATCTCATCTGCCATCATCAGGCTTCTGAACTCAGTACAGAAGCCTGATGATCGCAGATGAGATTCTGCTGAAATGTTGCTGCAACTTTAAAAGCACAAGTACAATATATATATATATGCTGTTCAGCTTCCTTCAAGTATTATCCCACGTCACTGTAGTTGTGCTTTTAAAGTTGTAGCAATGTTTCGGCAGAATCTCATCTGGAAATGTTGCTACAACTTTAAAAGCACAATAACAATGACATGGGATAATACCCGAAGGAAGCTGAACAGCATACATGTAAGTACCTGCGAAAACTTAAGAAAACAAATATCAGACCTCTACAGGGAGGAAATACATAGCCAGACCAAAACCTATGAGAAGCTGGAAGTTAAAAGAGCAGGAATATTATGGAATATTATGTGACCTGAAATTCCTATGCAGCTGCAGAGACAACAATGCAACACCAACCTGCTTGAAAATAACATTTCATCACAGCACAGCAGCTACTAAACGTATCCTGAAAAGAACTGAAATGGCTCTACTCAGGAACGAGCTCTACAGAAAGAGATTCCAATTGGATCAGTTAAACAAAGATTTGCTGGCACTACACCTGGAACTGAGCAGCAAAATCCACCCTCTACTTTGGAATAAGATAAAACAACTTACAACTTGGAGAGCTGAAACTGAAACCACTTACAAAAATGAAAAACTCTTGAAGAAACTAAAGAAATTAGAACATGACAAGAAAGCCCCCAACAACTCACAGCACCACCTGAAACAATTAGTATATAACGTTTCCAACAGAGAACTCAACAAAACAGAAACAGATGTACTAACCAAAGGATTCAATTATGCTATAGCACCAAAAAAATCCCCACAGAATCCATCATATGTGCAGTAGTATCCAGCCTAACTAAATTAAATACAGATGAAGCTGACAGAATAAGACACCAGGTTACCAACATCCTATGCACAAGTAAACCACTCAAAAGCAACTTGCACAAAGAAGAACTCAAAGCGCTACAAACGCTAAAAAATGACAACAGCATAATCATACTTCCAGCAGACATAGAGAATGCCACAGTAGTAATGGATAGAAAAGACTACGAAACAAAATTGAGAGACCTACTCCAAGACTCCACATACAAACCTATAAATACAGACCCAACCACATATCTGGAAAAATTAACCAAGAAGAAAATTATAACCAGCCACATAAGCAAAGAAATCCAACAGACGATCATCCCAAGAGAAAAATCTTCAAGATGCCCCAAACTATATGGCCTCCCAAAAATACACAAAGAAGGCATGCCTCTCAGACCCATAGTCAGCTCCAAAGGAGCACCACTACAAAACCTAGCTAAACACTTAGCAAAACAACTACAGCCCCATGCTGAAACCGCAGCTTCATATGTACAAAACTCATACCACTTCTTAGAAATGATCAAAGATCTACACGTGGAACAAGAAGATCTGCTTGTAAGTTTCAATGTGGTTTCACTATTCACTCAAGTTCCGATGAAAGAAATTCTTGAAATCATCAAAAATAAATACCAACCAACTAAACACCTCATGGAACTAACAGAACACTGCTTAACCAACATATATTTCATATACAAAGGACAAAGATACAAGCAAATTGAAGGAGCCCCTATGGGATCACCACTGTCACCTGTCATTGCAAACCTGTTCATGGAAGAATCCGAATCCAGAGCCCTGGCTCATGCCACCCACAAGCCCAAACTATGGCTAAGATATATCGATGACACGTTTGTGATTTGGCCCCATGGAAAAGAAAATCTAAACAATTTCCTAATACACCTAAACAGCACACCCCCAAAATCAAGTTCACCATGGAAGCGAAAATAAACAAACAACTACCATTCCTAGATGTACTAATCTACAAAAGAACAGATGGCACACTAGGACATACCATATACCAGTAGAAAACACACACCAACCACTACCTCAATGCCCAATCCCACCACCACCCAGCACAGATAAACTCCGTGACCAAAACAGTAATCACCAGAACCAAACGCCTGGCAGATAAGACACATATAAAGACTGAACTAGGCACCCTGACTAAAGTACTGACAGCCAATGGCTTCCACAAAAACAAAATCACCAGCTTGATCCACAAAAACACACTAAGACATAATAGAGACCTAGAAGATCAACAGACCTATGGAACAGCTGTCTTGCCCTACATAAGAGGTACTACAGATAAAATCAGTAAGATACTACACAGGCATCACATCAAGACTGCCTTCAAAACAGACAAAAAAATAGCAGCCATCCTTAGAAACCCCAAAGATAAAATTGACCTGGAAAACCAAGGCATATACGAAGTTCCCTGTGCATCATGCCCGGCCACATACATTGGGCAGAGCAATAGAAGAATAAGTACCCGCCTGGATGAACACAAAAATGCAGTAAAAAAGCTGGAATACACCTCCTCACTAGTCCAACACATGAAAGCCACAGGTCATAGCATCAACTTCAATGGCACCTAAACCCCACTATAGAAAACCCCAGCCACAGAATTATCAGAGAAGCCATAGAGATTGAAAAAAGACCTGAAAGCATGAATAGAAGAGATGATTCCACCAGACTGTCAATCATTTGGAAGCTTGCACTCCCAAACAAAAAAATCTCCACACTACAAGCCAGGCTAACACCTGGGCACAAACAGATCCCCCCTGATACCTCCAGCTCAAACACACCCCAACCAGGCACCCAGATGAATCCTAGCTTTCTAACAAAGGAGTCAGGGGGTCTTTCCAAAGTGTAATTTGGGTGCAACCTGTCTAATTGCGACCTAAGTTTTCTTCCCATTAATAATTCCGCTGGTTACAGTGCTGGGTGTGATATGTTGGAGGGTGAGTAGATGGTTAATTTTATCCTGGACATCCCCAAGGTCCATTTTTTCTAAACCCTCTTTAGTAAACCTGACCATTTTCTCCGCCCTACCATTTGCAGCCGGGTGGGCCAGCATGGTCAGTGCATGGCGTATACCTAGGGAGGCTAGGTATTGTTCAAATTAGATGGCGGTTAATTGTGGCCTGTTGTCGGACACTAGGACGTCCGGCAATCCATGGGTTGCGAAGAGTTTGTTAAGTTGTTTCGTGACTGCCTCGGTTGTTGTAGATGACATTACTACAACTTCCAGCCAATTTGAGTATGCATCTACGACAATTAAAAAGGTATGCCCCCTAGTAGGACCCGCAAAATCAATGTGGATCCGAGATCAGGGGCCCTGTGGGGTCTCCCAGTCCCTTATGGGTGCTTGTGGTGGGGAAGGCCTGGTTTTCTGACATTTAGTACAAGTAGCAACCCAGTATTCAATATCTTTATCTAGACCAGGCCACCAGACATAGCTTCTAGCCAGGCTTTTCATTTTTACAATACCAGGGTGGCCTTCATGAAGCATACCCAACACTCTAGTCTGTAGTTTAGGAGGGATTACTACCCGATCACCCCACAATAAACAACTTTTTTGAATTGAGAGTTTGGTTTGTCTGGTCCGGAAAGGTTTAAAGTTTTCAGTTTTTTGGTTTTCCGGCCAGCCTTTACCTACCCAGTTTAATATGTGGGCAGTCACTGGGTCCTTTGCGGTGGCTCTGGCAACATCGTTTGCAGATATTGGTAGTTCGGGGTATGTTTCTATTTGCAGGGTGGTCATTGTTGGCGCCAGGTCTTCCTCCATCATTGGCAACGGTGCTCTGCTTAATGCGTCTGCATGGGAGATTTGCTTCCCGGGTTGATGTGTCAATGAGTAAGAGTATGCTGCTAGGAATTCTGACCATCTAGTCTTCTGTGGGGATAACATGTTCGGTGTAGGCTTGTTTCCCGCCAGAATTCCTAGTAACAGTTTTTGGTCCATTACAATCAAAACTGTTCTTCCATAAAGGTATTCGTGAAAACGTTTCACTCCGGCGATGATTGCCAGGGCTTCTCTGTCTAGTTGACTATAGTTACGTTCTGTTTTAGACAGAGCCTTTGAGTAATAAGCGATGGGTGCCTCTCTCCCATCTGGCAATTGGTGGCTCAGGATGGCACCGACTCCAAACGACGAGGCATCGAAGGTTACCGTCAATGGAAGTGTGTTACTAAACTGGATAAGAACGGTGTTTGATGTTAATAATTTTTTTATTTTCTGGAATGCCTTTTGCTCTCTATGACCCCAAGTCCAATTAGTTTTCTTATCCAGCAAACGGTTCCGCTATGTTGCTTTGTGGGGGAGGAATACGTTATAGAAATTTGTTAGACGCAAAAATGCCTGAAATTCTGTTTTGTTTTTTGGTTGTGGTGCGTCTTTAATGGCTTTGACTTTTTTTTCAGTAGGGTGTATACCCTCTCCGTCAATTAAGCCCAGAAATTTGACGCGATCGGTCATTAAGCAGCATTTTTCTTTTTTAACTTTCAGACCGGATTCTCTAAATTTTGTTAGTACATCTCTTAGTCTTTTTTCTAGTTGGGTCATATCTTTAGCCGAAATCAGGATGTCGTCAAAATATGGTACGACCCCTTTTATTCCATTTAATAGGCGTTCCATGAGGCTTTGGAAAACGCCTGGGGCAACATTTACTCCAAATTGAAGTCTGTTACACTTGAATGCCCCTTTGTGAGTCACTATTGTCTGTGCCTCGGCCGTTAAGGGGTCTACTGGAAGCTGTTGGTAAGCTTGTGCTAGATCTAGTTGGCAAAAAATTTTCCTCCCCCGAGTGAGTGTAGCAAATGTTGTACGACTGGCACCGGGTATGCGCTTTGTTGCAGCGCATGGTTCAGGGTAGCCTTGTAGTCTCCGCAGATGCGTACCAACCCGTCAGGTTTAACCGGTGTTACTATTGGCGTCTCCCATTTAGCATGGTCAATAGGTTCCAAAACCCCTTGGTCAATTAATTTATTCAATTGTTCCTCTATTTTTGCTTTTAATGCAAAGGGAACTCGTCTGGCTTTTAATCTTCTACGGCCACCTGGGGGTCTAAGCTAAAGGAAATTGGGGTCCCCCGATACCTGCCTAGGGTGCCATCGAAAACGTCCTGGAACTCGTAGATCAGGTTTTCTTCCCAGTTGGTTTCGGCCACTCGATCCGGGCATTCCGATGCCCAATGGTGCGAACCATTCGATGCCCAGGAGGCTGGGTCGGTCTCGGTCGACTATTGTCAGAGGCAGGACTTCGACATGCTGCTTGTAAGCGACTCGGAAATGTCCTAGACCTACCACAGGGATTCGATTCCCCTGGTAGTCTTTCAGAGTTAATTTTTGTTTCTGGAGTTCTTTTAGTTTGATATTTGGGACCAGTTATCTGATTGTGTCCCACGACACCATTGACAGGAAAGACCCTGAATCGACTTCCATCTCACAGAGGCTGCCTTCAATTTTTACGATGATTTTAACTTTTTTTCCGCTTTCCGTCTGAGCACTTCCGATAGTGACAGTTTGATGGGTCTTTTCTCAGTTACTGGCTCGTTTGTTGCGCTCCCACTTTCTCTCGGCTTGTTTTGATTCAGCTTGTGGGGGAGAGTTACTTCATCTGTTTGGGCTGTTATTTTTTCGATTCCTACAGACTTTCTCAATGTGTCCCCTTTTCTTGCAAGCTCGGCAGATGGCATCAAGGAATCTGCAATCGGCTCGAGGGTGGTTTCCTCCGCCACTGGTGCATTCCTGCCAATTTCTTTTTTGCGCCTTTTTTTGTTGGCGTACAGGCGGTGGACCTCATCATCATCCTCTCCGGATTCTGATGTCTCATCAAAATCTTCATGGTGTGTAGTGGCGGGAAATTGCTTCTTTCCTCTGGTTAGGCTCGTTTCATCGTTATTCGCGTTCATTTGTTTCATGGTGGCCGCTGACTTTTTTGTGGCTTCTGCGGCTGTGGCTTTTGCGATTGCTTCAGCCACAGTTATGTTGGGTTTATTTAGCAATTTACTTTGTAAATTAGAGTCTTTTAAACCCAATACCACTCGATCTTGCATGGCTTCATCTGAATTCAGGAACTTGCATGCTCCCTCCAGTTGTCGGAGGGCTGCCACAAAATCAGTGATGGTCTCGCCTTCTTTTTGGTCCCTTCGGTAGAATTCATGCCGTTTGATGAGATTTGACACCACTGGTGCATAGTGAGCCTTTAACATTCGCTGGAGTTTGGGCCAGGTCATTTGTTTTACATCTCTGGGCTTCGCCAATGCTTTGGCCATCTTCAACACAGTTGGTCTGCAATGCGTTAAGAAGACAGCCCTCTTACGCTGGACTGAGATCTCTTCCATCTCGTTACTTTCTAAGTACATTTGGAAACGGTCTACGTAGGATTCCCAATCCTCTTCATTGGGATTGAAGGGTGTGGGCGGTGCATTATTTCCGGCCATCGCTTCAAGCCCGGATTTCAATTTGCCGCGTGCACAGTCTCATGTTTTAGGATGATCCCATCCTCGTCGCCAGTGTTCCATCCAGAAAAACGCGAGGTAGACCAAGTTCCAACAGTAAAAGTCTTTATTTAAACAATTATTGTTAAACGGAACAGTTTGGCTCTAGCCACGGCAGCCTTTATATACGGCTTGCCTGCCAGCTTGTAGCCAATGACGGTTACTTGATTTTGCTGCCTTTTGGTGGCTCTTTTGGATTGGTTCCTAGTGAACCAATCCCTATGCCGGTTTTTCTAGCCAATCACATTCGAGGATTTGGAGTAAACTATTTTATACAGAACAGGTATGCCTTCATTAAACCAAAGAGCTGATTTCCAGTTATTTGAAAGCCTGAACAAGATGGAATTAGCAGATGGAAGCAAATAGTAAATTAATAATTCAATATGAATTATTAAACAATTTGAACAATTTATTATTTATGATTTTCTATTACTATTAATAATTCATAGCAAATTATGAGTAATGATTAATAGTAAATTGTTTTTTAATTGTTTATTATACAGCAAGTTTTATTTTCTGCTTTAAAAAATCATCTCTACAAATTACCCATGAAAATCTAATTGTTTCATTCTGAAAAGTAAAAGCATAAACTTCAGCATTCAGGAACTATTTGTGCATATAAATTCTTTGTTTGAAAAAAAATTACCTGAAAATTGACTTTATTGACTTTCATTAATGAACTGCCATTAATACTGGGTTTTACCTGTTTTTTCCTCTTTGTTTTACAAACAGCGATGATCCTTCTACTGAATTTAACTTGAAGGCCTATGCAAATACCCAGGACTTTAAAAATGCCATTGAGAAAATATCCCAAAAAGGAGGCTTATCTAATGTTGGTAGGTAGCTGATGTGTCGTACTAAATTTGCTGAAGAATCAGATGCCAAGATTTGAGGTTATTGATTCGTCTTCTGGATAGATTTGGTTCAAGATCATCACCTGCTTCATTTATTCTAGACTGTCTTTTCTGATTTCGGGGGAGGAAAGATGTTCCCCCAATCAACAGTGTTTAATTCTGAAAGATGGAGTCAATGTAAAGATACACTGTGGATACTCTATTCCACTGTACTGTATTAGGAAACTCATCATTATTTGGCTTCACCATTTATAGGCCTAGGATTTCAAACAATAAGATGCTAAAACTGTATTATTTTCCAGTTTCTAAAGTTTATCATGCAGATATTGTAGAGCCATTCATCTTGCCATAAATCCAAGTAATTTCTATAAAATCAGAATGGATTAATATTATTAGATATGTATGGAGATTCTCAGTCATCTGGGTAATGGATGTCCCAAAGGTGCTTTTTCAAGAGGCAACTGGATTAGATATATAAGTGAACTCAGACACATTTGGTCGAGAAAAATATTTGCATCATGTGTTTTTAATGGATATGAATATTTCCATCATAATGTAGGCAGAAGTTTTATTTCAGCTGTTGTTTCAGGATGAATGCTATTTCTATTTACATTTCAACCAGAGCATGTATTCCTATCAAAAATACAGTGCAGATTTTGATTCCTATCAAAATCACAGTGCAGATAATTGCTTTACATCTAATTGATCCTGACAATAAGAAGCTTCCTACTGATCTGTTGCATCTTGATGTTGGCTTTGGGGTTTTTTTTGGTTGGGGTTTGCTTCTGTCCTCCATTTTAGTATTTTTAGTCTTACTAACGTCCAATACAATGCCAAATAAATAAACAGGAACTAGCTTTTTCAAGATTTACTAAACAAATGAACAATTCTTTTTCTTCTGCCACCCTCTCACATAGGAAAAGCTTTGTCCTTTATCAACAAAAACTACTTTGAAGATGCCAACGGCAACCGAGGAAGTGCCCCCAATGTGGCTGTAGTGTTGGTGGATGGATGGCCCACCGATAAGGTAGAAGAAGCCTCCAGGCTGGCACGGGAGTCTGGCATTAACATTTTCTTTGTCACCATTGAAGGACCCGATGAAAATGAAAAGAAAAATGTCATTGAGACAAACTTTGTGGACAAGGTAAGGGGAAAGTGGCAGATTTTGGAGTGTGCAGATATTATTGTGGGAAAATACGAGGTCTGATTACTTTGCCACATATGGCAGAATCAGACAAGAACAGTCTATAGTTGTTTTGCCAAAGTAATTACTTCACGGTCCTGGGACTCAGTTCTGCCAAACATTGTGAAAACGTAATATACATTAAAGATACCATACTTTTTTAAATTTAAAAACAAAGCCAATGAAAGCTGTTTTTGAATAGTGGATACAGATAGTCTTTGATGTGCAACTGCAACTCAGCTTAAAGTTTCCATTGCTAAGCAAGACAGTTGTGAAGTGAACTACTGTAGTTGTTTGTTAGTAACCTGGTTGTTAAGTGAATCTGGCTTCTCCATTGGCTTTGCCTGTCAGAAGTTTGTAAAAAGTGATCACATGACACCAGGACACTGCAACCCACCATAAATACATGCCAGCTGCCAAGCAAGCATCCACATTTTAATCATGTGACCAGGGAATGCTGCAACAGTCATAAGTGTGACAAATGGTCATAAGCCATTTTTTCCAGTGCCATTGTAACGGTCACTAATGAATGTTTGTAAGTCGAGGATTATCTACATTTAAACCTGCTGAATACCACCTCTGCTCCCAGTGGATTTATTTATGAATTTATTGCTATACACATGAAAGCTCTGGATGTACCTTAGTTAGAACTTGCCTTCATAAACTCCAGAGTTTAGACTGGATGCATTTCACAGAATGCCTTTCCAATTCAGTAGTAAGTATTCTTATGAGCTGGGATTCTTCCTGAAGGCTTGGCAAAGGAAGTCTCTTTCAAAAAGCAAAGCGGTCTTTGGGAATTGCAAAAATAATTTTTTCTTTCTTGGACACACCTTCTGATCATTTTGGGCACTTCCCCTCATAGGTTTGCCATGAAACACATTTCTTCTGAACTCTGAAGTGTTTCAGATTTTTAAGTTGGACAGGCTCCAGCCTAATGACTAATTTTGTTTAAAATTTATTTAAGTTTGCTAGGGCAGAGCTACAATGAGCCCTTCTGAGACATGAATGCAGCACAAATTTGTATGCACTAATTTATGGTAGCTACATTTTACAAAGTAAAGAATTGCATGACTATGCAATCTATTCATAGAGTAGAACAAAGTTATTTATCTATTTATTTATTTAATCCATTTATAAAGTCACCCATCTCAATGAGTGACAAAATCCTGGTTTTGCAGCATTAAAATTGATCTCATATAAAAAAAGAAAAATCCAAGGACCTTCAGATGTATTGGACTTCAATCCCCATAATTTCCCACCCAATATGTACATTGGTGATGCTGGCTGGAAATTGTGTGAAAGAATTCCTATCAAGTTCAAGACAGTAGCAATAGCAATGGCACTTAGACTTATATATCACTCCAAAGTACTTTACAGTGGTGGTATTACTACCGGTTCTCTGGGCGTGGCTTAGTGGGCATAGTGTGGCTTGGTATGCATGGTAAGGGAAAGATATTATAAAATCTCCATCCCCTCCCCACTCCACTAACCTGCTTTCCAGCTCCATTTTCCTGTGCAGGGCAACAAAAGAAGACCCAGCTGATCAGGAGGCAGTGAATAGATGAGGCCGGGGCCAACCAGAGGTGGTATTTGTCGGTTCTCCAAACTACTCAAAATTTCTACTACCAGTTCTCCAGAATCTGTCAGAACTGGCTGAATAGCTCTGACTTTTGAGCACTGTCTGAGAGGTTTACAAATGTAGCATATTGCCCCATCAATCTGGATCCTCTTGCTTGAAGAAAGCTATTTTAAAAATATAATGCTAAGTTTTCAGATCTTAGAACACTGATGGAGACCAACTGCAAACTGGAATAATTCCAGATCAGTGATATTACAAGATTAAACCTAGAAATGTATTGTTTTCTGGAAATTATACTCTTGAGCAAAAATCATGTAAACAGAGAGAAATCAGGGTGTCTACTACAGTAATTTTTGAAGATTCCATGTGATCCACTTATGGTATAAAGCTTTATTTATTTTTAAAATTCTATCATTTAGGCTGTATGCAGGACCAATGGATACTATTCTATTCATGTCACCAGTTGGTTTACCTTGTACAAAGTAGTGCAGCCTTTAGTGAAACGAGTCTGTGATGTTGACCGTCTGGCTTGCAGCAAAACCTGCCTAAATTCAGCCGACATTGGGTTTGTCATTGATGGATCTAGCAGCGTTGGCACAGGTAACTTCCGCACCATTCTGCAATTTGTAGCCAATATTAGCAAAGAGTTTGAGATTTCTGATACAGATACCCGGATTGGAGCTGTGCAGTACACTTATGAACAAAGGCTGGAATTTGACTTTAACAAGCACAGCACTAAGCAGGAGGTGCTAAACGCTATCAAAAGAATCAACTATTGGAGTGGAGGAACCAGCACTGGAGCGGCCATCAACTTCGCCTTTGAGAAGCTCTTCAGCAAATCCAAACCCAACAAGCGGAAAATCATGATTTTGATTACAGATGGCAGATCGTACGATGATGTCAGGGGACCAGCTTTAGCAGCACACCAAAATGGTAACCACCTGTTATTATATTTTCGTTTCAGAAAGGTTTAGCCAGGTCTAAGGCTTCTGATCTGAAGAGGGCATTTAAGCTAAGCTACCCAGAAGTCCAAGTTAAGATTAAGTTTAGCATTCCCAATTCCCCGCAGCTATAATTGACAGACCATTCTTGGATTGCATGAGGACCAAGTTTAATTGAGTTAGGTGGAATTGTTGAAGATTCAGTTCCTTTAGGCATGGCTGGCCTGGAATATCTTATGCTGTGTATAGTATGTGTATTGTCAACTCCTTAAACAAATTGTTGACATAGTAACTGGGCAATTGCAGGGGGAAAAAACATTTAAATGGAGGAAGTGTCCAAGAAGAGACACCACTTCTTTTGGAAAATGCTGAATTGGGAGCAGATCAATTTTGGATTGAAAGCACAGCACAACTTTACTTAGTATAAGTTACAGTGGGTGAGAAATTGTTCTTCGATTACACCAAATTCAAGTTTCTTTATTCCTTTTATCCTTTCACTGTTTTCTCAATTGATGGGAAATTCAGCATGGGGTTCTGTGTACTTGAAAACCACCTTAAAAAAAATAAAAACACCACAATTGTGAAGTAATGGGGACTTGCATTTCTCCTTTTGAACAGGCACAGGTCTTTTCTTTTTTCATATCCTATCTGGATTATTATTAAGATGTATATGAATGCAGCATCATTTTTTTTAAAAAGGCATTGATCTATTATGGTCTATTTTCCCCCCTGCAGGTGTAATAGCTTACTCAATAGGAATTGCATGGGCTGCCCAAGATGAACTGGAAACTGTGGCAACTGACCCTGATAAGGAGCATTCATTCTTTGTGGATGAATTTGACAGACTCTATAGATTTGTTCCTAAGATCGTTCAGAATATTTGTACAGAGTTTAATTCACAGCCACGGAACTGATTGCATCCAGCTACAAGGGTTGCATCGCTGAAATTGCCTCCGATAAATCAGGCAATGCCAGATGAGAAATTTTACCTGAAGGATAATTTCAGATCTGCTCTCCAAGCATAACCATAATGGAAGCTGTAAAGTGATGCTTCCCCTCACCCCCACCCCACAACTCACCTTACTTGTTTCCAAACTGATCTGATAACAAACTGGCCAATAGCCGTTGATTTATTTAAAATTATCAGGCCAAGTCAATGAATTTAACTTCTCAGTATAACAGCCATCGAATATTTCTGAGGACTTCAAAGCCACCCTTATTTTAATGATGATAGCATTATTTTCCTAGGGTGATGGTGAAGTCAAGAAACAGGCTGACTTATCACTTTTGAATATTGTAAAATAGTTTGGATCCTAACCTTTAGTTATAGGTATTGGCAGTCATCCAAAGAGAAGAAGCAAACAAGACACTGATTAAATATAGACAGTACGATGAAAAAAACATGTATCTGTGGCTTGCTAACCACATACTAAAGGAATAGTTTTCAGCACATTGCATTTTTCCTTTACGAACATTTCATGTGCTTCAATACAGACTGTATATCAGTCTGTAACAAGAGCCCAAATTGTGAGGCAGATAGATATAGATAGGTTCACAATCATCATTCTCCTTATTGCATTCATGAAGACAGCATAGCCAGAATTTACCATTCATTGTCATATAAGTAAGGAGAGCAGCCGGCTGACTAATCTTGACAACTGTTACAAACATGGTACATCCAATCAATCATAAGTCTCATTGGGAACAATGTTTTCCTTTAAAAAATAAAAACTCCAGCAAATGACTATTAGCGTTTGAATTCTAAAACACAATAATATTTATAATAGATTTTTTTTCATCCTTAGTAGACTAAATAGAGGTTGAGCCCTAATAGCGGTTTCCTGTGGCTTATCTAGGATTTCCATACAGAGAAAAAAATCTACAAAAGTAGCTTGAAAGTGAAAATACTCTACATATATAGACTATTTCGGCTAATTCTAATCCATGTTTCTTGACATTGCAAATAGTGAGACATATTAAACTAGACTGATTCTATTTCAGGAAAGACTATATACTTATATTCATATTTATTTTTCCTATTTACAAAAAGAGACATTAATTGTAATTTTATAAGAATTTACTAAAGGTTTTTTTAAAAGATAACTGGCTCTTTCTAGAACCCATACGAAGATGAATTACTGTGCTACGTTAGATAGTTTTGGTGGGGAGACCAACAGTTTCACAAGTATACGGTGAAGGATCATTTGAGCACTTCTTAATGTTTAATGGTCAGTAATTGTTATCAGTTTTCTATACTTCATTTCTTTGTCTTCTGAAGTGTTGTTTTAGCCCATTATCTTTGCTTTGCTTCCTTTAGTGAAGGCAGGTGCAAAGAATGTATTCAGCTGAGTACTGAAGAAACTTTGTACTTTTTGTGAAAGAACCATGAATTTGTGAATCTCAATTTCATGCCTTCCCCTTATGAACTTATATATCCAAAAGGGAGCAAAGCTCCATCTTCTATCTTATAATAGCTTTTTGTAAGCTGTGGTACTTTTTCCAATAAAAGTTACAAAATTGTGTTAACATTTTTTTTAATGAAAAAGCAAAATGTTTCATGTTTAATATTCAAAAGAGGCTATCATGTGCATGCTCTGCCATGTTCACATTTTTTACCCAAGAGGAGACAATAAAAAAAAAATCATGTTTCCTTGCATGCTTGAACAGACCCTCAGGCTTCTTATGAAATACTCTTATATTGCATGAGATTATTGGTCCATGAAGTTTTCAGCATGGAAACCATATAAATTATGCACGCCCTACAAATGAACATTTTAGTGGCTAATTCTTAAATGGATGTTACTATTGTTCTGATGAATTCTGAATAATCAGAATTCTGTTTCAAGCTAATAATCCAAATATGGGATGAGATTAGTACTAAAACAAATTAATACTGCACTGTATGACAACTACATATTTGCAAGAATGCTACAGTTCAATTGCAGCATATTTCTAAAATTATCCTTTTAAGTATAATAGGTGAATATTAGAATATCTCAAAGGTATCTGAAGTGGCTCTAACCAGTCATTATCAAATTATATCATTTATAGGCCTGCCATACAACAGATCAGAAGAAATGTTTCTTTATCGAAGAGTTTTGTTTTAAAAAGCTTTGCCAATCAGAAGTCAGGACACCTGGCTATAAAAACAGATGCCTAATTGAGCCCTGCACAGTTGCACAGTCCAAAATGTATTTTAGAATGAATGCCAGCCATAGTTGTTGGTGATCGTCCTGTTGCAGTCACTAAATCCTGAAACACAACACTGCCCAATACATATTAGACATGAAAATCTGTATTGATATATTATTGGATTGAATTGAGCTGAGCTGAGCTGAGAAAAACTTTTTTGGCCAAGTCTGATTTGACACACAAGGAATTTGTCTCCAGTACAGAAGCACTCAGTGTACATGTGCATTGATCATTATGTTGCTTTTCCTAGACATCATGTACTATGTATTCTTGAAATTAAAGACTCCAGCTAACTTGCATGTATATAATTGATAGATTAGCATTTCTGTATAGAAATTCAAGAATTTTCATTAGTGCGGGTCATTAGCTATATCTTATACATAGCAATACTATGCAGGAGCTCTCTGACAAACTTATAGGTTAGGCATTTCCAGTCCATGATTAGAAAACTCAAAAACATCTATATAATAATCTACACTGCAGCGTGGTAAAAATTTTCAAGTTTAAGATATGTGGACTTCAACTCCCAGAACTGGCTGGACTTAAAACATATCTAACTCCCCAGTCCCTTGTTTTGCTTAATAAATAACTTAAAATAATAAATTTAGGAGAATTCAACAGCATAATTCTTTTTAAGACTGACCGCTACTGAGGTTTGATTTTTATTCAGTGGCATCAATCAAAGATTATTATAAGCAAAACACACTGTATTTCTATGGAGCAAAAATCAGTTTATAAAGAAGCTTTTTATCTTTCTATTCTAAACCTTACATTTTCAGTGGTTTCTCCAACCTGTTACATCCATACATTCATGTGCCTGTGTCAAATGCAAAGATACGAAGGTGTTGAAAAATAGTATTTATTAGCACCCAATTTACATAAATATATATTACAAAGGACGTTTATTTGTTGCTGCAATGTTGAGTAAAGCTGCTCTGTATAGTGTTACTACAGAAAGGTCCATTAGATTTTATTCAACAGAGAATGCAAGTACTGTACAAAACATTCATACTTTATTAGCAACTACCCAGAGTTACTACCTTCATTACCACATCACTTTTACCTCATATTTAATTGCAATAACAGAAGATTACAAGAAAATTTTCTTGGTAGACAGATTTACTCAAGATGCTTCACAAAGTTTGTGCCATTTGCTTTTTAAAAGTTTATTTTTTAAATTGCTATATTAATTCTCAATTGGCATGTTCCACTTTTTGCATCTTTATCTGATGTTAACCAAATGACAAACTATATTGAAAACTCTAAAGTGCATACTTATAACAATTATGAATAACTCCTGGACTAAAATTAACAGATACTGAGTAATATTCAGTGAAGAATTCTTTGTTATAAATATCCCTAAAATCTAGCATCATCATCGTTTTCTTTGTTGATGCAAAATCTCCTAATAAGATGAAACTGAAACCTAAATGATTTTAACAAAAAATTAGGCAAACTGGTATTACAAAGCATTATGAAAACTACTTCCAGTATAATAAAAATATTGCATATTCTATGTATGTTTCCCTGGGAGTAAATCCTGTTGATCATACTTCTAAGTAAGCATATATAAGAAAATAGAGGGAATTATGAAAGCCATTTTATAAAGAAAAAAAACTCTCACAACATTATGTCAAATCAAAGATTAGTTTGAAAGGTTCATGATTAGTATCACCCATATTTCATTACTTCTTTCTGTTGGTCCAAGCCAATATTAAGGTTTGTATCCATGATAAATACAGTGATCACATGAACTATGTAGATCCTTGTACATATTTGTTGAAGCAGTCTATGATGGTTACTGTTACCATGCTAAATGCAGAAAGATTTCTACTCTTTTTCAGGAAATTAATGTATAGGTTTTAGGGGGGATTTCATTTCAATTTAGTTGTAGTATAAAACACAAGAAACAAACCACCATTTCCAGTGAAGAATGAAAATCACTTCTAGTACTACCAAGATTACTACTACCAGTTATCTCGAAGTAAGAGACTTAAATCCAAATACTCAAAAGAATTCAAATTAATCATAACATTAAGATATTTCTTTAGATTCTCTGAAATAAAATATAGCAAAAAGAACATAAGCTATTGCCATTCTGTTAATGCTTAACGGAAAGTCATGTACTAAAATATAACTTTATGTATGCACAAAAATTGCTCTGCAACATGCAAAATCCAAATCTGTCTATTGTCCAAGAGGGCAGTTAGTGAAATGCCAAGTAATACACTAGAAGAAATAAAATATATCCATCCAACTACAACCAAGCTGCACTTTTGTACTTTTCAAGGACTTTAAACAATTGGTTTAATAAGAAGACCAACAAGATATACAGTTAAGGGTTTTTTGTTTTGGTTTCAAAAAACAAATGGAGGTTTAAATTTTCTCTGCCTGGTTTGAAAAAGGATAAAAGGGAAAAGGAAAAAAGAATGTACTCTTGAAATAAGTTATGGAGGGTCTAAGGGCAGCACCAGTTCACACACTTCTTCCTGTTCTTCACGAATCAGAAGAATTCTGATTCTTCTGATTCAGTACAGTAGCTACAGTATCAGAAAACAAGCATATGCTCAATATTTTCTCCCTGATTAGCTGCATTGGCAAAACATTTAAATAATTAGACATGATTTCAATTACAGTATGTTAAATGAAGGCAGTTGATGTGATGAACTTAACCTGAATAGCATAAAGAAAAGATACACATTGATCAAACTGATCTAAAAATGAGTATGAGTACATAACAGAAGTGCAATCCAAGATTGCAAGATATATGAAACAGCTTATCAATTAAAAAGGGTATTTTTCAACTGCAATAGAATATATCTGTATTTAGTACAATCCAAACTGTAATATGCAATCTGAAAGACAAACAAAGAATCCGCAACAGAGCCTGCAACCTCACAAGGCTACATTTTGTTTGCTCAATGGCACCTCAAAACTCTGGCTATTTGCTTGTTTTAAAAGTCACTTCTCTTGGATCAAAAATTCACTGAGCGGGATGTCACATCCTTCTGTCAATGAACAGGAACATTTATTACATTCATGATTTAATCAAACAAACTGACCTATTAGTGATAAGTATAGCAATTTAAACATCAACAATTTTGTATTATGTTGCTTTAAGCAAAAACCACAATACTATTTATGTTTTACCCTTTGTATTAAGTCTCAAGAACTTTCATACTAAAACATTGAAATTATCCATAGAATCTTCCCTTACTTATGATATATACTGCTTACAATGTCTGTATATAATACACACACACACACACACACACACACACACACATATATATATATATATTCACGGATAATTACATGAATGCAGTTCAGCTTCCTTCGGGTACTATCCCACGTCATTGTAGTGCTTTTAAAGTTGTACTAACGTTTCAGCAGAATCTCATCTGCCATCATTAGGCTTCTGTATTGAATTCGTATGTGGGTCAGGCTATCACAGCCGTTAGTTTTAAATTTGAGGCTAGCCTACTGTTGTCACAGGATGGTTTTTTCTACATCCTGATTGGTTGGGAGTCTTAGTCTGTGTTTATTGGACTTGGAGTTTGTTTGATTGGTGTTTCTGGTTTCTTCTGTCTGTTTTGTGGTTTGATTGGCTGGCAACACTGTATTCCTGTGTTGGAGGCTTTCAGTGCAGCTTGGCTTCGTGTGAAAGGACGGCTATTATCTATTAGGAAGCCAGGTTTCATCTGGGTGCCTAGTTGGGGTGTGTTTGAGCTGGAGGTATCAGGGGGAGTCTGTTTGTGCCCAGGTGTTTGCCTGGCTTGTGGTGTGGAGATCTTTCTATTTGAGAGTGCAGGCTTCCAAATGATTGACAGTCTGGTGGAATCATCTCTTCTATTCATGCTTTCAGGTCTTTTTTCAATCTCTATGGCTTCTCTGATGATTCTGTGGTGGGTTTTTTTTACAGTGGCTAGGGTTTTAGTGCCATTGGAGTTGATGTTGTGACCTGTGGTTTTCATGTGTTGGACTAGTGAGGAGGTGTGTTCCAGCTTTTTTACTGCATTTTTGTGTTCATCCAGGTGGGTACTTATTCTTCTATTGGTCTGTCCAATGTATGTAACCGGGCATGATGCACAGGGAACTTTGTATATGCCTTGGTTTTCCAGGTCAGTTTTATCTTTGGGGTTTCTAAGGATGGCTGCTATTTTTTTGTCTGTTTTGAAGGCAGTCTTGATGTGATGCCTGTGTAGTATCTTACTGATTTTGTCTGTAGTACCTCTTATGTAGGGCAGGATAGCTGTTCCACAGGTCTGTTCATCTTCTAGGTCTCTATTATGTCTTAGTGTGTTTTTGTGGATCAAGCTGGTGATTTTGTTTTTGTGGAAGCCGTTGGCTGTCAATACTTTAGTCAGGGCGCATAGTTCAGTCTTTATATGTGTCTTGTCTGCCAGGCGTTTGGTTCTGGAAATTAGTGTTTTAGCCACGGAGTTTATCTGTGCTGGGTGGTGGTGGGATTGGGCGTTGAGGTAGTGGTTGGTGTGTGTTTTCTTCTGGTATACGGTGTGTCCTAGTGTGCCA
>BLBF01000018.1:19502794-19541446 GCA_015471245.1 Laticauda colubrina
GTGAGCTTCGATGTCATATCCCTCTTCACCCAAGTGCCTATAAAAGAAGCCTTGACAGCCATCCAAAACAAATACAACCCCCCCAAGTACATCCTAGATCTTACCAACCACTGCCTGTCCAATACATACTTCACCTACAATGGACAAAAATACAAACAAATAGAAGGAGCACCCATGGGATCACCCCTCTCACCTGTCATCGCAAACCTCTACATGGAACACTTTGAAACACAAGCTCTAGAAAAATATGATCACAAACCCAAACTCTGGCTCAGATACGTAGATGACACCTTCATAATCTGGCCACATGGGAAAGAAAAACTGAACAACTTCCTCACACAACTCAACAGCCTACACCCCAAAATACAATTCACATTGGAAACAGAAGCCAAAAATCAACTTCCCTTCTGAGATGTCTTAGTATACAAAAAATCCAATGGCTCCCTAGGACACACCATCTACCAGAAGAAAACACATACAAACCGCTATCTACATGCACTCTCACACCACCACCCAGCACAGATCAATTCTGTAGCCGAGACACTCATCTCCAGAACAAAATGCTTAGCCAACAAACAACACTTAAAAACCGAACTACACACTCGCACTAATGTACTTACAGCCAATGGATTCCAAAAAAAGATTACCCACCTAATCCAAAAAGAAACCCCAACCAAAAGCCAAGACAGAGAACAAGAGAATGGCAAAGCCCTCCTCCCATATATAAAAGGCACTACAGACAAAATCAGCAAGATCCTCCAAAAACACAACATTAAAACAGCATTCTGCACAAACAGAAAAATATTCACCATCCTAAGAAACCCTAAAGACAAAATCGAGTTAGAAAACCAAGGAGTATACGAAATCCCTTGCACTGCCTGGCCCACCAGATACATAGGACAAATTAACAGAAGAATTATTGCACGCATTGAAGAACACAAGAACTCAATGAAAAAAGAAGAACTGACCTCTTCCCTGGTCCAATACCTCAAAGCCACAGGACATGAAATTGACTTTAAAAATACCAGAACTATCGCCAAAACCGAACACTTCAACAACAGAATAATCAGAGAAGCCATAGAGATAGAAAAACGCCCACACAGCATGAATAAATGAGATGATACCTCCCACCTACCAACCATTTGGAAACCTGCCCTCATTAATAAACGAGTACCTAACATGAAGAATGACACCAGACCCACACCCACGAGTGCCACACAAGATGCTTCCACCACACTTCCACGTAGAAAAAAGACTCACACCCACACAGAAGATGAGACATGACCATGAACCAGAAGCCATACCGCAGCTGCACCACTACCCGCTTCAAACCCCTCTGACCCATACAAGAAGCAAACTGACACCCACCATGAAGATGTGGCATGACCACGAACACGAAGCCAAACAACAGGATCACAGCTCACCAGCTCAAATCCCCCAGCAACTAAGACTAACCTGAGCACAATCAAGCCCCCACCTGAACAGAACACACCCCCAGACAATCAGAACACAGCCAACCCCCCTACCAATCAGAACACAGCCAAACCCCCAACCAATGACAACACACCCCCACCCAATCAGAACACAGTCAAGCCCCCACCCAATCAAGTGACACCCCCACTAGCAGTTAAAAGGAAGAAGCAGCTGCAAGCTCACATTAGTCTGAGAAGCACAGAGCCAAAGAAACAAGCCTGAAGATGATGAATGAGACTTCATCGAAATGTTGCCTAAATACTTCCAATTTTACGCGGAAGAAAACCTGAATAACCAAAGATATACATACATACATACATACATACATAGATACATACATGTGTGTGTGTGTGTTTTTCCTGAAGGAAGCTGAACAGCACACATATATGTGTGTGTGTGTGTGTGTGTGTGTATGTGTATGTGTATGTTTTTGTATATGGTTCTTTGGTTATTCGGGTTTTGTATTCGTTTACATATATATTGCACAAAAATGAAAAGTTTCTAAAATATCCACAACAGAGGAATGGTTAGTGAAAATGACAGAACTAGCAGAAATAGCAAAATTAACTTATTTGATTGGAGAAAGATCAACAAACACATTTGTCAATAACTAGAAATCCTTTATGGAATTTTTGCTTGAAAATTAGAAAAATAAACTGTGATTTATGGATTTGAAGATTAGAAAAGGTAATCTGTAGAAAGAAGAAATTTATGGTGTAATCTTAGTCAGAAAGGATAAAATATAAATGCATTTGTAAGTGCTGTCAAAAAAATATTAGAAGCTGCTTCTTTACTAATTTTCTTTCTATTTTTTTCTGTTTCTTGGTGGCAATTTTTGTTAGGGGTTCTTCAAGAAGTTCCCTTTAAATGGTTTTGGGGGGGGGGGTGGGCTTAATCAATTCCATAGCCTTCTGTGACTCCAAATCAAAACAAATTCTCTTCTTCATTCGTTCCATTTGCTTTTTAAAACTTCATTACAATTTTCTCCATTATGCTTCAATAATTTGACAGCCATATAGACAGACACACTGCATCAACTTGTTTTTGAAGGTTTTCAACAAATTAAAGTATGCAAAAAATAATGATAATGATCCTACAAATATCCTCTCCCCACAACCCTTGTTGCAGTATTTAATACATACTAGTATCTATATTGGACTCCAAAGTAAGAATGTGTTGTTTTGTTTCCATGTTAAAAATGCTTGTATATCCAGTGTTAAATGATGCTACCATAAGACTTGGGTCACTGCTCACTAGATCCACAGATGATGGAATTCCCATTTCTACAAAAAGAATGCCCAGGGTACAAAATAAGTTTAAACAGTTACTGTGAAATTATAACCTAATAGCTATATTCATTTTAGCATGAGTATTCAAATGACAATAATCCAAGAAATATGATTTTAATGGCATAATAAACAATTGTTGAGAAATCCTTTTCAACAGTAAAACCACCAAAATCTTAAGAGTGTGTGTGTGTGTGTGTGTGTGTGTGTGTGTGTGTGTGTATCTTTAATTCAAGATTTACCCAACCAGAGTAACATCAGAACAAAAAAGCATAAAAAATACTCAGTGAAAAATTAAGTGGAATCAGCATAAAAATGAATCTAGCTATGCCATTTTTTCTATAAGAAGAATTCCACCAACAGCTAAAATGATAACATAGTTATAGGAAGAGAACACATGTTGCACAAAATTGGATAAAAATATATTACTGGAAAATTTGGAATAACCAGAGTAGTATTTTTTTTAAATGAATAATCAATGTGTTGCTTTCATTACTATTTGATATGAATATTCCAATGAAGCCATCCACAAGAGTCTCAAATTATAATATTTATTCCACAGAATGATAGAACTATCTTAAGGCAAGTATCTGAATACTGCTCATTTAGAAAATATTAATAATTTCTTTCTCCAGGAATGACTACATTATCTGTCATACAATACAAGAGCACACACTTTCTCCAGTTTGGAGTCTTATACCATATTTGATAGGAATATATTATCTTATTATCAAATACAAAACTTCCTCTTGATTTCCTGTGAGCAGACCTGTTTCTTTTTCTTTCTTCACAATGTCCATCCACCTTAAACCATGCATCCAAATCCTATGGCAGAGATATGAAGTGATGATGGAGTGAATGGCAGAGGGAGAATTCTATCCATTGGTGGTACTCATTCCTATGACTGGCAGAATATATAATTGAATATAATCTACGATTTACTATTACATTTCAATTTCCAGTTGTATGTAGAAAATAAAAAACGTTTTCTAAGATGTATGTTTTCTTAAAAAATGAGTGAATGTTCTCTAATAGTAATTCCTTTTAAAAATTACTGATCTTATACAATCGTGATGGCAAACCTATGGCACACATTCCACAAGTGGCACGCAGAGCCATTTGTGCTGGCTTGAGAACCGCAGGCAAACTTACCTCATTGTGCATGTGCACACCTCACAGCTGATATTTTTTGGGTTGGTTTGAGGCCTTTTTTAGCCTTCAGAGGCTTCGAAAAGGCTTCTGCAAGGCTTCTCAGGCCAAATTATAGGCCCATTTCGTCACTTCCTGTAATACTGGAAGTCATGAAGCAGGCCTATAATTTGTCCTGAAAGGCCTTGCAGAGGCTTTTTCCAAGTCTCTGGAAGGCCAAAAAAGGCCTCATACCAGCCAAAAACTCAGCTGTGAAGTGCAGTACAGGTAAGGGGGTGGCGTGTGTGTGTGTGGGGAATTGCATGCACATGCACAGGGACCGCAGGGGGTGCACATTGCACGTGCACAAGGGGTGCTGGCACATGAGTGTGGGCGCGCTGGCGCACTCACAATTTTTTAGGACAGGAGCCCAAAAAGGCTAGCCACCACTGTAATACAACACACATTGAAAACAAGCCAATAGTTTTTATTCTGATCATTAACAAGTATAAACAAGTAATGAAATATAATAAAACTATACTATAATACTATATAAATATGTATGTATGTACCGTACGTACATACGTACGTATGTGTGTATGTGTGTATGTATTAGAAGCAAATACAATGCATTCTAAGAAACAGAAGATTGTACAGTACCTTGATTATCATTAAATATATTTAAAGCAGGACAGATCTCCAAAGCCTTCCATAAACGTATGGTGCCATCTGCTGAACAAGAGAGCAAGCGCTGGTGTGTTCCACTATAAACCAAACCCCAGACTGCATCTGAGTGGCCTACAAGTGCACCTCTTAAAATGGAAGGATCTGAGAACAAAACCATATATTTCAAGTTTTAAAAAATATTTTCATACAGTTTAGAGGCTTGATTAAACTAAAGTATCACTATCTTTTTAAAAGAACTATCTTATTTTTTTACAAAACCAATTGTTCCTTCTAATCAAGCAATTATGAGTTTATTCTAAATCATGGGTGTTAAACTCATGCCGTCATGTTGCTGTCACGTGATGTATCACAACGCTTTCCCCCATCACAGAGCTGGGGTGGGCATGGATTTATATAGAGTGTTTTTTCTGCAATGGAATATGTTTGCAAAACATGCAAAAACATGCAAAAATAAAAGGAAACAAAAGAAGAATCACTAACCATATGAATCATAAGGATCAATATTTGGATTTGTAGTATTCCAACTCTGGATGAGGCCATCAGTGCCTCCACTGTAACACTGTTCACCATTGTTACTCATCACTACACAAAGCACTGGACTGCTGTAAGAGAAAGTATGTTATGATAGCACTGATTTAGAGACTTTTTCCCCTGATGAAAGATAGTTATCTGACACTAATAACTCTAATTTACAGTAGAAATCATAGATGTCCATATATTTTTTGTCTTGGAAATGAAGAGCTAACATGCAGCATACCACATTAAACACAAATAAATCTCCTAAGTATGCTCCCCAAATCTATTCCTTTATCACTTGTGGGAGAAAACTTAAGACCTCCTAAGAATTACCTCTGTATTCTGCATAATCCATAGAGATAACAGCAATATCAGCAAGAGAAACCAATGCAATCATTCAGCCAACTGTACCACCAGTACACTGTATGAGTTTCTTAGTTACCACAAGCATACAAGATATGTTTAGAAACATTCAATGTGTGGTGAGTTCAGCTTCAACCACAAAATGAAGCAAATGCTCACCACTATTTCATGGTTTACATAATCCCTCAGTTCTCTTTTAAGCAAAGCTGCAGTGTTACATCTGCACCAACAAAATTACATTCTACCTTTTTGTTCACATTTACTTACTTATGTGCTCTGAAAGTATAGATAGGTTCAACATCGAGTGAGGTGCTCCTAAACAAAAATAAACATTAAGTTATTATTTAAGTTATTGCAAGAACAACCTTGCAGAATCAGGTCAATAACTATCTTAGCCTGGCATTTTGTCTCTCACAATAACCAACTTGATGCATTTGCAAGCATGAGACAGAGAGATGCTCCTCCCCTCACAATTATTTTTGTGCTATTGGCATTCAAAGATATAATGAGTTTTCAAGAACAGTAACCCTCTTGATCATTTTAGTTTTCCTCTTCTGAATTTTTTTCAGTTGTATTGTCATTTTACAAATGCAAGAACCAGAACTGTGTACAATATTTCAGATGCAGACATACCATAAAGTTATGATAAAGGTATTTATCAGTTCTTCTCCTAGTGATCTGCATAGGATGGAATCTGCATTCTTCACTTTTGGTGCAATATCAAATTTTTGCTGCAATGCCAACTCTTTACTAGGACCAGATGGTTTTTTTTTTCTGGTTCAGACCCCATCAGTATATAAATAAACTTAGGGTTTTTTGTACAAAGGAGCTTGATTGTACACTTATTTAATGTATATGATACAACCACTGCCAAAATGGCTGCAAAAGAAACTGTAAAATAGTACTATTCCACCCCCTTTCTCCAATAGGAAACTTTCTCTATTTCCCAGTTCTCTTTGTGAATTTAAGGAGCCTTCTATCTGCACACAAACAACATTGCAAATTTCTATAGAGATTTTCAGTCATCCGGGCCATGGTTGTCACAAAGATGCTTTTTCAAGAGGCAACTGGACTTTCTTGTTTTTCTTAGAAGACGGTTCACTTCTTATCCAAGAAGCTTCTTCGGCTCTGGATAAGTCCAGTCACCTCTTGAAAAAGCACTATTGGAACAAACAATATTACACCTAACATTCTCTAAATTACTCTCATGGAAGATAAATCAGATGTAAAACATCATTTTTGCTGTTATATTTCTTCAACATACACCCTACAGGAATGTATCTATTTCAGCCATCAACTTACTTTTTTGCTGGAGACGTTTTTTGCAAATTCCACATTTTTAAAGTATGATCTTCTGAAGCGGTAATTAACACTGGTTCAATTGGATGGAAAGCCAGGCTCCTTATTCCATCAAAATGGCTCCTTAAAGTAAACTTAGGATTCCATGTCTTCCTCAGAGCATCTTTATTGTTTGCTATCTATTGTAACAAGAACAAAAATTAGAAAAGCCAATAGGAATATACTAATACAAATTTTATTAATCACTTGACAAAATATGTACTTCATTGTAATGTTACCAAATGCTCAGTAAAGACTAGCAAAATGTTAGAAGTTACAATGCTACTGTTTTTTTTCAAATCAGGTATGAATCTCTGTATTACAGTAACACATTAAACACATTTCAATAGCCAATCAGAAATGTATACTGTAATCTACAAAACAGCTCTGGATATAACCTGCAAAGAAATGTTTCCCCTCTTTCTCTCTAATTCTCATCTTGGCTCTTCCTTCACAGCCATTTCTTGGTTTTAAATTCATGCACTGAATTCTCACTCTATAGCAGACCTTAAAATAAATGTTTTGAAAAAGCAGAATTTATTACCACCATTGAGTACTACTACATCAAATGTTTGCAGGCGATTTCAGCAGATCTCAAACACAAACACAATGGATTTTTAACATCTGAGTATTGTTAAACATTTGAATCTGTCCCACATGCAACCTATATCTGCATAAGCAATCTATTTTTCCTCTTTCTGACTCAATTTAAAATCTATGTTGATCTATTCATTTATTCATCTCATAAACTGAGTTGCAGCTTAAGAAATATACCTTTTAATAATATTTGGAAAGGATACAACCATTCTTCTTTTCTAATTAAAAGCTTCTCGGTGTCATTAAAGAATTTTACCACTGTCCAAAACCAAAATAACTGCAACATTAAGAGATTAGCACTTACATCATATGTCAGTGAATCTGCTTCATTGGCTACTGTGAGGCCTGCCAATTCCCCAAGGCCAAGCTCACTCTCAAGGGCCTCATCTGTTCCCATAATAAAAGATTTCCCAGAAGAAGGAGGGAATGTTAAAGCTTCTACTGAAAGACAGAACACACATGAATCCAAAACATGGTAACGCTTTGCATGAAGACAACTTCAATTACTAATACTATTTCAAAAACAAAAAACCTGGGACTTCTGAGGAAGAAATGGCAAACTGAAGACGGCTCTGCTAAAAGACCACAGTGAAATGAAGAGCTGGTGAGCAGACCATCTTTTTTGTAATTCCTCTCCAGACAAGGAAAGAACTTGAGATCACCCACAAGTGTTCCCTACAATTGTTCCTCCTGAAGAGATTGCAAACCAATGATCTCTCATCAGGTTTAGAACTTTGGAAGACAAGGGAATAATCATCTTGCTCAAACTACACTCACCAGCACTTTGAACTTTTCCTTTTATTTGATTCTTTCAAATACATTACCACAAGATGAACTTGCAAGATATAATCTTAGATCAGTTCATTTCATAATTTTCTTAATTTCTCATTTGCTTAATTTTATCAAGTAATATTCTCCCAGAAAGATTTTAATGATATTATGATGTTTAATAAATCTAGTATGAGACAGTTTTAATAATTCTTATCAAGCCATTTATGTTCAGTATTTTTCTAGAGCCTCAGAATATTTTTCATAAATTATAAGTAGCTCTCATTAGCAAAAACATTTCAAGAATCCTATATAAGTGTATACAAATCTTCCTATTCAAATTTTGCAACTGCTCAATTTTCCCGAATTCATTATTTTAGTCTAGTAACCAGATATTTTTAGATTAACAGAGGACACCAAAATGATCAAGGTTCACTAGCTTGCATTATTTTTACACTATCTTTTAATTCTTAGTTTGATGAGTTTTAGCATAATATTATCAGTATGGTTCTGCTGCTACTTCAAAATATTTATAAAATTCCTGTTTGATTCTTTTGTTTATAGGTTTCCATTTCATCTGTCCAGTTTAAATTTAAAAGTCATTTGGGTAATGTCTGTTAAACTGAAAAATGGTATATAAAGTGCTACCAATTTAATGACTTGTTTTTGAAAATCTAGCTTTATTTGATTTATTTAAAATAGTTATATAGCTGCTCATCTTATATCAAACACTGGACAGCCCCCAATCAATAATTAATATATATTTTGTAAAACCATAAACATTAAAAAAAACTAGCACCAATTCTAGTTTCACTGAACTCAGGACTAATTTAACAACTGACATTACCAATTACCAAGAACTTCTAGAATTATATTTTTTTTTAAGGATGCAATAGGTGTCTGTCTGTATTTGATATTGAGCTGTCATTTTATTATGGAACAATTATGTGGAGAGTTCCCCCCTCAAAATTAGTCATGTAAGGCAGACAGAAAATACTTAATAGATTAAGAGTTTGATGGGACCATCTAGTCCAACCCCCCGCCCAAGCAGGAGATCCTACACCATTTCTGACAAATGGCAGTCCATTTTTAAAAGTACTATCAATTGTATTAAAGTTTTTATAAATCTAGGTTGTAAATTTTGATCAATTACTTGGTTAGGTTTTAAAATTTTGATCTAATTAACTAAAATTACTATTTTGAATATTGGGTAATACTGGGATACATTAAAATGGGAGGGACCCTCAACCATGTATTTATTTATTTATCCTATTTACTTTAATAAACAAAAATTGCAGCCTTATACTAAGGCTATTTAAAACAACTTGAATTACCTTATACAACATTAATTTTTAAAACAATAGTTTTATTAAGATAAAATGTTAATACTTACAAATATTAAGATTGTCTTAGAAGTTAAACCTAAGCTAAGCCTACACCTATATTTTATGTATACTGTATCCCCATACTTCTTACCTTCATCTGTTCGATTGATCTCTTGCTCGAAAAGCCGTGAAGTACTGGGTCGTGTGGGTGGCACAACAGAAGGCTGTAATGCAGGGAGATCATCAACATCTCTCAAATTAGCAAGCATATCTTGCAGTTTTGACCTGTTGGGTCCTGGCCAAAAAAAGTGCAAAGGTTGGATTAGCATTAACACTGTCAAAGTTGTTCTGGCACTAATGGCAATGGGTGCTACCTTGAGCAAAGAAAAACATGAATGTGATTCAAGTAGAGAGGACTAACTTCAGTAACAACTAAGTTAAAAGCATGAAATGAGGTGCTGAGAAGAGATAATGACAACAAAGGTGTGCATACGTACATTCACACTTTTATTCACTTTATGAACTTGCAAAATGTAAAATAAAACCAAGTGAAAGCAAATGATAAAACACAAAGTTTTTCTGAATATTAAAATACTTGTGAATTGTATTTTTTTGCACAAGTTTTGAAAATTTCCCCAAATGGGTAGAGCTGCAGCTTTATCAGTTGTGCAACAATCTTTTAAAAAGTGATTTACTTTAAAAAAAAAAAAAAAAAGAGGAGGGAAAAATAAATAAAACCAAGCAAGGATAACTGTTTTTGCTCTTCCTCAAACTACATGTGGTAAAGACCCCATGCCTTTCTCAACACTTACCTGTGTTTTGCTCCATCATTTTCCCACATCCCTGTTTTGACTGTTTTATAAAGGACTGAGGCTGAAACATATCTTCGGTAGTTTTTCCTGTTGTAAGTTTAATTAAGAATGGGAAAATATCTTACCCATAGTCCATAACTGTTTTTCCTATTCTAGTAAATACAGCCATTGTTAGTAGCTAAAAGCATTCCAACACAAATCTGAATGTAATGCTGCTCACAAGGTCTTGCCACAATAGCCTTGCCAATCTTAGAAATATTCTCATTTGACCCATTATTATTGATGAAACTCTTAAATGGTAATAGGACTCTGGATATTTGTTTTGATTGTACATAAATTTAATTCAAGTTTAAAAAGTGCAAATATATAATATATAAAATTTGACAATTATCATCGACCAGAGCAAAATTAAATCTAGTTTTATACCTGAACACTCAGGCCCCTCCAACTCAGATTTCTACATTTAAATTTTTGTTCTGATAAAATAACTTCTTTAGTTTTACATTAATGTAACTTATAAAAATTAACTTCCTTTTCAGTAGCCTTTTGTCCTGAACAGATGCTGTATTACAATTTCTGTAATGGCAAAATGCTACTTGACTTCACACCATTTTTATCAGCCAAATTTTGTTTGGAAGAGATGGAAGGAGCAATCAATTTAGCCCATCGTTACCTCTAAGGCTTCAAAAGAGAGGTGCTGTGAGTTTCATAAATGATTGGGTTCCACATAGTTTACCAAATAATTTCTGTTCAAATCCCCCCAAGTCTTTACCTCACACATGGACGACACATTATTAATTTGCATATTAATTTACATGCCCACTCTTTTTGTCAAGTGTGACAAACAATAAATCTTGCAAAATAGCTTCCCATTTATCAAGCTTAACATGATTCATCTGCTAGGTGACAGAGGCTGCAATACTGGTGAGGTTACAGAGCATAAAACTAGATATCTGTATCTATTACTGAAGAGTGGAAGCCAGCACAAAGACCATGTTTACGTATTTGGGAAGTCATTTTTTCAACTGCCTATCCCACATTTCTAAGGGATAAAACTCACACTGGTCAAGAAGTGTTCTCGAAAACTCTGATGAGAATGTTTTCACAAAAATAAGAATGGGAAAAGAAATATAATTTGCAGATGCTAATTCCATTTGTGAAATCAGTATTGGGAATTAATTTTGAAAAGTAAACTTTTAGGAAGCTACAACATACGTTAACAATCAGCAAGATGAATTAACTAAGCCATGTTATATTTGAAAACTGATGGAACTCAGGCAGTCTACGCTACTTGAAATATGGTATTTAAAAGCCTGATACTTGCATTGTGTGTATTTTCAGTTCACATTACTTATTCATCTTATTCCGATTTCCAAATTATGGAATACTGGACAAGAATAGATAGACTCAAATCTATTTGGCAAATGTTCCAAAATCTAATATGAAGGGAGCTAGCAGATAATTTTCACTGTAAAATCCATTAACTTAGTTAATAATAGAATAAGAATTGCTACACATTTTAAAGTAGGTACTGCTTAGTTTTTAAGCTGATTGGCTCAGACTAGCTCAGTTGCTTTAAGCTTCCATGCTTAAAGCAAAAAAAGATATGAAAGTCTGAGAAGCTGGGCAAACTTCCAATTTCTGCTAATAATGTTGTGTAATGTTTTGACAGAATGATATGGTAGGGGGATAGAACTGCTACAGATGCTACAAGTTAGTTATGTGCAATCTCAAATTAGTGAACAGGCCTTGTTTATCTTTCCTGTTAAATTCAAGTGGAGGAATAAAAGGAATTTACTAGGTGATGAGCATGTTCTCTCAAAAGGCTTCATGAGATACATGTTTCTCCTCTTAACAAATGCCTCCCAATGACTTCTGAAGCAAATATACACAACTTCTTATTCATCATATCTAAAAGACTTCATTCATTCTTCATAAGTCACCTTATTCATTGGTTTATGGATATGAACGAGTATGCACAGCATATTACAAGTATTTTTCATCAAATTCCAGTGTCCAGTGTGTCTTTTGCCATTATATTTATGTTATGTTTAATACCAAATGTTTTTGCACTGTCTCATATTAACAGTAATTCAATTAAAATATGAACTATTCTTTTTAATTCCATGATAGTAAGAGAGCTAATACTACAAACCACTTTAGAAAAAATACTAAAAATTAGCAATTAGTACAAAATAATGTACCTAACAATTGGCAATAAGCTAATTCATTAAATCAGTGTTGCAAACATCTCAATAATTTAAATTAACCACCTTGTAAAATGTCAACCTCAATGGTACCCTTCATTATTATGTAAACTTTTGTATTATTCTAAATGCATTTATAAATACAATTTCTGTATATGAATTTTAAATCTATGACTTGTATATTGAGAAAATGTCTGCATGATGATTTATATTTTGAAAAATGGAAAACATAATGATATACAGGACTGGAAATTAAATTTTGAAAAGTGATCCAATTGTTTGTCTGTTTATATATATCATTTAACTTAATTCAGTTATTATATCAACAGTAATTTTAATAAATAATATATTTTTCCATTTCAAGCCCTGCATTCAAGTTATGAGAACAGCATGACCTCCATGAAGCAAACATTAAAATATAAACAAAGGTAGAAATTAATTTATGAACTTATCACTCTTGTTAAGGATATGTCCAGACCAAAATTTTCTACTCTGTTTTTACATATTGATTTCATTATTTATATACTAAGTGTTAGGAATGTAAGTCATCTCACAGTTGGGTTGGAAAATTTTGTAAACCAGGATAGACATTTTAATACTGTCTCTTTAAAGGAATGCTAAAATTGTAATTGGGTGTGGTTCCTCAAAGGGCCATAAGATGAAGCCAGAAACCTGGGTTGTTCTGTTGTTGCTGAGAGTGTTGCCGTTCCTGCATTTTTCCCTACTGACTGTTACTGATCATCGTTATTCTTGGATTTGATGTAAGTCTGTTACTGAACTGTTCTTGATACTGGACTTGGTTATTGGATTATCCCTGGACTGAAAACTGACTGCTTTAATGACTTAGGACTGTTTGTTGAACTTTGCTTAATGGTTTTACTGGAAGTAAAAGCCTGCATCTTACTATACAGTGTAGCTGTGTGCTGTTTGTGTGTTATTTTTCACCACTCTCACAATGTCTCCCTGTGTGTGGTCATTCTCCTAACGGGGAATAATCAACACTAAGTTCATTATCTGAGTTGTTCCTTTTTTACTGCAATATTCCCAGCACTACAGAAGTTTCTGTTTTGAAACATGCCATTAAATTCAGACAGTCTACACCCAACTATGTATACATACTTAAAATACTAGTATGCACAAAAGGCAAGAAAAACAGGGAAAGCAAGAAATGTCTTTTTATAACATCCATTACACTTATTGACTTTATGTAAAGAGAACTTCCCCTACGGCTGTCATAAAGACAATAAATTTGTGAAAAAAATCTGCACTGAAAGTCAAAAGGCTGCCTTCAGATTAATCAACAATCTGTGTTATTAAAAACTGCTCTACAGAAAAATGGAAAGTCCAAGTCATCTGTAACATAAAGAAATATGGAATGGCTCTTTGGGACTTGGTCATAATATAGACAAATAT
This sequence comes from Laticauda colubrina, assembly GCA_015471245.1. Classification (NCBI taxonomy): domain Eukaryota; kingdom Metazoa; phylum Chordata; class Lepidosauria; order Squamata; family Elapidae; genus Laticauda; species Laticauda colubrina. The sequence continues at coordinate 19,516,708 of BLBF01000018.1, forward strand.
AAATTTAGATAATATAGAAAGAGAGAAAATATTAATTCCCACTTATTGCAGTGTTATCTTTGACATCAAAATCCCAGAAATGCAGATAAGGAGAGATGACACAATGCTATTTATACTACAAAAGTTTTCTCACATAAATATTGCCTGGTTTGGACAAAACTTAGCAAGATGTGTTATGGAGTTGTCAAAAATCCTATTCAAATGTATTTTGTACATTGTTTTGTCAATGTACACAATATTAGTATTACCAACATGTTTAGATTTCAAGTAGCATTAATTTCCACCCCTGATAACTGTAAACTGGAAAGCAGTCAGGAGCAGCAAAGAAAAAGAGTAAAGGCCCGGTCCCACTGGCCGACGGATGCAAAACGTATGCAAAACGTATGCATAAAGGACACAGCGGACAAGCAAAATTTTGGGGGTGGCTCCATCCGTTGTCATCCGCTCCAAAAAGTGGTGAAAATATGCAAAAACAGAACAGAAAAGAATGGAAAAGAACAGATGTGGGTAGTATGTCGCGGGGATGTTAAACGGATGTTCATAGGAAGCCTAGCGGATGAAAGCGGATGGAAGGGGATGACACCTCCGAAGGGGTTACGGGGGATAATTGCGAAGCGGACGCGTAGCGGATGAAGTGGATGCATCATGTACGCCCAAAAGGAAAGGGGATGCTGCGCGGATGTATATAGGATGCAAACCATTCACTATGCATCCTTTCTATTTCTGTGCTACTAATGATGTGTAGATGTTCCATGTACCTTTTCTTTCTTCCCTCTTTCCATTTTCAGCTGCAGCGGATATGAGTTGCGAGGATGCCCAGAGGATGCAGAGAGGATACAGCGGATGTTTAATGGATAACGGACATAGAACGTTTGTTGCTCATATGTCGTGGATTTACATCGTACACGGCGGAAAGTTCATCCGTTCACAAAGTTTTGTGCAGCTCAAAACTTCTTGCGCGGATGAAATCGCAGTGGACGGATGCTCGACGGATAGACCGTATGAAACATGTATGCAATGAATACACAACGGATGTATAGCGTTTTCCAACGGATGGCAAGCTTTTTTTAACGTTTTACATCCTTTTTGCATCCGTAAGTGCAGTGGGACCGGGCCTTAAGTAGTTTGAGGAAAACATTGAAATAAAGATAGCACTGATGAAGTGAGAGAGGCAGGATTTGTGAATCTATGGTGCAATGTTTTCCACTTACTCTTCACCCCCTTTTTCCCCTTGCGCTCCTTTTTGTATTGTTCCTTCAGTTTGGTTATTACTCCCTGGTCCACATTCCAGGCTTCAGGCATGAGACACTGGTCTTCCTTTTCTAGACAAATTAAAACAAACGAAACATCCTTTTTGTGTTATTTAGTTTCTTAAAAATGCTTTATTTTTGAAGTATTCGCAGCAGCTGGTGATAAGTGAAATTTTGGCACCAATGATGTTGCATTTATCCACTCAATTTATACGGCTGCTCATCTCAAATACATGACTCTGGGTGGCTAATGAATACTTAAAACAATATTCTAAAAGTGTATAATAACATTATAAACAATATGAATAGCAGCTGAGAAAAACAATAAAATAATTAACATAATTGTGATTCAGGCTCAGCTACATATCCAGAGCCCTAGGCTCAACGACAAAACCAAGTTTTAAGGCTTTATGAAAGGTCAGCAGAGAGGATGAACCTGAGCTTGAGGGGAATGATGTTCCAGAGGGTAGGCACCAAAACACAAAGACTCTCTTCTTGGATCCCCTCAGATGACACTCCATTACAGACAGAACCTGGAGCATGCTTCTTCTGCCAGTTCTTACTGACTGGATAGATACCATCAGGAAGAAATGGCCTCGCAAGTGATGACTGGCCACAAGCCATGAAGAACTTTAATGGTATCTACCAGTATCTTCAATTTAAATCTGGAAAGATATTGGCAACCAATGCAACTCACGGACTAGAGGTTTCACATATTTTGAACAACAAGCATCCATAATTGCCCACATCACTACATTTTGCATCAGCAGAAGTTTCCAAATTCTCCTAAAGTATAGCCACATGTAGAGTACATTCCAACAGTTCTATCAGGAAGTGACCAAGGCATGAGTGACCATGAGCAGAGTCTCCCAATCCAGCAACAGGGCAACCAGCACATAATATACTGCCACTAAAGATTAAATTAAATTTGATGGTCTTGTATTTCTTTTCATATTCAATCTTGATCACCAAGAAAGTATTCTAAGTCAAAACTACTCTCTAACCGTCTCTTCTGTTTCTTAGAATTATAGCTATAATATATCTTTCATTTAATCCAGATTATTCTACTTGTTAAGACATTTTTAGAACAACAAATCTTTAGCTGGTGCTAATTTTTATTCTGGTCAGAATAGTAAATATTTCAATTGTAATAATTTCAAGCACATCATATTTTAACTTCTGTTTATATATATGAACATCTTGTCAAACTTTTCTTCTACTGTGTAAGTGTTCAGAAAAGAAAACTAAAATTTAAAGTGAAAAAAAGGTGCATTGTTGCATCAACAATATTAACATAACAGCAAATCTAAGCATTTTTTCCTTGTATGCAATTAAAAATATATTTCATATTTAGTTTATATATTATAAGATACAACACAAAAAACATGCCACACAACTGCTTTCTGAAATTGTTTGAATTATACATTGATGAGTCCTGGAGAGGAATTTTTTTCTTTCAATTTCTCAATTTACTTATTTATAGACCAAGATGAAATTATTGCATTATATCTATTCATGGTATACCAAGCTTCAAGTTGTACGGAATAGTAATTACTTTGAACAGTTACATTGATAAAACAAATTGCCCAAAAGAATTTAAACTAAGAACTGTATTGCAAAGTAGTAAGAAATACATTTGAATACTTGAACAAAAGGCACAAGGAGATTTGCTAAAACTATTTCAAATACTGGACAAATATCTACCGTGTTTCTCACCAAATAAAGCCAGGCCTTATTTTTTTTTGACCCCTGAAAAAATGGCTAGGCCATCTTTTCTGGGGTGACTTAATTCCCCCCCTTGCATCCTCGGGTGGGTGGCAGCGACAGTTTGGATGTTGACCTCGGTGTTGGTGGGGCACTTCGTATTGGGAGACCTTCCACCACCATTGCTTTTCCTTCTCCTATGCTGCTGTGGTGTTTAGAGCAACACCACAGTGTTTGGCGCAGCCACGCGTGGCCAGCCAGGGCTCCTCCCTACAACCAGAGCCTGGCGGAGACACTCAGCTTTAGGCTCTCCTGTTGCCGCCTTCCCTTCGCCTTCAAAGGCAAAGCCAATTCTTTTAAAAACGATGCCCTACTACCAGTACGACAAAGCCTCCCCTGCCCGAGAGGGCAGCCCAACCCCACATGGGGAGGCGAATCTTCCGGGGCCACAGTGCAGGATCGACCCACCGCGGGAGAGGCGCCCAGCCATCATCCCTGCCTGGCACCAGGCAGAGTGTGAAGAACTTCACCTGGGGCGCCCAGCGCAGCTGACAGGAGGGCCCTCCTGCCCAGCAGCGAAGCTCTCGCAAAAGCAGCAAGTGCCTCCCCACCGGGCCCTCCGCTCATCCTGCCAGGGCCGCGCCAGAGCCATGTGGGCTGGGCAGAGCTGGGAAAACCCACCGCAGGTGTGTGCCCACCTGCCAAGCAAAAGAGCTGGGCCAACCCAAGCTTGGCTTCCTTCCCAAGTCCCTCCAGGCTGAACCCAAAGGGGCCACCGGGAGAAGCTGCCTGAGGCATTGATAGTGCTCACCTGTCCGTGGATAGGGAGGCAAGGCAACGGCAGCGCTGCTTCCCTGTCCGGCAGGTCCAGCGGAGAGAGCCCAAAGCCACCTGTCCTTTCCACCCATCGCCCAGCCCATCCCCATGCATCTCCATATGCGCCAGCAGCTCCAAACGCTGCAGCGGCACGGGCATAGGCGCTGACTTGACAGGGCTCAGCTCAGAGGAGGAGGTGGCGCAAGCCATCACCTTACCTCCTTGTTTTTAAAAGAATTGGCTTTGCCTTCGAAGGTGAAGGGAAGGCGGCGACAGGAGTACCTGAAGCCAAGTGTCTCCGCTGGGCTCTGATTGCAGGGAGGAGCCCTGGCTGGCCACGCATGGCTGTGCCAAATGCCGCGGCGTTGCTCTAAATGCAGCATGGGGAGAAGGGAAAGTAATGGTGGCGGAAGGTCTCCTGACACGAAGTGCCCCACCAACGCCAAAGTCAACGAGGCAGCACCATATCCGGATATGCAACAAAAGTACTTCCTAACGGCAAGCCCCTCCTGTCATTCTCCCCCATTTCGCATGTTTAATGTAGGCCTTAATTTGGGGGGAGGGGCTTAATTTGATTTTATGCCAATAAAACATGCTGGAACTTCCTATTGGGGGAGGCTGTATTGTTGGAGAAACACAGTACATAGTTTGCAATTTCTGCAAATATATTTAATAATAATACAGGCAATCTTCATTTAGTGACCAGAATAGGTCAAACAACTTGGTTGTTAAGCAAAGTCATCACTACATTGGAAATGTGACCATAATGTGATCTTTCTTCACCTTTCCTGTGTTTTACAGACTTGTGAGGTTGTGGATGCAGGTATTGGTCACAATGTTAATTTTTAACATTACCAATGCAGATATTGGTTAATGTTAATTTTTAACATTGTAGCAATGTTATTTTTTAATCAGTGTCATAACTGTGAACAGTTGCTATCTGAGCTAGGTGCTTGTGAAGGCTACCTGTGAAGCAAGTTTCTTGAAACTGTTTTTCAACTTCAGTAGGGATTTTCAGTTATTTCATGACATATGACCTGCTTATACAACCTTGACTTAGTAAGAAGAAAACCAGATGGAGGTGAATTACAGCAATCTTTATTCCTAGGGTGAAGGACCTAATAAGAAAAAGATATAGTTTTAAGGGGTTCTATATTCCTAAAACCAACAAGCTGATTAGATACATCAGATGAACAGTATTGCTGCTACATTGGCCAGATGCTATGTATGGTTTACTTCCCAATGCCACTTTTTTTGGAGAAGCTGAGTAAAAAGGAAACTGCCAAACCTCCAGCCAAATTGGGGAAGGTATGGAGATGAGGGACGTGGTATTTTTGATTTGTGTTCTCATTTTCATCTTTGTATATCTTATAGAGATGTGAACTTAAACAACCTCTTGAAAAATAAACTTGTTCTAATGTTTTAAAAGGAAACTGTTGTATGAAAACAGATGCTCATTAACCCATGCATGTAAGAACTCTTTAATTGGATAGTTATATATTTCTCTCTAATTTCGGTCTTTTGCAATCTTATCTAATAGTCAGTCAAAGCGGATTCGGTGAGATTTACCTGATAGAAAATATGCGTGTGATAGTTCTGTTAGCCACACCTTTAAACCATACTACTTAAATGACAGGGAAATAAAAACTATAGATGGCATATGGGAAATTTACCAAGGTGATAGTAACAAATCCAAATGCAAAAAAATAGTAAAAGGTGAGAATTAGGAAGGGACAAGGTAGATAGATTAACAGAAGTAGCTTTCTATGTAACAGCATAAGAGAAAGTACAAGAATTAACTAAGCATGACTATATAGAACTTCAAGGGAATGGTCAATTCCTATTATATGTATGAAGGATACAATGGAGAACAATGCCAAAGAAAAGGCCGGTACTTGAAAGGCTATAAAAACTGCAGCAAATGGGTTAGTAATGATGAATAGGGTAGATTTATACTAGATATTAATAAGGTAGCCACTTTTTTAAAAAAAATCCATTTCAAATTTTCTTCCCTGAAAGAGCAAAAAGAAAAGCACAAAATAATGTAAAGGAGATCTTATATCCAGATAATGTACATTAAAGATTGGGTTCATATAACACACTTAAACCTGAATCTCGGTTAACATAATTGCTATGTTTTTATTATCACCCCCATGAGGGGTGAGATTCAAATTCCCAACTGGATCGCTGCCCAGTTGCTGGGTAGACATGGCCATGGCGAGCATGGCCTTCCAGAACTTCCAGGAGGGCCATTTTTTGCCTTTCCAAGGGTCCAGAGGCTTCCCTTGGGCCTCTGGGAGGGCGAAAATGGCCTCCCCAGGGCTCTGGAAGCCATCTGGAAGCCAGAAACAGACCCATTTCTGGAAGGCCCTTATTTCCCCCTCCCAGAGCCTCCACACGGACCCTGCATTTTCATGCATCAAAAATGGGCCACGTAGATACTCCTGGGAGGAGCAGGAGGGACTAGCCAGTCAGTTCAAATACTGGTTCAACAAACCAGATGCAAATTTAACATCCAGTTTGCCCAAACTGGTCCGAACCAGTAGAATCCCACCCCTGACACCCATGCAAGTAGTGTTGGTTAGATCAAGGGTGATGATATATTGGATCTTGTAAGATTTTTCAGTTGCCAACAAATCTCAGTTTGGAGAAGTAAATAGGCAACAAATTCCACAACAAGCAGAAGCAGATGTCTATGAGAAAGAAGGTGATTGGCCAATCAAAAGTCTCAATTATACTTTCCTGGAACATGCATTAGATTTCCTTTTCTGTCTACTGGTGGATATTGTTGGGATCTGAAATTATGGTATAGATTCTTAACTTATGATCCACTCGGGAACCAAATTGGAACAATTCACCACTCCAGAAATGTTCTAAGCTCAAATCAGCACAGAAAATTGCAACCTCCCAACTACCAAAAACAGAATTAAGAACCAATTCTAGGGAATTATATAATTTAATACAACCTAGTGCAGTTGTAATATAGATCAGTTTAAAGTACTATTAAGCAAAAGACAGAATAATTCAGAGCTTTCGATCAACAAAGGAAAGGAAAATAAACAGGAAGACTTCACAAAACTGGCTTTTAGGCAGGGTATTTGACATGTTCAGTTTTAAAGTCATAATCTCATCTGATTATTTCGCTGTTACACAGGCTAATCTTCAAAATTAATTTTCTCGATTTCTTCACTCAAAACCATGGTATGTATAACTGTACATGAAATTAAGAAATAGATTCTTTAAACCTGAGAAAAAGCAGGATTTGCCAATATACTTTGTCTAATGAGATGAAAAGATTTAGGGCTAGTCTAGGGATCTAAAATTATGAGTTTGGACCCCCTCTCCTGGAAATGATCAACTTAAAGAGGAAGTTTAAACTTGAAAAGGCAAAGTGGAAGGATTGTTAAAACTTGACTGGACTTTGTTTTCTTGTTTTGCTTACATAAGTCCCATTAGCAATTGCCAATGGGACTTACAGTCTGCAATGAATTCAAACTATAAAAAATAGGTAACAATAACTTCAATATTTTAGATATTCTGTAAAATTAAGAAACAGCTCAAAAGTTGAATCTCCAGAATTAAAATAACATTTCCCCTATGATGCTTCTCCAGTTCCAGGTAAATGACTGCATTTAGGCTATTTTCTTTCTTTTCTTACCCCAGTCTGTACCGTTTCCTGAACTTCTGGATTCCCCGTCCCCTTCATCAGATGTGGCTAGGAAATCAAACTCCTTCAGGGCCTCTTCAGTATCTCTGTCTTCATTATTGTCAGGCAGGACTCTTTTTCTCACAATCTATGGGAGACATTTTTTCCCTCTCGTTATGTGCTGTTTTTCTTATGTTTGCACCTTTTAGACACATAATCTTGCATATAAGCAGAAAGATAAAGTATTTTGATACCAGCTCGTAAAATATAAATTAATTAGTCAATACGTGATCTAACCATGCTTTGAATAGGTTCTTAAGGCTAGGTCCCACTGGCCGACGAACGCAAAACGTATGCATAAAGGACACAGCGGACAAGCAAAATTTCGGGGGTTGTCATCCGCTTCAAAAAGTGGTGAAAATTTGCATAAGCAGAATGAAAAGAACGGAAAAGAACGGACTTGAGTAGTATATAGCGGAGATGTTAAATGGATGTTCATAGGAAGCCTAGCGGATGAAAGCGGATGACACCTCTGAAGGGGTTCCGAGGGAGAATTTCGAAGCGGACGCATAGCGGATGAAGTGGATGCATCATGTACGCCTAAAGGAAAGAAAGGGGATGCTGCGCAGATGTATATTGGATGCAAATGCATTCTTTCTATTTCCGTGCTACTGATGATGTATAGACGTTCCATGTATCCTTTCTTTCCTCCCTCTTTCCATTTTCAGCTGCAGCGGATGTGAGTTGCGAGGATGCCCAGAGGATGCAGAGAGGATACAGCGGTCGTTTAACGGATGATAAATGGACATAGAACGCTTGTTGCTCGTATGTCGTGGATTTACATCGTACACAGTGGAAAGTTTATCCGTTCACAAAGTTTTGTGCAGCTCAAAACTTCTTGCGCAGATGAAATCGCAGTGGACGGATCCTCGACGGATAGAGCATATGAAACACGTATGCAATGAGTACACAACGGATGCATAGTGTTTTCCAACAGATAGCAAGCTTTTTTTAACGTTTTACATCCTCTTTGCATCCGTAAGTGCAGTGGGACCGGGCCTTTATACATTATACTCTGTATTTGTCTCATATAAATCTATGGACATTTATTTCTTTATTTATCAAATTTGGAGACCGGTCATCTCATTGAGATTTGGGGAACAGTTAAGCGTCTCATTACAACTATTTTGTATGAGTACAAAAAACAGACTCTGAAAAAGAATTTTTTTGTTGGAACCCCTGGTATAAATGTAGACCTCAAAACTTATAAAGCCAGTTAGGCTCTTAACTCTCATATAAAATTCAATATAACTGCATAGCTTTTTTTCTTTTTCATCTTGGGATGTTTCTCTACATGCCAAACACTCATTAAACAACCTATTTAGACGAGAAAGTCCATTATTGAAAGAATATTCAGGCTGCTATATGGCAGCATTTTCACTGAACTGTTTTGTTTCCAAGTGTTTTACAATTAAAAATTTTAATATGTATGTTTTGAATAATCAAGTGCCCTTTTGGTACAATCTTCATTATACTAATTTGTTTTCAGCTCACCGTTGATGTATCCATGATTGTTTGCTCTCTTCCATCAATATCATAATCTTCCTCTTCATCGCTAAATTCTGCAGCAGCATTTTCAAGGAATTTAAATGTTTCTAGCAGAGAGGCAGAATCTGTCAAATCTGGTTTTCTAAATAAAAATTAAAAACAGCAACACAAATCAACCTACCTTAATGCTTCTTTTCATTAAGCTTTATAAAGTCCAACAACATGCATCGCAAGTTTCATTTTTATTAGATCTACATATTTGAAAATAGAAAACATAGCACAAGATATAGTAATAATGTTATATAAGTTTAGAACTTACTTTTGGTAGCATCAAAATATTTTTGATTTTAAGGTTTCATTATAAAACTGAAACCAAGGAAGGAAAGACTATTTTTGCTCTTTTTCTCCTTTACCTTAAAATCCAGTACAAGCAGCCAGGAGGACTAGGGATAACCATTATTATTTTCTCCCCAATCCTAGATCCCGCTATTCATATTTAGATGCTTTTTTAAAAAACAACTATTTATTTATTTTATAAATTTTATATATTGCCATTTTGCCAAGAGGCAATTCTATGTAGCTAATAATCAAATAAAAGCAATAATCTGATAACAATTGTGAAACTGAAGATAGCATAAAAGAGAAAACACACAGACATATGTGAAATTGTAACAGTGCTTCTGTCACTAAACAGGAATCTCAAAATGTTCATTTTTGTAATTTACATCTTTTTATCTTATGATTAATCAAGAAAATAATTGCTGTTCAAAGCTATAGATATTTCTAGATTGTTTAAGATTGTTTAAAGATAGAAATAACTGTGCAACCTCTTCTATTGATACAGTGAAGAGCAATTGGTGGCAAAAAGAAAATAACTGAAGATACAAGAACAATTGTCCCAATACTTAAATTTACTGAAAAAAATAAATTTCAATTTAAAAAATAAGAGAATAAATTTAAAACAATTACTAAAAGAAATCTCTCCCACAATGCTTTATTTTCACACCTAAGTCTTATAACCTGCATGTTATAATTAGTTCTTTTTTAAAAAAAAAAACACATAATACACAATTAATTGAAATGAGAGTTTTTAGAGAAGAAATTGGACAGCCATTTGTCTGAAATGGTATAGCATCTCCTACTTGAGCAGGAGGTTGGAATAAAAGATCCTTCCAATTCTGTTATTTTGTTACATCAAAGAAAAGTCATTTTGGAATACTTCTTCGAAACATAAGCAAAGCTACCAGTTCTAAAAAGTTTACATTTGTTAATGACATTATCAAGATAAGAACAAAACTTAAATACAGTACATGTTTACTCATTAGTAGGCCTCAGCAAATTCAGGATAACTTACTCCTAAGTAAATACTGCATATTACAAAATATATAATGGTTTATGTTAACACAGTTTCGTAACACAGTTATGAAAATTGATTAAATGGTACCATGTTGTACAAATATCAGGAAATGTATGCCAATCCCACTTTTCCCAACCTGATTCCTTCTTAATAACTTGAGCCTACACTTCCAAAAACACACAGCCATGATGAACAGATTCCAAATTATTTTATACAGTATAAGTAGCCCACGGAAATATTGAAAATATTTGCATCATTATTTTTAAATGCAGTTGCCAGCCAAAATAATCAAAAGTATCACAACATATACTGAACGAAGCAATAAAAAAAATTCCAATTCTCTTAATTGATGGCATATAACATTTCTGTAATTTTTTTTATGGCAACCTCTAGTTGGGATCTACCTTGAGATAGTACTTTCCATAGTGTCTGAGACATCAGGAACTGCTGTATTTCCCTCAAAAATTTAAAATATCCTTGTCACCCCTGGGAGTTCACTTGGCATCCCAGGGTGCTATGGCACCAAGTTTAGGAACCACAGCAGTAAAATCAAAGAAAATATTATCAAATTTAAAATAAGTAACCATATAATACACAAACTTATACTTATTCTGTGAAGAATAACTTTTTACATCTTTCACAGAACTAAAATTTATTGCCTACTTTCAGTAAAGTTTTTGTGAACTAATTTAAACTAAAAGTTAGATTTCAGCTCTATGATATATATTCTCTATGAATCACTGGTTGTATGAAGTTTTGAAGATGGAAGATCAGAAGCAAAAGAACCTAATTCTAAATTAACCTTTCTCAACCAAAGCTTTCCAGGTGTGTTAAAATGATGATTCTCATAGTTGAACCAACATTGATTTTATGACTGCTCTAAACCTTTAGGAAACGCACAAAGGTGGAATTAAATATTTTTGTTTACCATGAGAATCAGCTTACAAGTAGTATTTCTGTTCCTGAGCATGAAGAGATATTTTATAACATTTGATGCAATGAAGGAGGTTGAAGATGTAGGAAGATGATCAGTGAAAATCCAAGTCTCTTCTTTGGCTTAGTGCAAGTTTATTCTGTTCAGGCAAGCCATAGGCTGCGAACAGTAAGAAGTAACAAGAAAGAAGACAAGTTGGGATGAACTGGCCTGTTATTCAGAAGCAAAGTTCCATCAAGCATACCAAATGCAAGATTTTTAAAAATATAGTTCTTCCCAAGTCTTTATTCCAGCTCATCTGTACATGAAAACTTTTGTAGGGATGATATTTCAAACTGAAATTAAGTCAATGAATTATGAACCTATGTATTGTACAGTCTATCAATATAAGACATATTTCTATTTTTTTAATTTTAACAAAATAAAAAGATATTAAATGAAAGTAAATTTTAGGTCAATATTGCCTAACAAAAAACAGCTTACCCCTCTTAAAAATCAGAATGTTTGACAAGTTTTGGATTTTATTATATATTATATATCCAGTATTAAAATAATGCATATCTAAAATTGGTTACTTTATTTGCAAAAAAACCCTAACATTAAAATAAAGAAGCAGTGATTAAATGAAAACTATATGGTATACCATGCAAGGCTATACCAAAAAATATGGCATTTAATTGATTTGTTCTTCTTTTATCAAAAAATGTTAATGGCAAGATGCACCCTTCATTTTCACAGCAAACACAGGAAATGCTATTAATATCAGTTAATTGTTTAGTATCCCTGTGGGCTTCATGCTGACATATGGTACTTATCTTTCATAAAAGAAGTCTGCTGATCTGAAGAAGTGCAACATTTCTTTCATTAAACATTATGAAACATATGTCAGTAGTATTATATCTGTCAAACTATCAAAATAATGTTTCCATGGATAGGCTTGAAATCTTCCACGTTGCATTCGAACTCATACGATGCTCTTGAGAATATAAGTTTCACTGGGATCTGTACATTAGCAAATATATTGGCTTGCATAAAAATACCACGGACAGAATAATTAATTTTTCCTTAAGGAAGCATTAGGTCAACTTTAAATTACTTTGAGGAATAGTAAATACAAAATTTGCTCTTAAAAGAGGTTTCCTTGTCCTGAGTCTTCTTTGTTTATTGATATATAACTATTCTGGTAACAATAAATAAAAACACATTCCCACCAATTAAATTTCCTAGAGGAGTAAAGACCTCTAAAAATGCAGAGTCCACAAATTAAGTCTTCCTACGAACAATTTGCATTTTATTTTCTTCCAATTTCCATCCATGATAAGTTCTAATTATTCAACAGAAGCTAATTACTACCTTACACTATAAATTACTGGAATGCCATTGGGAAAGTAAACAGTGATCATCACTGGGTCTTTTGATTTTTCTCTCATATAGACTATGCTAGTGTTGAGAACATGACATACCATAGTATGTCTTTCCGGACTAGCACAGTATTGATTAGAGAAAGAAACAATAAAATCATGCAGTGGGCTTTTTCTTTCCCTTAATATAATAACTGCATAGCTTACAAAAACAAAAATGAGGAGAGACTGCTCCTCCCTTTAAAGAAAGCATCTACATTTTACCACATAGATGTAACATATAATACTTCATTTTTAACACAGATTTTTAAAGTACAATTTCTACAATTTTTTATTGTTAAGAACACTTACCCAATCATCACTTTTTGTTTAATCTCAACATCAGTGCCGTTTACCATTGATTCTTGGTTTTTTTCAGTTTCTCTCTCTAGACCATCACCTGAGAGACCCAGCAATGTCCGTACTCGTTTTGATTTCACATCCAGGATTGTGTCAGTATATCCCACCTCTTGCAGATATCTATATGAACAATTATTCAGGAGCTATCAAATGTGTTAAACATTTGATACACTCTACCCAGAACTGATCAACAATTTAAATAGTAAGAGGAATAATGTGGCTTTGCCTGACACAACAGGCTTACAAATCAACTTGTACCAGCTGCAGAGGGGATGTCTCCTGCAGTACCAGCCTCTACAACTCCCATGAAAAGTAGAGAGCTTTTCTATCCATGCATACACAATTATTCATTATGTTCGTCAAGAAGAAAATTCCTCACACATCTTCAGCTATATTCTTTTATAAAGGGGAAACCAAGGGAACCAGCAATAATTGGCTCCTCTTTTCGTCTTTCCCTCAGTTGGGAGGGGTACTGAATCTAGGGCAGTAAGCTTTATAAGCCAAACATTACAAGAAATAAAATCAAAATAAAGTTATAAAAACTGTCAATTTTACTACAGTGAAATTTGCAAGTTGAGGAAAAGAAGTGGAAAAAAGAGATACTAATATTTTGCTTATTCCCACCATATTATTGCATTTATTATTCTTAGACAACTTACTGTCTGAGTAACTGTCGCCCTTGTTTCCATATTAATTGACTATTAGGTTGTGACTGAACTTCAGTTTCATTTCCTTCATCTGAAAAACAGAGACAAGACTAAAATTAGTAGAACAGTGTTAGAAGAAGTCACTTTAATGCAAATTTATCTTCTACCACTGATTAAATATTCCCAGCCTATTTAAATAACAGTGAAACAAAATAAAAAGATGTATGAAATTTTAAATAAATATAAATTGGATATTATTCTATGGTTACTTCCAAAAATATATTTCTGTAGAAAATTTAATACACTATATAGCATGCTTAAAGGCATGTTTAATGACAATGAAAAAAGATTACACCAATCTTAACTATATACATAGAATATACACTGAATTCCTACAACTTCAAACAGAAAATAAGATGATTTTAGGTTATCAGCACTGAAAGGACAATATTATCATTACCTACAGCAGTTTTCTATTCTAAAACAAGTTGATAAGAAGTGAAATCAGTGTCAATTTGAGTTTGAAGCCAAAAAATCGATCCACTTCAATTATCCAATCACCTCCAATGCAATTAATCTGAGTCCCATATTGTTTATATTGCTTTTAACATCTGCTTTCCTAGTTATGAAAAGTTAAGTAGCCAATATTTATTTTACTAATTCTATGTAAAAGGTTTATGCATAGATTTTTGTCCAGTTGTTAATTGTAACTAAGTTATTTTTCTGACTAACGACAACAAAAAGTGAAAAGAGGCCTATCAAGTAATTTATCTATATGATCACTCATTATTATTGTAATGTTGTAAAATACAGGCACAATTGAGACAAAATTAGTATCAAAGTTACTTAAGTTATAGAACTGGACTGTCTGTATGGCAGATTAAGCTTCACAACCCATGTTCTCTTATGATCCCGAAACATTGTTTTATGCTAAACTATTCCAGACTCTCATTCTTTACAAAATGACAGCTTTGCCTTCCTCTGTAAAATTAATTCTTACCAGAATCATAATTTGGTGGCTTCATATCTCCCTGGTTCAGCTCTGTACCATATTTTAATTTGTGATATTTAGCTCTATAAAGGAAAGAGGAATCAATTAGGGTAGAAAAGTTTGACTATCCTCTTTCTCTTTCATATCTACATATTCCCACAAGCATAAATATTTGATGCTTTTAAAAAATATCAATGCTTTATACATACTTAAAGTATATCAATTACACATGTGGGTAAATTAATTTCATGCAGTTTTTATTAAAACCGTTTGACACGTTACAATCACAAAACCAATTCAGCTATGCTTAACAAGTCTGCAAATAATCTTATGTATAGAAAAACTAAGAATTGCTGCTAAATTGAGAGACATAAATATAAAGCTGCTAAGAAAATATCACGACACAATCTACCACATTAGAATCTCTCTGAGGTTTGGGTTTAACTTTTGCTATGGACAATAAAAAAGATTCTAACTCAAAAGAATTTCATACAAATAAAAACAATGAAATCTTGAGATATCTTAAACATCAGAAATTTATTATCATGTACTGTTTGAAAATCAAGGATTTAATAAAAAAAATCCTTAAGAGATAAAAGAATATCAAATAAGTTTATTAGGATACTTTTATTTCTTAGGGAAAAAACTCTTTGATATTAGCATAAAAACAAAACAGATGCAGTTTGATGGATTTTAAAATAAACGTAGAACCAACTACTTCAAGGTTTTTACTCAAACATTCTTGTCCATGGCTTTTTTCTATATGGAATCAGATTAATTTATGACACTAATTTAGAATTTTAAAAAAGTATTTTAAAAATATTTTGGGTTTTATTTTGCATTATTAACAAACAATTAACTAAGCAATTTTTGAACAATGGCAAACAAACTAAGAATGCAACTAAGAAAAATAAAAATAAAAAATCTACTGTATATTTTACACTTATCATTAGTTACTGGTTATTACAGTTATAAATATATAATTGTAATATGATCAGTACAAAATATTAGTGTAAAGATCTTTGCCATCGTAACAGATATTGCTGCATCCCTTGATTGATAGAAAATAGTGCCTTTTCCAAAACAGATAGATCAAACGAATCCAACAACCTTTCTTTAGTATCTGGAATAATATCACATTTCCAATATCTCGGTAATGTCAATTCTACTAATAGTATTTGGGATAGAAAATGAGATCTTTGCAAAGTTCCTACTGAAGAAAAAGATGGAAACCATTTATATCATCTCCACTTCAAGATATTTAGCAAAAGCTTTACATCAGGGGTCTTCAAACTTAAGTTTTAAGACTTGTGGACTTCAACTCCCAGAATTCCTCCTCCAGTTGTGTTAGTTCAGGAATTCTGGGAGTTGAAATCCACAAGTCTTAAACTTGCCAAGTTTGAAGACCCTTGCTTTACATGAACAACTGGTATGAATAAAAAAATAAATAAAAACATTTTAAATTCTGATGTATATATACAGTATGTATAAAACCAAAATTACACTAAATAATCTTGAGCATTTAAAATATCTGTAGGCAATGTGATGTCTTTATGATATTTTCGACTCACAGGGGCATGTTGATTTTGATTGGTCAGAATCTAAAAATTCAGAGTATTTAGTTTAAGAAAACACATTCAGTCCAATTGATGGGGCAGAAATTAAAATTAGAATGGTGCTTTATTTTCATTTGCACTCTGTATTTTCAAATTGCTTTCTCATCTCTCTTATCTCATCATCTCTTATCTCACTTAATCAGAATTTTTGGAATGCAATAAATCACCACAAGCTTATTTCAAATTAAGTAAACTAGTAAATCAAATTTCAGTGGTAGAAAATTTTATGAGCGACTTATGTTTCTAATCTTATGTATTAAGGTCCTGCCTAGAATGATGTTTTTGTTTCAGACAATACCTGTTTTGTCTGAAACGATTCTGTTTTGACAACTGATGCACCATTTAAACAGTAGCAAAAGGATATATCTTTTGAGTGGCAAGTTAAATATAAGATATCACAGGATGCAAAGGAAAGAGGAGGATTGAGTTTACTTAATTGCTGCCTACTGGTTGGTTTGAATGAAAGAATGGGTATTGCTAAATGAAAGCTTTTAGGACATGACTTGAGATTTGGGTGGCATGAGTATCTGTGGCATTATTTAAAAAATCATTATGTTAGGCATGCCATACTGAGAGTATGGAAGAGATACAAACTCAAATTGTGCCCCAAAACACCTTTGTGGCTCAGCACAAATAGACAATAAATAATAGGCAAACAATAGCTAACTTATCATGAGATATTAGAAGGAAGGAAAATACAAAATAAAATCAAGAAAAAAACTAGTGGTTCAGTTGCCAAAGTTTTCTTATTTACAATTATTAGAAAAATTGAAAATGCACAAAGAGTTTATAGTTTTAAACACTCTTAAGGGTTAGTTTGAAATGCAATTCTGTACAAATGATGAACACGTAATTGCTAAAACAAAAATCAGTTGAAATTTGAAACAAAAGAAAAAAATAAAAGAACATATGATAAAGTGGGCTAAATTTTTTGATTATAATATACTGAAGGAATAGTAGGAAAAATATGCCTTAAATGATTGAAATGTATACTATGTTATAACCTTAAAGAGAGTTTTATAAAATGTTGTAGCATTGGTATATGATATCAAATAAATTGTCTAGAATACATAAAGGCACTTCAAATTCATATTGGAAATGTGAATAATGAGAAGGAACATTTTATCATGCTTGGGGGACATGTGAGAAATACAAATTTCTTACACCTTCCCTTTTTAGCTCTCTCTTTTCTTTTTTTTTATACTAGTTTGTATTAGTTTTAAACCTTACTTTTTAAACTTTTAATAAAATTATAAAAATCATGAATTAAGAATGGCTAGGATTTTTTTTACAAATAGTTTCTATTAGATGACTTGCACCTAGTTATAAATTACAGTGTTTCTCATATAATAAGGCCGTGTCTTATTTTTTTTTGAGCCACGAAAAAATGGCTAGGTTGTCTTTTCGGGGGTGACTTAATCCCCCCTTTGCATCTTCAGGCGGGCAGGCGGTGACAGCTTGGCTGTTGATCCCGGGGTTGGTGGGGCACTTCATATCAGGGTCAATGCAGGCAGCACCATATCCGGGTGTGCAACAAAAGTACTTCCTAACGGCAAGCCCCCCCCCATTTCCCCCCATTTCACATGTTTTAATATAGGCCTTAATTTGGGGGGAGGGGCTTAATTTCATTTCATGACTATAAAACATGCTGGGACTTCCTATTGGGGGAGGCTGTATTGTTGGATAAACAGGGTATTTCACAACATTTTATTTTGCACTGGAGAGAAGAATAAGGAAAAGACAGCCAATATTGACTTTGATATAAAATAGTAAATAGTTCTTGCATTTAACAGTTAATAGCTCATAAGATATCTACAACTTAAGCACCATACCGTTCTTGTTTAAGAGCATATTCTAACATTTTTATTCTTCGCACTAAATCCTTCTTCAAATTCTCTTGACCTTTTCTTTCTCCTTGAAGGAAGGCAATTTGCGCCTAAAATAAATAATTTCAAATAGAAAGATTAATAGAAAATCAAACTGTTTCTTACATCAGTCCCATGACAAAGTATTTGAAAAGAATTTTTCTTTTAATAAAGAACTAAATCCCAAGTCAAAAAATTTTGAGGCAAAGTATTGTTGAAATATACAGTATATGATTATTCAACATCCTGGTTTGTTCATTTGTAACCCATCAAGTAACCGTACTCTGAGAAAAACCACAATAATTGATTTGTCCATATGACTGTAGCATACACCTACTCATGCTAATTTGACATTCTCTAAACACATCATTATATCAGGGTATGTTAGGGACTTATCATTAATCAAGATGTATTAGGGAAGGGAAATGTTTGCGTCACCAGAACTTATTAACTTGCAATTTTAAACATCCTGTGGCATGTCAGCTTGGGCAGCTGACATTGAATGTCAGCAATAAATGTGAAAGAAGCAGTAGGAAGGGCACTTATTATCCACCTGTGGGAACCAGAAAATATTGTAAAGAGAAGGTTTATACCTCTAGCATGGTAGGATGAATTATTTTAGTAAAGAAGAAATGAACTGCTACTCAATGAGACAATAAGAATAATTAATATTAATATTGTATCATAATAATGTATCATACTCAGTATATTTTCTAAATTATTTAATACATTAATGAAGAGCGATAAATCTAAGTGTATACTGTAGATTTATTTATCACAAAGACAACAGTATAATACTCAGCAATAAAACAAAAGTAATTTAATAAAAAGGTATAGTTTAGCTAAAAAACAATGAATGCAACTGTGATAATTTCAATGTTTCAAAGAATTTCAAAAAGGAAAAAGATTACAGTTAGAGGAATTGTAGAGAAGACGCTTTTGTGCTTGACAAAAGCACATTCTCTACAGTTCCTCTAGCCCTATAGAATTCAACAGTGTGAAAAAATGAAATCCATCTCACCAATAGTTCTTGAAAATCTAGTGTGCTGTCCAAGCAAAGCCATATTCACCACTTGGAATGATGGGGCAATTGGGGCTCAGGATTGAATCATACATATGCAACTTCTTTTCTCATATGGATCCCAGTACTTTCTCTGATTCACACAGCAATTTAGTGAAAGCATGAGAAGAGATTTCTCTATCACAGCTGAAGTGGAACAGGGAATAAACTCAATTGAGCATTGATCTAAAGATATTATTAGTGTCTATCTCAAAGTGGCAAAGATGACAAAACATCAACATTTCTCTGTTTTTATTGTACCTGCATATAGCTACCCAGTGGGCCTGTTAAAAGTGAACCTGTCTCTCCTGGGAAAGGTAGAGCTGGATATTCGCTTAGAGAATTATTGAGGGGAATATGTTGAGCATCAATCAAACAAAGTTGCTTAGCTTCACTTCATGTTGGATCCTGGTCTTGAAGCAGGTCTTATGGAGTTGACTAAGCTAGATAAACAAGGTCAGGAATAACTCATAAGGTAGACTTCATTTGGAAAGACTTAGATCCCATTGTGTCCATGAAAGTAGACAAATATTCTTAGAACTGTGAATACAATCACCCATGCATTACTTCCATTCTTGTTATTCTTGCACTCATCGAGGGTTTCAACATCTTTTGTGGCTTCTTTGAGTGAGCCCTCAAAACACTGAGGGGATTCTCTAGGATAGTAAAGGAGATATAACTGGAAGAAATTGGTGGCTTAGGAATATTTGCTGAACCTCTTTTGTTCTGCATCCAAAATAAAAGTCTGACATCTGTAGAACAGCAAGCCAGTACCTGCCTTACTGCAAAGTTTATTTATATCATGCCATAATAAATAGACTCTCAGGATCTTACAGTAAGCACAACAAAAAGATGATTAAAAATCTTATGTTGAATCTACTAACCTAAATGACAATAAATTTAACAGAATAAAATAAAAAATAGTGCAATAAATTGATAAAATTACAATGATCTACAGAATAATAGCTTCTAATAGTTTCTTAAAGGCTGGTAGGGGAGGAGACTGGTCTCCAATTGGAACCATGGATCCCGTCAAAATCTGAAAATGTGGAATCACTAGCAATTGTTCCTTACAAATTCTATTAGGTTGAGCTAAGTAATTGGGAGAAAGTGATCCTGTAACCTTCCAAATGGTTGCGAGAATGGAGCCAGCTCTCGTAGTGTTCAGAAATCTCATTCTCCAAATCATGCAATTGTGAGAATGGTGCCCGCTTGGAGAATGGTGACAGGCAGATTTAGTAAGCTGAGTATGCCTGTCAGTAGCTGCAGAAAAACCCTAAAGATAAGTACAATGCACATGCTGGTAGGCTTTGTAATCAGAGGAGGCCTCTCGGGCCTTATGGGATGGGTGGTAAGCTGATTTGGGTGATGGGTGGTAAACTAAGCAAGCTTAGTTTGGTAATGAATAAGCTGAAGTGTCCTGGGCCATAGCAACTTTGAGCCTGCAGGTGGGCCAGATGGGCAGCTGAGGTGAAAGGAGAGATAGGCAGGTGGGGATAGTAACAATACTCCTGCAGTCATACGTGTGAGCAGACTGCCAAACACTTGAATTTTCATTATGAGATCACAGTGATGCTGGAACAACCATAACTTCAAGCACAGATTGCAAGCCGCTTTTCAAATGGTCACTGAAAACATGCTTTGTGAGGAGTCCCCGTACACCCACTTTGTTTGTGACTAGAACTCCCCCCCAGGCCAAATTGCAAAGCTATGTTCTCAGGACCTTCCAAAAGGCGACCAAAATCAGGGCCAATCTGACTTCAGGGGGGATGATGTTTTAAAAGGCAAGTGCCAGTAAATAAAAAGATCTCCTCCTAAATTCCATCTAATGCAATATACTCTCTACTGCTCCATCTCACTGTACATAGAGGCAATTAGGGAGAAGTGGCCCCTGAAATAATCACCATCAAGCATGTGAGGCTTTACAGGTCATTACCAGCACTTTGAATTGAACATGGAAGCAAACTCGATCTTAGTAGTGTGGAACAGAGATCTAGGTCCACTATAGCCATTATTCCAATATCTTTTTTCACAAGTACTGTTACCATAGAAGTTAATCTCCCATTTTTACATGTATTTTTTATTTTTGTTTCCAAAGAACAATTTTGCACTTGTATCTTTAAAATTTCATTCTATTATTTTCAGACCATTTTCCTAAAACAGAAGACAGCAAAATAATGTGAAACTAAGGCATTAGCTATCCCACCAAAATTTCTAGCATTTGGAAGTCTGATAAACATTTCATTACTACATCCAATACATTCATGAAAATAATGAAAAACCGGTGTTTAATTTGTGACATCTCACTTGAAACATGTAACTTATGAAGAACTATTCCCAATAACACTTTTGAGTATAATGCAGACCAACTATGCATCTATAGTATTGTCATGCCATCCAGCCCATACTCAGAGTGCTTGCTAATATTTATAAAGGTAAGGCATGTTGCCAAATACTTTGCTGAAACCTGGTATCAATTAAATAAGTTGCTAATCAAAAAGTGAGATAAGAAGGAGGATTTGTTCTTGAATGAATGCACACACCTGATAAATTATCCTAACAATTACATTGTTTTCAAAATGCCTACAAATCAGTTATCTGCTGTAGAATCTTTCCAGGTCAGAATGACTGGTTTGTAATTTATAAAAATAGGATTCTTTCCCTTTTTGAAGACAGAGACATATGTTCTCATCTAGTCATCTGATAGTTCATTTTCTTACATGCCTCAAATACAAAGCATAGATATGGCAAGATTCTTATGTCTTTTACCATCCATAGATACAATTCATCACCTCCTAGAGATATAGAATTCAAACACTGACTGACGATATTCTTATCAAACTCAAACTTCAATCCTACCTTTTCACATAGCCTTTCACAATTTCCTAGTATAACACACAAAGGCTGTTTTTTAAGAAGACTGCCCAAAACCATTAGTTGAGAGATCTGCTTTTCTGTACCTGTTACTATTTGGCCTCCTTCTTTGAGCAACTGAACTGTATGCTGCTATTTTCTTTGTACTGTGAGCCTAATTACTGAAACCATTTTTGTTCTCAGCCTAATGCTCTGCGCTTTTATTTTCCTGACAGCAGCTCTACACTTCAAAGTTATATGCCTGTACTCTTCCTTTGTTACCTGAGCCTCTCTCTCCCTTTATGTGTCCTATATTTTCAAATATTCACTAGGTATTTTTGTATAGACATACTCATTTATTTTGTTGTTTTCCTCACTGCAATCATTTGCAACTATACTTTTAGTTTTGCCTTCCATAGGAAATCTTGTCCATCTTAAGTTCCTTCTCCAATTAGCTTCTCCTGACTTGGGAAAAGTAATTTATCATTACTTAAATAATTTTTGAGTTACAATTATGTTTTAGACTTACTTTAAGCCACACCTTAACAATATTTAAAGCATTATTTAGTATTCTGTTTATTATTCATAGGTTATCCGTAAAATGTTTATTTGAGGAGTGGTGTATAATTCCTTACACAAGTTAGTCTCTGCTCTCTTGAATAAATGATTGTTTGATTCAACATAGGAATACCCTAAAGAGGAATATGTTTGCTTTGTAAATGAGCTTCTGTAGCACAAATTGGACTAACATTCATTCTCCGAACTGAAAAAGATCAGTTTTTAAAAATCCAGAGAAGTAGAGTTAGACAAAAATTTCTATTTATTTGTGGCCAGACTGTTAAACCTGTTAGCATTTTCAGAAATACTTTTATCACATTTCCCACTCCTGCAGACAATGGGACAAGCGGTTTTTTGCATTAGTACACCATCTGCCTACTTGCACAGTTTGCCTAACTCCTAAGAAATATAACCCACAGCATGCAATCAGCATTGAAGAACTCTTTCTTTTGTATGCCGGACAGAATATATAGTCCTTAGAAACTGAAAATAACAGGGGCCTTTCTACTGATTGTTGAGTATGGAGAAGTTTATATTCAGAAAAAAACCTGGATCTCCAGAGAAATGCCCTTTAATGAAATAACTCCCATTCTTCGGGATAGAAAATGAAATATTAAAAATGATAGTGTGACAGAATCAAGCAAATGAAGATAACCAGCTGTTAAAAAAGTGAAGGGTATCTAAACTTGCAGTCAGAATTTCAGAATGTGTGCATCAATAGGTTAATAAAATACACATTCTAGTGAATAATACTACTTGAATATCGCCTAAGAAGAGTTATTGTTTTATGCTCAAGCACTCTTTAAAATATTTGCGCATTAGCAAAGGCAAAAAAAATCTTAACTGCTATTGGATATATATGTATAAAGGTAAGGGATGTGTAAGTGATCTACTAAACCAAACTTTGTGTACATGGCATGTTAGCAGCGAGTCACCTGATGCACATTCATTTAATTGTTCTTCACATCTAAAAGGCCTGAACTTTTTCAAAATTCCTGATCCTACAACAACAATTAATATTTCTAGTTTTCTGGTTGTACGGAAAATTATAGAATGGTAACTTTAAAATATGTAATATCAGACATTTCAGCAATTTTAATTCTAATACAATTATGAACAGTATTTTTGTAAGTTGCAACTTATGAAAATTGAATAAAATACCAAGGAATATATTTTCTACCATTACTACTTGTCTATACTATCTTAGCAAAGTTTTGAAGATCTGGCTTACTCCAAAATAAATACACAGAAACGTTCAAATTTATATTCAAAAATCAAATGGTACAGTCAATAGATAAAAAACCATTACAATAGGTAATATTCAATTATTTAACATTATTTAAACTTCTTCAATCCATATAATTCCAGGCAGCATATAAACCACCTCAATGACAATCTTCAGCCATAAAATAATCAACAATACAAAGTGAGAATAACAACAAAACCAGAAAAGATTATGTTTACACCAGTAAAATACCCTTGACTTAGAAGCCTACTGAAATAATTTCTACAATTTTGTTTTGAAATGTCAGCAGATGGGAACTATTTGGGAGTAGCACGTTCCATATGGCAGGAGCCACCACCAAGTAGGCCTGTCTCCTAGTCTAAACTCCCTTGTCTTCCAATTAAGCAGAAATATGGAACAGGCTCTCTTCTGATGTTATAATTGGGAAGGCTTAGTTATATTAGGGAAAACATACAGGACTTTACATTGAAAAAAAAACCAGTAATCAGCACTGGGTCATTGATTTTTAAATATATTTCACTAATGGGTATCTCTGAGTTCCTACTAGACAAAGTTAACAGAGAAATAACCAATTTCTCTGATAATGGGCATCTCAGAGTTCCTATTAGCCAAAGTTAATGGAGAAACGACCATTCTTTCAGGGATTCTCTCATGGAAGAAAAAGAGAAGCCATCCCACAAGCTCCTTTTATTTCTGTCCTGCTTTTATAATTTTGACAACTAACTCCTGGTAGCAAATACACTGAATGCACTTTCCTCCTCCTATTTTCCCCATAACATCAACCCTGTTAGGTGGGTCGGCCTGAGAGTGATTGGCCCAAGGTCAGACAATCAGGTGTGTGTGTGTGTGTGTGTGTGTGTGTGTGTGTGTGTGTGTGTGTGTGTGTGT
>BLBF01000018.1:19551773-19635778 GCA_015471245.1 Laticauda colubrina
CTGCACTGAAAGCCTCCAACACAAGAACAGAGTGTTGCCAGCCAATCAAAGCCACAAAACAGACAGAAGAAACCAGAAACACCAATCAATCAAACTCCAAGTCCAATGAACACAGATCCAGGCTCCCAGCCAATCAGAATGGACCAGCCTCAAATTTGAAACCAGGAACTAACTCTATACAGAAGCCTGAGGATGGCAGATGAGATTCTGCTGAAACGTTGCTACAACTTTAACAGAACTACAATGAGGTGGGATAATACCCGAAGGAAGCTAAACAGCACATACACACACACACACACACACACACACACACACACACACACACACACACACACATATATATATATATATATATATATATATATATATATATATATATATTTGTCTCATGCATTTGAAGACAAACACACCTATTTGAATGAAAAGGGTATATGCACTCATCTAACTATATTTCCATAGCAGGATGATAATTTGTAAACATGATAACTTTTACATAGAAATTATTTATTAGAAATTCTAGGTTTTAGGGCGATATACTGTAAATTAGAATCTTTTTGGGTTTTTTGCTGATTAGATTAATAGGTGTCCTTAAAATCCAAAGGACATTGTTTTTCCTCAAATAGCTCATAGAGCAGATGCTAAGCGTTAGAATGATCTAGCTCCAGTTAACTTTGTTTCCCAGAATTTTAATTGCTCTAGATGGCTCCAGTCAGAATATTGCACAATATACTTGGAATATCACTGCCTCGAATTTAGGAAAGAGAAGTTAAGTGCTGCACTTAACCAAAATGTGTGATACAATGTGAAATATATTTAATCCATTGTTTCCAAGAACGCTTCAAGCTTTTACTGCATGCTAATGTGCTCTAACAAGACAAATATGGTAATTCACAATCAAGGTACTTACTATTCTGCTCTTCACCAAGAGCAACTAGTGTTTCAAGAACTTTAATTCCCTCTTGGATTGCTAAGAGTTCTGTTTTGTTGTTTGGACGGTTTTTCTCCACACCTTTCAGTTTCTCAACCATTATTGGTGCAAGGGAATGTATATATGGGGTAGAGAGAGCACGGTTTGTATGTTGAAATATAGAAAGTAGAAGATGGTAACATTTGGCTTGAACCTAACCGCAATATATAAATATAGATGTGTTAGTAAGAATTTGCCATAAAATATCACACTCAGGTAATGTTAAAAGAAAAAAGGCAAATAAAATTGTAACAATGGACCCAGATTTATTATCTAACTTGCAAACCTTTCCGTTATGAAAGCTTTTCTTTAGCTTATCTTTCTATGGGTCAAAAATTGCATACACCATTCATGACACATACAAATCTAATCTCATTGGATTCAATGAAATGCTTTTTTAAAAGCCTAACTAGTCATAGTAAAAGGATTTTTGGAGAGGTCATATGGTATTCAACCTATAAATACAGTCTATAAATAATATAAATACACATTCTCATCTAAAGCATTCTATCCAATATGATCCTTTTTCAACAACATGAACATTAATGTCTCAATGGAGATAGAAGTATTTCTCAGATAAATGGGGTTGTCATTTTTAAAAAAAATTCTAATCCTCCAGTATCTAATTTTATTAAATTATAAAAAATAAAAGTCAGTTTTAATTTTTAGGGTATGTCAAGTTAACGAAGCATACACCAGAAATCTTTATTTTTTAATTTGCTTTGTTTTATTGTTTTATTTTATTTTATTCTAAAATAAAATTATT
Organism: Laticauda colubrina; assembly: GCA_015471245.1. Taxonomy (NCBI): domain Eukaryota; kingdom Metazoa; phylum Chordata; class Lepidosauria; order Squamata; family Elapidae; genus Laticauda; species Laticauda colubrina. The sequence continues at coordinate 19,553,507 of BLBF01000018.1, forward strand.
CTAGGCAGCAGGTAGACCATGCATCAGAGCTTCAAAAACAAATATGGGTGCCTTTTGGAACTAAAAGGGGCCAATATTAGCATCTATTAGAACCTGTTAGTTCTAGAAGGAACCTGTATTTGTTTTTAAAAACTGATCAAATTCTATAGGTCCTTTGGGGAGCTGCTGCAAAGAACTCAAGGGCAGAGAACAATCTGATCATGATATGGTACTGACAATAACATATATGTAAAATAATACATGATTGGATAAAAGCTAGATGACTTACTCACCCAAGGATCAGATGAATTCAATGCTGTTTTAAATCTGTTAATGCAACCATTTTGCAATGCTTGAACTCCAATTATTTCAGTGCTTGCAGACCAAAGGAAGAGTGTAATCGCAGTAAGCATACTTACTTCATCTAAAGTAGGCTTGGAGGCTTCTGGGGGAAAAAAACAAAAAGATGCTGAAAACTTACACCAAATAGAGTTTGGAACAGGGAAATATAACTGCTATTTTCAAAAATGAAGATGCTGATAAATATGCAGTGTTGCTAATTTCAAAAATTACAATCTTTTAAGGATTCTATCCTTAAAATCTATCCAAATATATATTTTATGATTAAATAATAATGGTATAATGAAAATGAAAGTGGTCCTAAGATTGTAAGAACATATTTTGCTAACTTTGTGTAAAAACAGTTTTGAGTGAATTGAAGAATATGAATTTTTAAAAGTGACATTCTACAATACTTGAATTTGATTAATCACTCTCGCCTAATGAAATGCAGAATTTCATATACATGTGAATTCCTTCAGCATATATGGAAAAATTAAACACTATAGTCATTAAGGAAGATTCTGAACTCTGTTCCATCAAAAACTGTGAATACAATACTATTTGCCTTGATTTCCATACTTTTTTCTATAAATCTAAAACATGCGGTATAGTGACATAATTGTACCAGATTCATTTCCTAATGCAAACCACTAGCTTTGCTTCTTTTTACAAAAGAGCTCCAGTGATAGCATGAAAATTACCTGGCTGAGAGTATTCCAAGATTGAGGCTAGAGTGCTGCGGATAAGATTTGTCCACTGTTTATGAATATTCTCATTCATGGTCATTGGAAGGGTTACTATATTTTTCAGTCCCTGAAGTGCTGCACTGACTGGTGGTAGGACCTGATTTCCCACAGTTTTTACAGCAGTATCTTTCAACACTTGTATTATTAGAAAGAGGATAGTGGGCAATATAGTCATAGATCCTAAAACATAAACATAAACCAGATACTTTCAGAATGCGTAAGAGGTATGATCAATGCCAGAAGCAAAGCATTCATGAGTAACTACCGTACTGGGCTCTTTTGGTGAAAATTTTCATTCATTCATTCAATTTGTCTGATTACCCAATTCATCTAAGTGACTCTGGGCAGATCACAACAGGCAAACAACACTTGAACAACCCAGTAAAACAAGTTTACAAAACCAATAGACAAATATATAAAAACCATAATCAATCAAAATCATGATCAGGGGCAGAATTTATTGTCATCATCTCCACATAGCCATTGCAAACACTCGCTATTATTGCCATGTTTCCAGACATAGCAGTAGTACCATGTCTTCAGAGTATTCCTAAAGGTGGATTGGAGGGAGGGAGGGGGAATTAGGGCCCATTGTCTCGGGCAATGATGGTCCACAGGTCCTTTTTATCATGGCAGAAAAAGCTTTCTTCCTGGATCCTGTCAAATGAAACTTTTTTCATGAAGGGGACCTATAACATGCTTCTCCTGATAGCGGGTTGATGTTACTGGGGAGACGCAGCCTCTCAAATTACCTGGTTCAATGCCACAGAGCCGAGGTCATCAACCCTGGACCGTGGCCTGTTCAATTATGTGCATGCAGCTCCATTTGTGCACACAGTAAGCAAGTGCACAAGCATGTGCGTGCAGCTCCATTTGGTGCATGATAGGCACACATACCATCCGCTTGAACAAATGGAGTTGTGTGCACTTGCCTACCACTCACATGGAATTATCATCCTCTCTCCCCCCTCAGTCCACAAAGCCAGAAAAGCTGGAGACCGCTGTCATATAGGGCTTTATAGGTCACAATCATTATCTTGAACTGAACTGTAGCTGGAGAGCAGAGGTACAACATGCACTGATTGAGAAACACATATAGCTTCATGTGGATGCATTCTGTACCAGCTACAGCTTCCAAATGCTCTCCAAGGACATCCCCATGTAAAGCACATTACAGTAATCCATTCAATTCTTTCAAGTGACCAGGGCATGAGTGACCGTAAAGGTCCAGGAATAGGCACAACTGGCATACAATATGGAATTGTATAAAGGCTCTGGCATAGCTGCCATCTGCTCTTTTCAAGCAGGAGATGTGGTTCCAGGAGAACCTCCATATTGTACACCAAGTCTGTTTGAGGCAGTGCCACCCTATCCAGTATGATTTCAAAGGTGCATTGATACATTTGTGAGCAACTTCTTAAAGAAATTACATCTTTTGTCTAAGATTATGCAAGAATGCTGGAAAGATGTGTTTGATTTAGGGAGGTGCTAACTAAATGATTATGCACACACTGTAAGACCAATTCAGATAATTGATTAGTCCTATTAAATATTAACCAATGAAGAAATGCAGAAAAGTGGACACATGGCAAAAAAATGTACATAAAAGATATGTCATGGAGAAGTAGTAGGAGGAAGTGAATGTGGTTAATGTCCCCTTTTTAAGGTGTAACAAATATTGTCCTAAAGAAAAGGAAATGCCAGAACTGAAATGAAGGAATTTAGGGACTCTTAAAAAAGAAAAGACAAACTTAAGCCTACTGAAATGTCTCAAAGGCCCATACAATAAGAATAAATATCAAGGGTTTTCAATTAAATGTATAGAATAGGAAGGATGTGTATTTGTGTTTATTTTCATAGTCACAATGTACACTGAAGATGATATTTAATTTTCGTTGTACAAGGTGCAGTGGCAATAAAGTATACTAAACTAAAACATATCTTAAAATTGGTTTTAGATTTTTATACTTGTTTTTGTCCACTCTATCACCAAGCAACGTTCTGTCCATTATTAAGTGTCATACGCAGCACCACTTCCTGAACTCCCGTTGCCTCCTTAAATACTCTACATGCATTTTGTTTTGTTTAAATGTGAGGTTTTCTTAATTAACATTTTGTGGAACCCACTGATTAAGTTTTAAGAAAGATCTATTATACTACCAGCTGGGGAACAAAGAGTGGGTAGATCAGACAGGATGGCAACGGTGGCAGCCACGAGACGAGCACTTTCTTCTGGGAGCTGTATTTTGCTGAAAGAATGACTTGGAGAATCTGACATTTTTGTGCTCAGATGTGGCATGTGTCGCACAAGGATAAACATTAGCAGTTCCATAGCAGCAAATACAAGAGATTTTCCTGGCATAAGACCACCACTGTCTCCTCCTTCACCCAGCCCACAGCTACTGTCTTTTTCTTTTGCATCTTCTTCATCTAAGAAAGACAAAAAAAAAATGGAGTAATAATGTAATAATATGAAATTCATGCAGACATTTTTGAAAATGCTACCAAATGTACATGTTAAAACCTTAAGTTTAAATGAAGCAATCAACTGAAACTCATTAGTAGTCAAAAGCTCACAGATTGCATTTGTTTTCTATTTTTTATAGAAACTAGTAAAACAGGATGAGATATCACAGAAGTTTATGCTACTATGGAAATTAAAAAAATGAGATGGTATGAATACATTCCCTTTTAAATCAGTAAGAGATAAACACTGCAAGACCCCACCTTTTTTTTTCTTTGCTTCTATCATAAATTGCATCAATGCATATCACATTATTCCATTAAGAAAAGCTTTTTATTCTTATTTCCCCTACAAGTTAAAAAAAACAAGCAAATAACAAAAAAAATATACACAAACCTGCACATACAAAGTTAAATGTGACAGATTTATTTTCTGACAAAAAGGACAATAAAAACGTTTTCAACATTTTCAATTGTTTTTCTTATGTTTCGCATAGTAATTCATACTGATTAAGTTTAAACACATATAGGATACAAAAATCATGAGAGGACATCAAATTTTCTCATGAACAACTTCCCTTAGAATTCTAAATAAACAGTCAGGCTTATAACTTGGCACTGATCTGGATTTGTTTTTCAACTTTCTTACTTTCTACTCTTTTCTCTTAATTGATTTTAAATTTGAACTTATGTATGGATGCTATTAAATCTATATTTTAATTAGCTGACATACACAAGTCTAAATAAATTTAAAATGTCATACATGACATATTGCAGCTTTTCAGAGCAAAAAGTATTTTATTAGATATATTTCTTTTTAATCCTGCAAATGTACCTGGACGTATTTTAAATATTTTGTAAATTCAAAAATGAACATCCAGGACCACTGCAGACATTAGTCAGTTAAGCCAATACAGGAGTCAAGAAGACAGTTTTATATAGCCTGTCTCATTATTTCTCTAATCTGGACATTTGTAACATGAAAAACAATAGGTATTTCTTACTCAATGTATTTCTTTTTTCTTGTAAATGATCTTGAGCAGCTCTTATAATCTGTTGCACAACTTCTGTAACTAGGAGTTGAACTGAAGGAGGATTGCAGGTCAACAAGAGTCGATGGAGTACACTCAAAAGTTCGACACCAAGTAACTTAAAAAATTAATTGTAAGCAGAGCTTCAAAAATGATATTTGCAATATTTTTTTCCATTTTTTAAAACACATTTTTATTCATTTATCAAAGTATAAAATACAAAGAGAAACTTAAAAAAGTAATAAAAAACTGGGGGGAAGAAAAAAGAAAATATCGAATAATGAAGGATAAAGAAATAAAAAGGCATTGACTTCCAACTCTCTTTAGCACAGTAAAAGATACTACAACCTTCAAAGTTTTACTTTTATACAACATTATATACTAGCCATTTCGGTAGCAACAAGCCTATCTAATCAGCAAAACAAAATTAAAATTTCAATTTTTTTTCCATTGCAAGCACAAATCTGGATGCAACTTCCAAATAGAAACAACATTAAATATATTCTCTGCTTTGGATAAAAGAATCAAGTGAACCACCTCTGCTTCTCCTTGCTGTGGGGAATAATATATGCTTTGATTTACTCATTTTTCTTTAACCGTTACTTTTCATTGGGTTTTTTTTAATGTCTTGGTTAGCATTTAATTGTTGGAGGTCCAAAATAATGACTTATTTCATTACATTTTTTTCTTAATAGCTATTAAGAAAAAAACAATAAGGGAAGACATCCACTAAGCGTTTCCAGTCCATGAAAATTACATTTTCCTTTAATTTCATTTTCAAATAATCTGTTCAATTTTCTACATGCTTAATGGACTACAATCATTTGTCTGCCACATACCTGATCTTCTGCAATATGGGTTCTAGCACAAGAGGAATCAAGTAAAGTGTGCACTGCTTGCAAGCAGGACATGACATGTTCGACAGGCTCTTCTGGTCGAGGAGAACATAGAAACTGTATGCTAACACCTGGAGAGCAAATTACTTTAAGTTTATAAGGAGTGAAATAGTATTTTTGCAGATTTTAAGGCATAGATAAAGTACGGGTCCTAATAGTTTTTACATGCAGAAGCTGTATATTAAATGTTGAGTTTTTAGTTTCAGCAAAACAGTGTTTTCACACATTATAAAAAAAGCTCTGGGTATTCTTAAAGCTAGAATGGTTCTGTTCTAGTACTGCCATAAACCTAAAAATAACAATCCTGTTATTTGGTAATGTGTGATAAAACAACGGATACACTACAGGTAGTCCTCAACTCACAACAGTTCACTTAGTGACTGTTTGAAGTTGCAACAATGCTGAAAAAAGTTATTTAGGATCATTGTTCACATTTAAAACCGTTGCAGCATCCCCATGGTCATGTATTTTACATTTGGATGCTTGACAACTGACTCACATGTACAACAATTGTGTCCCTGAGTCATGTGATTACCTTTTGCAACCTTCTGACAAGTCAAGTCAATGGGGAAAACCAGCTTCACTTCTCAACTGAGTTACTAATTCAACAACTGCCATAATTCACTTAACAACTGTGGCAAGATAAGTCATAAAATGGGGTAAAATTCACTCAACACATTTCTCACCTAGCAACATAAATTTTGGGCTCAATTGTGATCGTAAGACTTCTGTAATAGACTGAAAAGCATTACCTAAAATCAAATGCATTCTATCTTTATTTATTTCTTGCAAAGTTTTGGTGGAAGGTGGTGTTTCTGACGCTGCGTTTAACATAATGGGTGTGGCATGCTTTTGTGGAGGTGTTGCTGCTGAGGCATCTTCTGTTGTTTCACAGGCATTAAACCCTGTACTGTTTAGCCATAGTGCAACTGCATGTAAAATTGGGGTCCATGAATTCCGATAATGCAATCTAGCTGTATCAATAGTCTCAGGAGTATAAAATGCTCCCCCTGTAAAAAGAATCATAATGCACTTTAATAAGGGATAGAGACAATTTCAATTACAGTATAATTTTAATACATGTTTGTAATATATCGCTCAAGACACAGAGGCACCTGATCCGTCTTGTCTGGATTTAGAAGACAAACAAAGCTGGACCGCCTTGGTTCTAGGACAGGAGATAGTTTATATATATAGGCTTATAAGCTAACATGAGCTATCAAAAAAATACCCTGGAAGGCAGCAGTGGAAAATCAGTATCATGCTGTTTTCAAAAACTTACACAGTTCTGTTGACTCATGCCAAAGTCAAGGGGATCTTTACAATACAGGTAGGTTTCTCCTCCTGCATGGTTCACACACCCACTTTAGATAATTGGGGATTTCAGCATATCTGGACTGAGTCAGTCCAGATACAAAGTTCCTAACAGCTTTTGTGTGGCAGCTTTCTCCTCAAAAGTATCTTGCTTGGTTTGTAATAGAGTGTCTCGCCTTTTCACACCATGTGGCTCATGCTGGCTTGTATAGCTCTGTCACAATCTCAATCCATTATTAGAAGCTGGCTCTCCAGTTTCCTCAAAGTGACCCTGGACAGCTTGGATTGTGCCAATGGCTGCAACTGTTACCTGCAGGCTGATGGCGCCAAATTCTCAATTGCAACAGTGGATGATTGTTCACAGACCTCCCAAGCTTCCTCTGACTGCTAAGTAGTTTGCAAGCAACCAGCAGAAAAATCAAGCAGCCCCTTTACTGAGATTGTGAAAGACCAATTTGGAATGAAGAAACTGGGATGAGCCACGAGGCACAACTGAGGGTCAATGAGCAGTCCCAAGGAATAAGGCTAAGCACCATAAAAAAGTCAAACAAAGCCCCACAACCTAGCAAGTTCCACTGTGGCTAAGCAAGGCAAAAAAAGAAGCAAATTCAAGTACATTACAAAAACAAGTGCTGTGAGAAGTCTTGTGGCAAGAAGTGGCTGATCAAAGGCTCTAATTAAGTAATGGCTTGATATCCAGATATCCATCCTTTACATTGGAACAGAACCTTTGTAAATGTAAGCATTTTGGATGGCTACTAATACATGTGGGGACATTAGTGATATAACACAAATAGCTGTAGCTTATATAAAGACAGGATTCATGACATGGCTGCTTAATATGATTCCAGTATATCATAATGATTGTCAAATTATCAGAAACATTGAACTATTGGTACCACTTATGTTTACCAAACTGCTTCATGCATGAGGACTTGAAGATTAAGACATGACTAAAATGAATTTCAAGGCACTATTCTTAAAAGGGAGATGATATAAATATACTGCTGATACATGCAAGTGCTAAGTAACTAACTCATAAATGGCAGTTTAGAAGGAATTAGGAACAATATTTTTGCTGCACCTTCCTTCTCTGCCCAAATCAGTGGTGGGGTTCAACCTGTGTTACTACCGGTTTGGTGACTATGTTTTGTTTTACATGCACGCACTGTGCACACATGTACAAAAACCTTTAGCTCTGCACAGGTATGCAACATTTGGAAAGCCACTTCTTTACTGCTTTTTCAACCTTAGCTGTGCCGCACAAAGCAGCTGAGGTTGAAAAATCAGGACTGGTGGGTGGGCCAAACAGCAGCAAACACAGAACCGGTTCAGTGTCTGCTGCTCTTTAGAGCTACCGGTTCGATAGAGCCGGGCAGAACCGGTAGCATCCCACCCCTGGCCCAAATCCTTTTGACCAATTTTTTGCAATGTTCTATCATGTCAAAAAGGACAGCAGAGCAAATGAATTGATATAATGTTGAGTTTTCTGCTTTTTACCTTTGCAACTGGATTCTGAATAAAAATTTTATGCCTTACCATCTGAAGGAAGCTGACTTGCAAATTCAGCTGGTAATGTCAAAAGGGCATAGTCTTTGAGGGCAGCTAACCAGAGACGGCTAAGAGTGGGCAGCTCTGGTTGAACAAGTGTTATCAGACTATCTGGTGGCAGTTCATCTACTGTGCCATAATCATCATCGTCATCATCTCCTCCATTTTTTGCTGCTTTCTTTGGTTTGGTCTCTGCTTCTTTCTTAATCTTCATAGCTACAACATATACCTTTAGGTAAAGCGCATGCAACATATTACTAAGTGTGTAGAGAAGATAAAATATGACTTACATATCATTAAATAGAGTACATATCATTAAAGTAGAGAACTCTGATAACATAAAAAAAACTTTAAAAAGAGAATTTAGGTGATCTGAATTAGTTTTACTAATACCATTATATTATATACTGTAAAGAAAATGTATAAAACAATTGACTAACACAAAAAAATTAGTAATTACATTTTTCATCAGACAAATTACAAGTCCTCCAATTTTTGTTCTCATCACAATCCAGGAAAATAACTCATTATTTTCTTGACTGTTTGGCATTCAGAGAAGAGACACTCAGATAAGAACGTTACCTAAGATCAGCCAGCAAGTCTGTATCTGCAATGTATTTTAAAACTTTGCATACCATATCATGCTAACTCCCAAGTGTTGTAGTTTATGTGTGCATTAAATTCTGTGGAAGAAATGAACAACTCTAACATTTCTTAAGAAATTTACATGGATTTAAAGCATCATGGCAGTATTTTTCAGTTTAATTTAAAGGCTCCGCAGCCATGAAATAAAAAAAATAACTTTCAAAATAGCTGTATTAGAAATTTTAAATGAAAATGTGTAAGAGAAAATCCTAAAGGAGCTAAGGATTTTGGTAAGATTTCTACAATATACCATAACACACTTTATTGAAAAGCAGGATTCTCCCCTGCCACCACTGTCTTTATTCTTATTTCTCAAGATCTCCAGTGAGGGATCAAATTTTAAAAGATCAGCATGAAGATAAACTAAATTCAAACCTAGAGGGCAGCAGACTGGAAATTTACAGAACTTGAGTTAACTGAAAAAATCAGTACACCTCATTAGCATATTAATATAATCTGGGGAAGTGAAGTGTGCAATACAGGACATAGGCTAGCTTTCAGAAGCTGTGTATCCAATGGACAGTGCTGATAAACATGGGTGATTTCAATCAGAAGGAGGAAGGCAGATTTCAGGCAACATTAAACTTCTCTAAAATGCTGTAAGATTTACTATCCTCATCAAACAACTCTGAATAGCAAAATATGGATATTAGTTGGATCATAATGAAGTCTGGCAGTGACTGAGTCAGTTAGCAAAATGTTAGAAATAAAATGAAGTGCTTTTCCTATGACTAAATTATGAAAGTGACCACCTTATAGAGGCTATAAGTTCTAGGAAACACAAGATGCCATATAGTCCATTCAGGATAGAGAATCTGGGAAGGACATTTCAATAGGGTTTGAAAAAACTTGGCACAAATTCAGACTTGTCATTGGGCCAAAAAAAAAATCTCTACATAAACAACAACCTTGTCCTTATGAAAAAAATCAAAGGCCCATCTGAATGAAGGACATAGACAAAATGTTGTGCCAAACTCTGCTATGCCATGTCAAAAAATGAAAAAGGCATATTCTGGAGACTAACAAGCAATACCAACATGGATAATACTGGACAGAACTGCTACACAGGGGAGATACACAATGGAGAAACAAATTTGATAAAACCTTTTCAAAACTGTGTTATTATTGGGTGAAGAAAAGACAGTAAAGCCATCCATTAGGGCTATTGAAATTGCCACAGAATTGATCTTTAGCTGAAAGACCATAACTTAATTCATACATTTGAAAGTAGTCCCATCTAAATGATCAGTCAAATTGTAGCATTCAGATCTGGTCTAGATGGGAGACAAATATTTTTCTGGGCAGTAATTTATTTATTTATTTGTATTCAAACTTTTCTATTTGTACAAATAACTCAAGGAGGCGAACATATGCACACCTTCCTCCTCCCTTTTCCCCCCCAACAACAACTCTGTGAATTGAGTTGACTGACCCAAGGTCTCTTGGGTCTGAGAATGACTGACCCAAGGTCTCTTGGCTGGCTTTCATGGTTAAGATGGGACTAGAATTCATGGTTCCCATTTTCTAGTCTGGTGCCTTAACCACTAGATCAAACTGGCAATGGGAAAAACTGATGGCCTCCTGATTAAGATGACCTTGCAGCATCTATAGAATAGCATGAGATCTGTCCTGAATTATTCTGGTGACATCCACAGAATCCATAAAAACAAGAAGAAATAAATACAAGAAACTTTGGAGATACCTGAACTAGAACTTATTTTCTAAAGATTCTTAACCAAAGCCACTTCTGCTGAAACAGGGAAGAATAATTGTTAAAGCCCCTGTCACACTGCAGCAACGGATGGAAAGAGGATGTAAAACGGAGAAAAACACTTACCATCCATTGGTTAACGCAATGCTTCCGTTCTGTACTCACTGCCTCCGTTTTTCATCCTCTCTATCCGTCCAGCATCCGTCTATTGACATTTCATCTGAGCTGCTCAAAACTTTTGAGCGGAAAATGTATCCAACGCGTCCGTTCTGCATCCGCTAGGCATACGGGGGACATCCATTCTGCATCAGTTGTCATCCGTTACGCATCCGCTATATCCGCTAGGCATCCACTGTGCATCCACACAACTCGAATCCGCTCCAGCGGTAAATGGACGCAGGGAGGAAGTGGAACGGACACGGAACGGACGCGCAGGGTTAGTAGCACGGACGGAGAAAGGATGAAAGCAGATGCAGCTCGCAAAGAAAGCATTTAAAACGGAAAAAACGTTCGCAGAGGGGACCTATCTCGGATATTAAGGATGTCTAAAGGATGCCTAGAGGATGCAAAAGGATGCTTCCGTTCCGCATCCGCTTTCCATCCGCTCTGCGTCCTCCCCCCGTCCGTTCCTTTCCGTGTTATCTGCTCTGTTTATGCAAATTTTTGCCCCTTTTGAGAGTGGATAACAACAGATGGAACATTTTTCTCGTCCGCTGTGTCCTTTTTACAAACGTTTTGTATCCATTGGGCAGTGTGACAGGGCCTTAATATAGATGGTGCAGAGCTTATTATTCATTATGTACTATTACGTGTCCTGTTATTAGGGTACCCCAGTAAGAGAAGCAGATGGCTAGGACTAAAACATGACGTTTCCATTTGTGCATTGTCATTGCCAGTGCCTCAAGAAGCCAGACAATACATTGCCTTATTCTACCATAAAAGTGTGCATAGCTGCTACAAAAGAAGGCATAAAATGACGTATAGTCACTAGGTTCTAGGGAACTGCACTAACATGCAACTTATCAGTTAGAGTGATCTTACTGTTCCCTGGATGAGACCTATCTGCAGTGCCTATCATAATTCCAGTGATAGGAGCAAACTTTGCATGAATGATGGTATCTTGAGAAAAGACTGAGCTATTTCAAAATATCTGCTGTTCGGAAGTACATGCCAGATAGCTAGAAGGCTCAAACCTACTCTGGTTGAGATAGTCAAGCTGGAAACTAGGAGCCATATCAATTCTCACAATGTGAAACATGTTGACGTTATAGTAGCTTGTTTCGCTCTGTCAACATGACAGTTTATGCAGTTTAAATCTGAAAGTTATTTTCACCACATTTCCTACGTTTTAATGGTGTTTTGGCCTTGCAGTTTTGAGCTGTGCAGCTGGACTGCTTGTTGATTGTTGACATAACTGGCATTTCTGCCTTGAAAAATATTGACTCCCAATGTAATGTCGCATTGGAGACTAATCATTGACCAGCTGGGCATCTGGAAAAATAAAATATGAAGCTGGTACCTCTCGTTGAAGCAAATTAGAAGAGAAGCAGAAGCTTTTAAATTGAGGGAGCTAACATAGAACCTATGTGTGAATCATAATGGCCACAACTTTGAGCAATAATTATTTCTGTGCAACCTCAAAAACCACTGTCACTATTTCAGAGTGTTATCCAACCCTATGGAACAGACTCAGACTCAGAATTGGAATTGAGTACTGTTAGCAAGAAGAGAACTAATGGTGATTTCTTCCTCCCCCATTCTGCCAGTGGAAGTACTCAGCTAGGCTGAATATCTTCCAAGTATCACTCAAGTAATTGTTTTATGCTTAAAACCTAAAAAAAAAAGGAAGTTGCTTGGAATAGGAGCAAGCAAGTGTGAATTTGTTAATTAGCTAATTTTGGCTGCATTTCTATGCTATGAAATCAAGAGAGTCATAGTAGGGAAGTACAGGGTATTTGCACTGAATGCCACAGGAAAGCTAGAATAACTAATTGCTAGATGATAATTGCTAAACATTTACCTCTGCCCAGGCTTTGAGTACAGCCAGTTTTTCCATCGTAGTGGCACTCTCCCTATACAGCTGGCTGGAAGACCCTTTTCCTGTTTGTACTTTGTCCAAAGAAGAGACAAGAAGGTTGTGAACACGACGGAGGTCATTAAGGTCACTTACTACTCCACTTCCAATCCAAGCACTACATACCTAAAAATCAATGAAAGCATGAATCCAATAACATATCAATTCAGTTCAAATCTCATCTCAGCGAAAGAGAGAAAGGCTGAAACAAAAGAAATGAGAATATATTTTCTGGGGGAGATTAATACAAATAATTATCCCCTGCCTTTTGAAAAAGCAGAAAAAATATCCTTCACACCAAAATGGGAAAATCCCTACGCACATATCTTAAAAACCTCCAAAGATAGTTAGATAGCATGATGATACAGATGATCAGAAAATTTAAAGAGACAAGTTGCTTTCTCAGTGTAATGTTCTAAGAAAAATACTGAAGCAATATTTACACTGTATTAATTGCTGTTTGTTTCTCTCTCATTTCCACTGTGCAATGATATTTTGAATTTCTGAAATTGCATTAATGCTTTTCTTTGTACCTACCTGGCAAGCTTTTGCTGTTATATCTGAAGGGGTATCCTGGGAGAAAGCCGGTCTTAAAGCTGCCCCAACCTAAAGAAGAAAGAAAGCAAAATATCTCATATCTCAGCAACCAAAATTGGAATTCCTATATGTCTTGGTTAATTGTTTCATCTATCAGTGTCATTTTCATGGAGGAAAATGGATTCAAATTTTAGAAGCACACAGATCCATAAAGTAGTTATTTTTAAAGTATGCTTTATGCCAACATTTCTATAATAAGCAATGGTGATAATGGTGTCAGTTAAAAAGGAAGTGAGCACTTCATGTGATTTGAATGGATTCTAGTCAGATTTATTAACATTTTAGGTGATTAAAGAAAGAGCTACTATTAGGACAGGATGGAGAACACGATCACTATTTGATACAGCTTAGAATAACAGATGTTCTTCTATAAGTTCTTTTAAGTTCAAAAAAGTATTCATCGGAAACAAAAGATGTGAAAGAATAATCCACACTATATATTTTAAAATGTAATTATCTTAAATTTGTTGGAATCTAGAGCATCAGCTCGCAACCTTCATATGAAGTTCTACTTTGTAACTGAAACCTTCTGGGTACAATGGGAAGCAGAAACCACTCTATGCCCTCAAAGGTATTAATGGACCCTTGCAATTGCAATACAAATAATTACATTAGTTCTGAATATGTGTCATATTATAATGCAATATGAATAACAACTCTTAATAAGGTCAAAATCTCATAAAATTGCCAAATCTCATACAATTTTTCAGTTCTAACAAAACATCATGAAATTTTTATATATTTTTTCAAATGAATGAATTAATGGTGTGTTTCTGAGACACACAATATAGTCTGTGTGCAATATCCACCTAGAGCAAAACAAAACAAGCAAAATCACATTCATTTAAATTGATGAATTTAAGACAAATTATGGAATATTTGCATGGAATAATCCAAACTTTTATGAAGAAATGCCTAATCTATCAATCCGCACAAAATGAGATTAAGAGTAAAGCTCTGACTCAACTCCATGTATGTATACAGACCACTGACTATTTTCAAAAAGCATCAGTGTATGCAGTTCAAAACTCCAACATAATACTGGGATGAGATACAAAGCTTTCCCCAAATGATTTTAAACTGGCATAAAACCCAAAGATTATCTTACATTAGCTTGATACTGTTCTAGAATTACATGGCCTGGAAATTCTGGTTCAGGAACTGCTGCAAATTTCTTGATAATGTCTTCAAGTGTTTGGAGACCAGCCATTCGCAGCTGATTGCTGTGGTCAGTTGCTGCCATAAATGCCATGCGAATAAGATCCGAGAGATGAAGCACTAGAAGGTCATCTGAAAATAAAAATAAGAAAAGAACTTATCTCAAAAGCCACTCACAATTGGCCAGCTTTGATTCAGAAAAATACAAGTTGTGCGTTTACTCCAGTTTCAGCAAAGCAAAGCTTAAATCCTGAGCAAAAATATTGTTTCAAATGCCAGGACCTTTCTTGTATGCACTGTTCTTCTCAGGACAAGAATTTTTAAAAATTCTTGATGAACAGAGTTTATCTCATGTTCTGCAAAAATCTAAACCATAGTTAGCAAGCTCATAGTACCTATTATTCACAGAAGAGCATGTGATCACTTCTAAGATTCAAGCCACTGGTTAATTTGGTTAAGGGAACAACAATGCACAGTATTTCTGAAACAAAAGCTTAATTCAGACTATAAAACAGAACTATTCAAAGAGTACAAAAATAAGGAACAGTCTACAATCGTGACTTTCATTGCATTTAGCATCTTTTAACATTTTACCTTATTTCAATAGTAAATTGTAATCACAATTAGATATTAAATGCATTTTTATTGAGTTTAGAAAGATGAAATTCATATGCAGATTTCATGTAGTATAATGATGATGATTTATTTTATTGGAAATTGTTTCTCTGGGACAGTTTTTTGATGAGATACAGATCTCTATATTTTTATAGGGAACATCAGAAAAAACTATATGGCATGAGCTATGAAGACAGAAGATGTCTTCTATTAAGGAAAAATCACTACTGGATATAAATAACTTGGCCCATTTAACACTCAGTCTGTAAAATCATGAACAAAAATGACATTCAGTATCTTATTTTAAAAGATACATGTATCAGCGGAAATATCTGCAAATTCAAAATATAGTGTCCCAACTTTTAAGCACATTGGTCATTCAGATTATTTTGAAAAGCTCACGATAGCCCGCAGGAAATGACTTTTTCCAACTTTGTATCACCACCTTCATCTTCCTTACATTGAAGATTTCCCAGTTGAATTAACTATACTTTGCATTATACCCAACTGCAGAAACTACAATGAATAGTTTTACAACTGGTCTGAGATATATTCAAAATGTGAACAAAAGCAGGAAGGAATGATATAAAAACAGTATTCAAAAGTGTACATGAGACTATTAAGGAGCAAAACATAATTTAAAATATCTTACTTTATCCAAATTTCAGTTGTAGAAAAACAAATCTAAATAGGCAGCACATAAAGATAATCCTCAACTTATGGCCACAATTGAGCTCAAAATGTATGTTTTTAAGTGAGAAATTTGTTAAGTGAGCTTTGCCCCATTTTATGAATTTTCTTACCACACTTATTAAGTGAATCATTGCAGTTGTTAAATTCGTAATACAGTTGTTAAGTGAATCTGGTTTGCCCATTGACTTTGCTTGTCAGAAGATCACAAAACTGGACCGCATGACTCTGGGACACTGCAACCGTCATAAATATGAACCAGTTGCCAAGCGCCTGAATTTTATTCACATGACCATGAGGATGCTGTAAAGGTCATAAATGTAAAAAATGGTCACAAGTTGCTTTTTTTCAGTGCCGTTGTAACTTCAAATGGTCACTACAAATGGTAACTGTTGTAAGTCAGGGACTACCTGTGCTGTGATGAGCAATTTAAAGTGTAGAATAGACAAAAAAACCCTGTAGGCAAACATACTTGTAACCTATCCCTAATGCATTTCGCTATATTATGATAAACCGTGTAAGACATTTTGAAGCATAATATAGCCACAGCAATCCATTTTTCATCAAGGAAATATAATACCTGAATATTCATTCAAGTTACTTTAAAGTGGCTAAGAAACAAATTCAAGGAAAAAGAAGAGGAAAAAATGAACAATTCTTTACTTTTAGGGTCTCTAAGTTTGGCAGAGCGGGCCAGAGCTAGATCAAAGTGGGCTTTATTTGCATGTTCACAGAGCATGATAATCCGACATAGACAATCTGCGGCAAATACTCGAGTAGCCCAGCGAGGAGCCACAGAGGGCTTTGATTTGTCTTCTTCACCCAGTGTAGTAAACATTGTATCATCATCCATTTCATCTTTCTTCTCCAAATCTTCATCTTTTTCACCTCCTAATGGAGCTGTAGTTGTCATATCTGGATGTAATAAGAGATTTATTATTTATACAAGATATTGGGGACCAAGACTTGAATGAAACTTCCAAGATTAGTTATTAAAATCATATCCTATAAATGGTTGGAAGGCATTGTTTTCATCAGGTAAAAAGACAAGAGAAGACAGCATTCGCAATCTAAAATGCCAGACAAGGAATAATGGATGGTAACTGAACAAGGAGAGATTTAACCTGGAAATAAGGAGAAACTTTCTGACAGTGAGAACAATCAACCAATGGAACAGCTTGCCCTTGGAAGTTGTGGGATCACCATCACTTGAGACTTTCAAGAAGAGATTGGACTGCTATTTGTCAGAAATGGTGTAGGGTCTTCCGCTTGGGCAGGGGGTTGGACTCGATGACCTATAAGGTCCCTTCCAACTCTGATTATCTGTTATCTGCTATTGGAATGCCATCACAAAGGCAGCTTTATTTCCTATCATTACCCACCTAATGGTTCCAAATGAAACTACCGTATATACTCGCATATAAGCCGATCTCGCGTCTTAGCCGACCCTTAAAAAACTGCCCCAAAATGAGGAATTTTAAAAAAACTCACATATAAGCTGACCCCCAAATACCATGGTGTGTTGTTTGGGCTAATAAGAAAAGAGTATCAATATGCAATGCACTGATGAAGGTTCATTATCAAAGCATTTGTGTAGGAATGTTACATTAAGTAAAGGCTAGGTCACACTGGCTGACGGATGCAAAACATACGCAAAAAGGACATAGCAGACGAGCAAATTTTCAGGGGTGGCTCATCCATTGTCATCTGCTCCAAAAAGTGGCAAAAATTTGCATAAACAGAATGGAAAAGAAAGGAAAAGAACGGACGTGGGTAGCAGGAATGTTAAAGGGATGTTCATAGGAAGCCTAGAGGATGTATATAGGATGCAAACCGTTCACTGCTCATCCTTTCTATTTCCGTGCTACTAACGCTGTGTAGACGTTCCGTGTACTTTTTGTTTCCTCCCTCTTTCCATTTTCAGCTGCAGTGGATATGAGTTGAGGGGATGCCCAGAGGATGCAGAGAGGATACAGCAGACGTTTAACAGATGATAAACGGACATAGAACGTTTGTTGCTCGTATGTCACGGATTTACATCGTACACAGCGGAAAGTACATCTGCTCAAAAAGTTTTGTGCAGCTCAAAACTTTTTGAGCGGATGAAATCTCAGTTGACGGATGCTCAAAGGATAGAGCATATGAAACACGTATGCAATGAGTACACAATGGATGCATAGTGTTTTCCAATGGATGGCAAGCTTTTTTTAACGTTTTACATCCTCTTTGCATCCGCTGGTGCAGTGTGACATGGGCTTAAACTACCCGGTATGGAAAGAATCTGATGTTATATAATGGTAATATATGCACTTATCGTAGCAAAAGCTTGCAGAAGAGAATAAATGAGAATAAAAGCCATTATTGTTGTGTTTTAAATTTATTTATTTTCACAAATTAAACAGTGTCTCAGAATCCTTCAAATTCATCCTTACTATCACCCTCATCCTCAGATTCCCCAAACAGATGTTTCCAGTCCTCCAATGTATATTTGACATTATCTTCATCCCACATTTCTTCATCATGATCTTCATTTCCATTTTTTGCCACTTCATCACTGTCTTCATTTTCAGTTTCATTGCTATCCTCCTGCCATACAGCATCATCTTCAGTGCCATCTAATTTGTTGCTAATGCAACATTTTAAAAAGGATTTCTGTACCATTTCTTGTAAAATCATATCCCATGCAGTCTTCACCCAAGACACAACTGTGGGCAAAGGAGGGCATTTGAAGTTTCCTTTGGCTGTTAGTTTAGCCTTGCCTCCACAGGTTTTGCATGTGTGTCTTGAAGGGTCTGTTCAGGCTGACATCTAGGGGTTGTAGAATTCCAGTCAACCCTCCTGGTATGACTGCCTGAACGCTGTTTGACTCCTTTAGACTCCTTTTTACCTTTTCGGTTAGATGAGCTCTGAATTGGTCCCAGACTAGCATGGAGCATTTCTTGAGAAGACCTCCATTTCTGCGCACTCACACTTGATTTATCCATTTGATTATGCCTTCTTCATTCACCCATCCTTTTGGATGCTGATGGATGAGCACACCACTGGGAAATTTGTCCTTTGGAGGGGTTTTTCATTTGAAGATTACCATTGGGGGTAGCTTCACCCCATCTGCAGTGCAACTCAGCACCACTGTAAAATGGGTTTTTTGGTGCCCTGTTCTCTTAATAAGAACTGTTTTGTCACCCTTTTGGTTCAATGTTTTAGTGCTTGGCATGTCAAAGCACATTGGGGTCTCGTCCATATTGCCAATCCTGCTGAGAGGAAAATTACCAGTCTTTTGTTTATCACGAAACGTTGGAAGTTCATCACCTTTTCCTCAAATTCTGATGGTAGCTTTTGAGCTATTTTTGTTCTTTGTCTTAGTGATATCCCATTTCTCTTCAAAAACCTTGTACACCAACCAAGGAAGCAGTGAAGATTGAGGTACCTTGGTATTTTCCAGATTTGGCCATCTGCAATGCTTGTAAGCGCACGGCCAATCTAGACACACTGTAGCCATTCTGCCTTTGAGCCTCAAACCACTCAAGAATGTGCTTTTCCATTTCAGGGAATTGCCCAGCTTTGGGCTCTCTTTTTGTACGCTTTGAATTGGGGGTGCAATCCAATGTACTATCCTTTCTCCATCTTCTAATATTGCTCTCATCCACTCCAAAGGTTCTTGCTGCTTCAAGGTTGCTTGTTTCCTCTGCAGCCTTCACTACTTTTAGTTTAAAAGAAGCGGCATATGACATTCTTTTTCTTTTAACATCAGACATGGGTATGGTATATTTTTCTGAATTTTACTACTACTAACGCAAAGAAACTGGATACAAAGTTGCACGTGACGATTGCAAACACGAAAGCGGTCACGTGAATGATTAACCAATCACAGCGTGTTATGATCAGGTGATAGAAAAAGCAAAATGGAGGCACCCAGAGTAAAAAAAAATGTGCTTAATTAGATGTAATTATGTTGCATTTTATTTGAGGTACAGTTAAAATTAATATTGAAATTGAGTTGTAGTTTGTTGGAATTAACTTTATTTAGTGCAGTCTCAATTTTTATGGCTGTATGTATGACTGAATGGTAATATCGATGATATTGCATGATCTGAGAAGTGGCATCATGTCAGTTTGTTTGTGTGAGATCAGATTTATGCCCCTTAATTTGATAAAAAAAATAATTGAGTTTTAGAGTCGGCTTATATGCGAGTATATACGGTAATAGCTCATGGGAACCTTCATGTAAAATGCAAGTTATTTCAGGTATTACAATTTCACAGTTGCAGTTTTGCTTTAAATAGCCTGGTTTCTCTGAAAACCATGATAAAGTTGTCAAGAATGTAGGCAACATATTAACATTTCTACCAAGAAAACAATGACACATAAAGGAGAAAAAAAAATTTGCAGTGATGTACACAGTGTATAAAAAGAAAATTTCTGCAACTATATCTCAGTTACAAATGAAAGCAATTCAGAACAAAATAACATTTTAAAAATCAAGAAATTAGTCTAAGGGAAAGAAATGAAAGTAAAGAAAGTATATGGCCAATTAGTTAAACTATCAGCTTTTTAATTCAACAAAGATAATGAAGCATGTTAATGCTCTACAAATCTTAGCTACATGTATAATTGCAATGAAATATTTTAAAATATGCCTAAATTACTGAAATTATGAGGTCAGTTATCTAATTATGGAAAACACAATTAAGATTTAAATACATTTCACAGATGTACCATTAAAAGTTAGAAAAATATAGGAATGAATGAGTTATTGAGCTCACTTGCTTACAACCTAATTTTACAGATAAATTTCAAATAACATGATTTTTAACATTTAAAAATGTTAAAAATGTTAATGTAGCACAAAACTTAAGAATCACAGGACTTTTAGAGGGCCATCTCTCCAAATGCTCTTCTCCTTCATCTCATTCAAAATATTAATTTTAAAGATTCTTTAAAAAGCCACATTTATGAAAGTATTTATTAAGTCCCACTGCACAAACCAAAGAATAAAAATCATTAAAAAATAATTCCACTGTTGTCTGAAGTAATCAGGAAGTATTTATCAGCTGTCCAGAGTTCATTGGAATTAGGTGGCTCATAAATTCAAATAAATAAATAAATAAATAAATAAAAGATGTTGATTTATCATAGATGACCTTTTCATAATTTATAAAAAAGATTTTCTGAAGACGCAACAGATTGCAAACTGAACAGTTCTTCAAAGTAAACAAAGAAATCTCTATAGAAAGAGGAGACAATAAATATTTTCTTCACTCATTTACCAAGTCATTTTCAGATTCTTACCGCTAGATGCTGCGAGGACATCCTTACATAACATTAACCAGTGAGAGAGCTTTTCCACTGCCAGAGATGAAAGCATATGACCCAAAGTATCATGAATATCAGAACACAATTTCCGATCAGTCTCACGATCTAACATTCCAAAAAGAACTCCTTCCAGTCCTGTCTCTGTTATATTAATTCCTTGATGTCTGCCATGACTATCTCTTCGAGAGCAAAGTCCTAGGGCAAAAGGATTAATATCTGCAAAACATATATTAGGTAGTACAACATCTGAGATTTTTCTAGTGAATTATTTAACTAATTAATACAATGGCTACAATCCATTAAAGAAACCAGAATAATTGTTATATTACAGTACCATAGATCTTCAATGTAAACAAAAACCTGCTAAACTACAGTAAGATTCCATCTAGATTTGCACTGACAGATTGAACTAATAAGATCTCTTCGATTCATCTTTCCATATCTTAGGAAACACCCTTCAATGATACACAAAACAGTTAATTAAAAATGCAGAGGATAAAACTGCTATTTATCTCTGCAGGCCTAGGCTCAGCAAATGCCTTTCCCCGGCCAATCAAGAGAAAACTACTAACAAACTATCAATCTGTGAAAGGAGAGAATATTCATATAATTTGCAAAATTGTGAGAGAAAAATATGGCTGAAAAACAAAAACAGGAAATAGGTTTAAGAAGCTTCACTCTTTGGTCCAATACTTACTTGTCCCATTATTCTCTTTATCTCCAGTATTTTTTGCTAAGCTCATGGCATATTCACAAACTTCTGCTGCTTCTCTTTGGGCAAGCTGCCTCAAACATGCGACTGCGGCCCTACGTAGAAGCAAGTGGGAGCTGCATAGGTGAACCTATAACCATCAAAAAGCAGCCAAAGGGGGCTTGGTTACTTCAAAATGTTTGTAGCTTCTACAGATTAATGGCAATCACTTGTTGCTACATATTATGTAAGACCATTTCAATCTGTGTTTCTCAACCTTGGCAATTTTAAGATGCATGGACTTCAACTCAGTTTATGACAAAGCCGAATACAATTTTTAAACAGAGATGTTAAATATTTTTCTTCCAGTAAAATACATTTAAGTCATCTACTTTTATATAACATAGCAACGTCCTGAACTTTACTCACAGAAAGAAACAACATGCAGAGTGTCTAATTATTCTGCAAGGAACACTTTTTGAACCAATTAATCTATTAACAATTATACTGAAAATCTTTGTGTTTTTGCATTTCAGCAAAGTGTAACAAAAGAATTAGTTTCATGAAAGGTTCATAAGTATACAATGCTGTGTCTCATCTTCATTCAGAGGATAAAAGCATTTTCAGAATTTGAAAAATCTAAATGCCAACCTCAGACTTTTTTAATGCACTCCAACTTATATATTATACTTATTAAACTTATAGATTAACAGAAAGATTTGTATGCAATATAATTTATTACAAAGATAGAAAGTACATTTTATACAAGCTTGCAACAAGCAGCTATCTGACAATGTTGGTGTCATCATGAGCATTTGTGGGACACTATTTTGGGATATAAGATCCGTGGTGGCACAGTGGTCAGAATGCAGTTGCTAACTAATTCTGCTGTCTACCAGTTTCCAGCAGTTCAATACTTCGATTCTCACCAACTCAAGGTTGACTCAGCCTTCCCTGCTTCTGAGGTGGGTAAAATGAGGACCAGATTGTTGGGGGCAATATGCTGACTCTGTAAACTGCTAAGAGAGGGCTCGAAAGCACTGAGAAGCAGTGTTAAGCCTGGGTTCCCCAACCAGGGTTAGGTAAACAAGCTAAACAGAATGTGCAGCGTTAGTCAGATAGGCACACAGATAAATGAGTGAGCTAAGCTTGTACATT
Source organism: Laticauda colubrina (assembly GCA_015471245.1). Taxonomy (NCBI): domain Eukaryota; kingdom Metazoa; phylum Chordata; class Lepidosauria; order Squamata; family Elapidae; genus Laticauda; species Laticauda colubrina. The sequence goes on from BLBF01000018.1 coordinate 19,576,481, forward strand.
TATTAACATACAGTAAAAATAACAGATACGCTTGTGCTATCAAGAATATATTTTATTCCAGTATAAGTTTATAGCATAGTCAAAAACAGTCCAATATTCATTTACCATGTAGTCAGTCCATTCAGTTAGCAAAGTCCATGTAGAATATCCTATTGTCAGTTCTCATAAATCAGTCCGTTGTTGTCTCTCCCGTTCGAGCAATGCAGTCTTGCTTCCAAGCAGTAATCAGGGATCATCAAAGCCAGAGAGAGAGCGAGCAAGCTGTAGCCTTGCTACTTTTATATGGTTTTCATAACCACACCCACAATTGCTATTTTACATTTAAAGCTGCATACACTAACTATGATTCATAGTTTAGTATTTCACCTAAAACAGTTAGGGTGAACAATGTTATCCCTAACAAGCAGTATATAAGTCTAAGTGCAACTGCTATTTGCTGTTGGTACATATAGGAAGGACAAAATATACTTACACAAAGACTGGGAACAAGACTGGAAAGGTTAACATGTCGTGGTGCAAACATGTGAAGTTGCTGGAGACAGGAAATGGCAGCTGCTTGAACAAGAGAGTCAGAATGATCTTGTGTAATTGCACATCCCACCAGACACGAGGAACGAATGGTAGAAATAGTAGCTCCATTACCTATCAAAATTAGCATTTTTAAATCAACTTTCATAAATTGTGAAATGAAAGACAGCCAGATGAGTACCTTGCTATTTAACACCCCAGAAAAGTACAATCCTCTAAGGAAATATGAAGACTCAGTTTGGGATATTCACCACATACCAAATAATACATTTCTGAATATTTTCTCCCATGATCAGATGTCTATTATTATGTTTTTAAGTTCCTGTAGTGTTGAAGTTCTATCTATTCTTTTGGGTTTTCTGTGTATTATGGACAGATTTTATTTTGTTCTTTTTCCTGCCAACCTCTCCACTTTTTTAATGAACACTAGAGAACTTGTGATCTTTTGGATTATTACTTCAGAGATATTTGCTTACCTAAAGAGAAATAGAATGACCACGGGAAGGGAGGGAAAGCAGTGAGACTGGGAGCAACTTCTGACTTTTTGCCAGGTTCCCTGTTGACTTTCCTTGTAGGAAGCTGGCAGGGAGCATTAGAAATCACAATCAAGTGACTTGGCTGACCACAGCAATAGAGCACTATAGCAACTTTTAATGAAGCAGCCTCAAATTTGTCAAATTTCAATGTCGTGGGAGTAATGGTCCTGGATTTTGGATGCATTCTGTCACTTAGGCCATCTGAGGTAAGTTAATTAAAAAATTAGTGCCTATGAGGTACCATTTCACCCAACTGAAGGCTACAACCAATCAAACCACAAGAGTTTTAGATTGTATAAATATGTTTATATAGTTTTACTTCCAATGTAATGTTTTAATCATTTCATTGTATACTATATTAAGACACAGTTTACGTAAAACAGTATAAAACTATCTTAAATAATAAATTGAGCCGCAAAAGAAAGGAACTGAACTCTACAGTATAATTTGCGAGGGGTATTCTTCTCAGGACACATTTCAAATGGTAGCAAATCTTAAAGAAAAATCTCTGATAAGAATTATTAAAAGATCAAGATGAATTCTCAGAATTTTGCTCAGAAAATGACCTGGACCCCCGACAGTTCAAGAATCACTCGTATGGTATGTCATAAAACCAGCCTAGAAACAACTGGACCTCCATACAATTAGTTGAATTGAACAGCCAGTTTAGTGTAGTGGTTAATCAGGAGACAGTGAGTTATAGTCCCACCATAAGCACAAAGCAGCTGGGTGATCTTGGGCTAGGCACTTTCCCCAGCCCTAGGAAAAAAGCAGTATCAAACTACTTCTGAAAAATCTGGCCAAGAAAACTGCAAGGACTTGTCTAGGCAGTCTCTGACAATCAGACACAATTGAATGGAAGAAAAAAATCATCTTGACTGAACTTTGGTGGTTATAATTCAGTTTATTCCAACGTGGTTAAGTGTGACCCATAAATTTTACCATTCAGGTATCTGTGCCCAAGAAGAAGTACCAGTTTTCTCTAGTCAATAAAATCTTGACATTGTGAGTTACATAATTATAAGGAAATGTTCTTAAATATAATGTATATGGTATATGTAACACAGAATAAGACTAGAGTTGCATCTGTAAAGTAAAAAGAATAAAAATAGTAAACTTGCCTCTCACTAAAACTTAGGGATGTGGAGCACTTTGGATTTAAAGCCCAAAAGTGTCTTAGAACAAACATTTGTTGGCACCTCCTTAATGAAAACAATGTCACTCCTGGAATCACAATAACCACCTGGGGTCAAAAAAAGTACAAGTTAGGAGTTTAAGAAGGTACCAACAGTGTGTAAACATACGTTTAGGAATGGTTGTAGGTGCACTGTCAGTATCTTTTCAATTAAAAACACCTATTTTTCCAGGGATCGTGCTTCTACTTTGCAATCTCAAGAAAAGTAGTAGCTTTGTTAAGAATGTGCCAAGAAGAGCAGCATGAATCCTCATGTCTGCTTTGAAGAACCCTTTCAGCTTTGGGCCCAAAGCACTGAACATCTTTATTAAATTGCAAGCAATGTAATACGCATAAAACTGTAGGGAAGGTCCCAACGCTTTCCTTTCCTTGTTGTCATGCTAACCTTGTAGTTCAGGACCAACAGTAGTTATTATAGCTCCCAGACATCGACCCAAACATTGGTGAACTTCTGTATGGGATGGAGGCACTGTCAGAAGTAAAGTAAGGACCAAAGATAGGGTAGGCTCCACATATCCACGATACATTGGTCCACTGGAATCCACTATTAGAGCAAGTGAATGGAGAGACCATGTCTAGAAGAAGAATGAATAATTTTATCATATGCTTTCATCTTAATTAGGATCCTTAAAAGGCTACAACTACTTTTCTACTTACAATTACTCTATTGAGTGGCCATTCAAAGTTATAACAGCACTAATAAAAATGACTTATGATCTTTTTCCTTACTCAGTTGCACTTCCTGTGGTCATGTGATCACAATCTTCCCATTTGGCTCCTGACAAGCAAAGTCAGTGGGGGAAACCAGATTTGCTTAATGACTGCATGATACAATTACAGTGACTTGCTTAACAACTGTGGCAAAAAGGTTGTAAAATGAGGCCCAGCTCATTTAACAACTGTCTCGTTTAGTAACATAAATTTTGGGCTCAACTGTGATCCTAGGTCAAGGATATCTGAGTCAAGGATATCGAAGTCAAGGATAACAAATAGATTCTCATCCACATATACTAACATCATTAACATGTCTCTCTAGATTGGGAACTGTACAGGAACTACCTATTATAATAATAATTAAAGAAACATAAATATTCCCATGCCTCACAAAAGAAGTGGTAGCAGAGCCACCTAGACTAACAAATATAATTTATGATTTCTAGCCAACAGTTCCCCAAAATTACAAATAATATTTTTTAATTCATAAAAAGGATAATGCATAACATTTTTAAAGCAAGAAGTTTGTGTTATTATGGTAAAAATATTTTATCACAATAAGAGTCACACAAATCTTAATAACTGGATTCCTTAAAGCAAATTTGCAGAATACCAAAAAAGTCATGCTTAACTAAATAACAGCAAGATTATACATTTGTGTAAAGTCCAAAGCATACCTGAATATTTTTCAAAGCACAAATATTATATTCCTATAACGTATGTTCATATAATGTGTATGAATATTTATTAATTTTACCTGGACTTCAGGAGAGGTCCCATCTTGTGCTAGGGCTAATAGAATGCTGACACTGGTTTTTAAATGCTGCCCAGAGCCTATTCCACCAACATAGCGATGCAGACACCCAAGGGCCAAAGAGTGGCCAGTTCTTGATACAACATCTCTAGCAGATTTCAACCTGCCAATATTTGTTTAAAAAGTCATTAAATCCACAATCAAGATAGCAAAACTCTAAGCACAAAACTTTGTTTGTAAATGACAAAAAGCAATGCTATTCAACTCCATAAGCTCATAGACATTTTGGAATTACCCAAAGCATCATTGTGGATATTCATAGAATGAACAGAGCTACCTAGATGTCATTTCAATTTTATTTTAAACAAAATTTTATAATTACATTGTAATTGCATTGTTAAAACCAGCCTATACTTCAAAATAACTCAATTTTCCCATTAAAAACACACTTTTTAATTCCAATGATAATAGAAAATTAATGTAAGATAGTAGCAATTGGGTCTCAGTTTTTGTCTTTAGGAGACAGGGTTATCTTTATAATATTTGTAATAAAAAGCATTCATAAATAATTCACTAAGTAAATGAACCTGAGAGTAAAATTGAATTAGAAAAATGTTCTGAATGTTCCCTCCTTTCTTGCTCTCATTTCTTCCCTCAGTTTCTTCACGTATAGAAAACTATTCCACATTGCAGTATTAAACCTAACAAATATAACCATTTAAAACATTTGTAATAAACAAATCTTTTACTTTTCTAAATCCATGAACGGATATAAAATACATGCAATTAAAAGAATTGTAACTTTGGAACTACAAACCCTCTCTTTAAAACAAATTGATTTTCTTCTTTTGATTCCACACTGTTCCAACCCTTTATGAAACTTAGAACCCAAAGTCAATCAAGTTATCTTGACACCAAAATAAGCCATGTATTTGCATTCACTTCAAAAACATTCATTTTCGTATTATTTTTCAAAGTGAGATCCACTGAATTCAAAAGTATGTACACCTTCTGAATTTGCTTTGAGTTATGTGGTGATAATCTTGGGGGGGGGGGTGGAGGAGGGGAAAGCAGCAGCAGAGTTTACAACAGAATCTGTTTGTCTAAGGTGTTCAAGCTGTGTTAAAATATATCTTGAACCAAGGCACCTGTCCTGCCTACTGCCAAAGGGCCTGTAATCACTTCATCAGAGGTTTCATTGAATAATGTCTGCTTTCAACCAGGCACCACTGCTTGACATGCCACATCTGCATCTGAGACCACAATTGAAGCAACAAGGGCTTTTAGCCAAGCAGTCAGGTAGGGGCTCTAATGGGAGGAGGGCTGGATCACATCTACTATTATCTCCTAATCCACTTCCAAGCAGTCACTCGGCCTTTACTACCTTAGGATTCAGAACCACAGCCTTGCCACATACCACTCATCCTTTGGAATTCTATCTCTAAGGGTAGTAGTGGGTGTGAGAAGGGGGACAAAAACTGCATAGCATTATGACAAGCTTCCAAAGGTACAAAGGGCATACTTCTTTTTAATCAATAAACTAAGGAAGTAATACTGATCATCAGCTTCAAGAATTGTGCATTCTTACAGTTGAATTTCTTCAGTTATAGTTCATTCAGCCAAAATTACTGGAATATTATTGTTACACACAGTTTGTGTATTGGCAGTTTTGAATTTTCACAACTGTTACATGGAGACAACATTTGAGCATACAAATAAGAGCTTCACATATTCACACTTTGGCTTCTATTTCATTTTGTTATGTTTGGACAAACTGCAGATGGGCTTTTACATATCTGTAAATAGAATAATGTCACAATAGAGTTAGATTAGAACTACCGTGTATACTTGCATATAAGCCGACTCTAAAACTCAATTTTTTTTTTTATCAAATTAGGGGGTCGGCTTATACGCGCATAAATCTGATCTCACACAAACAAACTGACATGACGCCACTTCTCAGATCACGCAATATCATCGATATTACCATTCAGTCATATATACAGCCATAAAAATTGAGACTGCACTAAATAAAGTTAATTCTGACAAACTACAACTCAATTTCAATATTAATTTTAACTGTACCTCAAATAAAATGCAACATAATTACATCTAATTAAACACATTTTTTTTTACTCTGGGCGCCTCCATTTTGCTTTTTCTATCGCCTGATCATAACACACTGTGATTAGTTAGTCATTCACGTGACCGCTTTCGTGTTTGCGATCGTCACGTGCAACATCAGATTCTTTAAATACCGGGTAATTAACTTAATATTGTTTCTTACACAAATGCTTTGATAATGAACCTTCATCAGTGCATTCATATTGATACTCTTTTGTTATTAGCCCAAACAACACACCATGGTATTTGGCGGTCGGCTTATATGCGAGGTTTTGCAAAATTCCTCATTTTGGGGCAGTTTTTTAAGGGTCGACTTATACGCGAGATTGGCTTATATGCGAGTATATACGGTAAAAAGAAATTTCCTAATAGTTAGAGCAATTAATCAGTGGAATAACTTGCCTCCAGAAGTTGTAAATGCTCCAATACTGGAAGTTTTTAAGAAGAGATTGGATAACCAATTGTCTGAAATCATTTAGGGTTTCCTGCCTAAGCAGGGGGTTAGACTAGAAGACCTCCAAGGCCCTTTCCAACTCTGTTATTCTAATTCTATTCTAGTATATTTGTTACTTCTTCTCACTTGATTATAACAGATCTTGTTGGATCAGCCTAGCTGTGAGTGGCTATCCTGTGGTATCTGGTTGCTTTCTTTTCTGGAGCAATTAGCTGGCTGATGATGAAGGGCACAACCTTCTTCTTGCCAAATGTCTCATGCTAACTTCTTCGATCAACATGACTTTCACAGTGAAAAGAACCTCTTAATTGTGCTTAATATGGCAGCTGGAGAATGCCCATGGCTCGGGCCAGTGGGGTTGGGTTGAGGTAGTCCTCTTTTCTTTGAAGACTTAGAATAAGGTACTAATGACAGAGACTGGTGCTGCTCTTGCAAGTTGGAAGAAAACAGCCTCTCTTGGCTGAAGAAAATGAGCATAGGCTCCAAAATCTAACTACTGATTATTCATAGTTTCACTATTGATGGTTTTATGTTGGAACAGAATCCCTACAAATACCAAAAGCTAATTATATAATTTCTATATTTTTCATATTTGTACAATTTAAACAATAAACAAACAAGCCCAAACAGAAATAGCATTTAGCACAGTTCTTGTTTTACATAAAGTAAAATTACAGCATACTTATCAAAGCTGTATTGCGCCATCCTGGCAATGAAAGTTGCTTCCCCAACCACCTGGGCCATTCTGCCCAGAGCTTCTCCTGCAGCGCATCTCAAAATAGGATTAGGATTGTCAAGTGCTCCCATTACAAGAGTCAAAGCAGACTTGCGGACTTCTTCTGGTCCTAAGGTACTTTTGTTCTCAGCCAAGCCCTTATATGAAAGATAATACTTTAAAACATGATCTAGAACGTCTTTAAAGCAGTCATAGATTAGTTTAAGGAAATACATTATATACCTGCTTTTCAGCATCTTACAAATCATTATATTTTAATTATACAATTATCATTATGGGTTCACTTTATAATCCACCTTTCTACCCAAAGGGCACTCAAGGCAAGTAAAAATCACTATTTAAAGTGTGATGAAAAATAATCAAAAATCATTGTTTGCGAATTAAACTATGAAGGCCTAGATAAAGTAACAAGTCTCTTACTAAAAACCAAGAGAGCAGGCAAAGCTCCTAAGAGTGCATTCCATTGCTTGAGGGTAACACTATAGTTTCATCTTTTGAAACAGATTTACCTTTAGTGCACTAAGAACAGCAGTAAAAATATTAAGCTGCACTGCTTGTTGACGAACACCTTTTGCCTGCTTGATGCATTCTGCAAAATGATCCAACATTTGTAGCCTGAAAATATAAATATGAGGAGACTAACATTAAATTAGCAAATATTCACAGTCCAATAATAATGGCTGCTAGATATCTTGACCCAGTAAAGCAGCTTTTATTATATATGAACTAATGTAATTAGAATTAACTCTGAAGTCTATTTTTACTTGTAAAAAACTAGCCTTGTGCTGCCCAGATTCACTATGATGAAACTTGCCTTATTTAATCCAAAATGGCATAATCACTTTTAAGTTTCTTGGAAATAAATAAATACATTTAAACTTATTCTTGAACAACTGAAAGTAGTTCTTGCACTGAAATTATCATTTAATTAATTCTTTTCCCCTGTAGCGTGATATCTTCAGTGTGTGGGTGGTGTTGGGAATATTGCATCTTTCATTTATTCACAGCAACCCAATGAGTCACTAAGAGCATATCCATTGTTCAACAAGGATAGGAAAAAAGTTATTTCGCCTTAGTTTTATCAGTAAATATCTCCTGAGTGTTTCATTATACAATTATCCTCATAAAGGATACCTGTGCTTCTCTTGTCTTTTAACTGTACTGGTAATCTCTTTTTCTTTTAACTTTAGCTGTCTTTCTCCTCACCCAACCCCATTACCATCCCCTACAGTTCCCCAAATTCTCTTAGATTTCTAGTTGCCTCCCATATTTAGAAGCATCTAGATAATTCTTTAACTTTATCAGTATGATCTTTAAGTCATGCTGGCTAGCAGTTCTGGATATTGCAGTCCTAATATACCAGGAGGGCATCAGGTTGGGAAGAAGTGCTTTAGCCCCTTTTGATAACTGATAACAGGTGGAAACCCACAGCTGCATTAGAAGATAACATCGAAGAACTTCTAGACAAAAATTACCTTTGAATGTCAAGTCAGATCCTATTGCTGCTAACTACAGCCATTTTATCACATTTAAATAGCTAACTAGTATGCTAATCGGAGTACTGAAAATAATGTAAATGGAATGTTCACTAGCTTTTTCCAAAAGATAAGTTGTAACATTTGAAAAATTATAAAAAAGGAAAAAGGATAACTTATTTTTATATATTGCTCTCATTTTGATATTACTGAATGAAACAACTCCTTAATGAGGTATAGAGCTGTTATGAAATGTAACAAACCTATGTTTGTAGGACACATGAGGGAAAACAACTCCAAAGAGAGCCACTGAGGCATCAATGACGGATACTCCCAAAGGAAGGGGACCTGGCACTGCTTCTCCAGCTGGGATGCGCAAGTAAATAGAGGAGGGATCGTGTTCTAGGGCACCACTTCCTGAAGCACTGTTGGGCTGGAGCTGTAAAGCATCAGAACATTTGAAATCAGAGACATGTATCTTTTATCACATAACATTTCATATCAGTTAAAAAATGTTGTCCTGGTTAAAAGAGTACTCTATGGGACCTATATAATATATCTTCATTTTTTACAGAACAATTATATCCCCAAATAAGTCTATCTGCTATTCATTATCCTTTTTTCATTATCAAAGAATCAAAGTGTTGGTAGGGGCCTTGGAATTCTTTTCATCCAATCCCCTACCCAATACAAGAATCTTGACACCAATTCTGGACAAAAAGATGTCTAGTCTTTTCTTGAAAACCTCCAGTGATGGAGCACCCACAACTTCAGGAGTCAGGCTATCCCACTGTTTATACTCTCACAGTCAGGGAATTCCATCTTAGTTCAAGTTTAGATATCTCATTGTAAAGCTTCTACCCACCAGTTCTTGTCTTATGCTTAGGTAATGGGATGAATACATCCACTGCCTCTTCCCTGTGACATCCCTTCATGTACTGGAAGATTGATATCCTGTCTCACATTATCCTTCTCTTCTTTAAGGTAAACAGATCAAGTTCCTTCATAGGATTTAGCCTACAAGATCCTTACCATCTTTGTTGTTCTTCTCTGCACTCTTTCCAATTCCTCAGCATCCTTTTTGTACTGTGGTGACCAGAACAGGGCAGAGAATGTCAGAGGTTGTCTGATCAGTGCACCATAGAGCAGTACAATAAATTCCCATGACAACACTATGCCTCTGTTGATACAGCCGTAAACTGCACTGTCTATTTTGGCAGCTGTAGCACATCTCCTGTCTCACCCTTAATCTATGGCCTACCAAGACGCCACCTCTCTCTTGCAAGTACTATTGCTCAACCCCATATTATTTATCTTGCACATGCATTTCTGGGTTTTCTTTCCATGTAATAGAGAAAGTCTATGTTATTGGTAGGCTCCTCAGCTCAAGCAAAGTTAAGACCTTCTCATAAGCTGCATTATTCAGTGAAATGGATTCAAATCACATAATTATCAGTATTGCATGAAATTCCTAAGTTACTATGATAACTACATAACATACATTTTCATCCAAAGTTTCTATGTGGAATATTTACTGATTGATTGATTTGTATCCTGCCTTGATTATTTTTACAAATAACTCAAGGTAGTGAACCCACTTCCTCCTCCTATTTTCCCCTCAACAACCTGTGAGGTGGGTTGGGCTGAGAGAGTGACTGCCCAAGGTCACTCAGCTGACTTTCATGTCTAAATGAGATTAGAACTCATGGTCTCCCACTTTCTAGCCCGGTGTCTTAACCACTAGACCAAACTGGCTTTCGAGGATATGAAAAGGAAGTATACAACACAATAGAACATGTAAAAACTAGAGAATCACAGCATCTAATAACTATAGAAGGTACAACTTTGTATTCTTACTAGAATCTTCTCCGCTTCTGTCCAATATACAACATGCATTAGGGTCAGACAAATATTCATATACATTCAAAGACAACTTTCTAGAAATAATTTCCAATTTCTTATACATTGCATTAATAGATTGCAAACCTAGTGTTGCACTGTATTTCAGCTCCTACTAAAAGTTACTGAGGTAGCGAACCTGAAGCAGGAGCCTTTGGTGATATTGAGAATTATATTGTATACACTATGTCTAATTGCTGCCTTGCTCTCAATGGCAATCTACACTTTATAAGAAAGTATTTTTGCAGGCAGCATCAAAAGAATGAGGAGGAAAAGCTGGCATCACTTCAAAAATATGGGTTTTTCTCAAACATTAATAACAATATTTCTTATTCTTATTTCTTATAATAACAATAGTCCTTATTCCCCAAAGCAGAAGTGAAAGCTGCATGGTGAAATAAATGGGGAAACCCAAGATTTAGGGAAGTTGTATATCTGCTATGAAACAATTAATTACATTAATTGGGGTAAATATGTCTATATCAGCCATGGGGGATTATGGCTCTCCAAATATTGCTTTATTGCATATTTCCATATTAGCCAGACCTATGGAGAACTGTGCTCAGTTACATCAGGGATATCAAAAGATCTTTTCATTTCTTTCATATTTTTAGCTATACTATATTGTTCTGGAAACTGATGGGGCAACTCTGGAAGGATCGAATGCAGATCCCATTTTATTTTGGGGTGGGTCCATTTCGGTGTCAAATAGCCATCCAGCCAGCTGAGTTCATCTTTAGTAAATAAACAGTTTCCCAAATGAATTTTTGCCTTAACAGTCTGACTCAGATTTAATATGCTAATGTTAAAAAAAAACAGAAAATGTGTAATTTATTTATTACACACACAACAAGTGTGTAATTAAAAAACAACTGACACTTGGGAAGGATTGGAAAACAAGACTGGATACCTGATCTTCAATTGATTTATGGTCTGTTTCTTGCAGCCAAGAGCCAAGAAGGACACTATCATCATAGTGGCAAAGTGATCTAAGCAGGGAGGTAGTTGTATTAGCAGAATTGTCTGTCAGAGTAAATTCTGCCACCAGCTCCCGAAGAAGTGGATTAAAAGAACCTAGAGCAAAACAATCAAATACCGTTTTTTACATGGGCCGTTAAACAACAAGCATTACGATTCAGTCTCATTTTAAAACAGGAAAACCAGAACTAATAATATTCTGATCATGTTCAATCCCATAGCAAAATAGTGCATTACAGAGGCTTCTGTAGCTTTGTATGATGAGCAATTCCCCCATAACATTTGTATGATTACAAGATCATTATTTGAACATAACTCCTGGATAGTTGCAGGAAATGTTATTTGATGGTAGTGCTATTATGTATGAAAGTGAGTATATGGAAGCACAGAATTCTCCTGCTGAACTTTATTTCTTTATTTCTCTATTTTAAAAAAACAGAGAAATAATTTTTTTACAAAGCTTCTACCTCATATTAAAGTGGTATTTTTAAGAATGGGAAAAACAGTGAAAAGAAGTGAATTTTACCTTCGTATGTTTTTGGTGGTAACAAAGCCAAAATGTCATAAAGCCTTAATCGAACCATTGCTGCACTTGCCTTCAGATGTGCTCCATGGGTTTTAATTACAGAAGGAATGCTATCGTGTTAAAAAAAAAAAATCATGAAAGTTACTATTACATTAAAAAGCTATTTAATTTATACTGTAGATACAGAATACTGGGAATAAAACCACCTTTTCCCCTATAAATTTTGGAAGATGTGTGCCAAAAGGGGAACACATTATTTTGCTCTTTGAAATTACAGAGGGAGGGAAAGTTGGTGCAATCACAAGGTAGAGAGAGAGAATGCAGTGTATTAATGAACTTACTCCAAGTTCATCACCCATACACACTTGTACTCTCTTTCAAACAAATTTATTACAGTTTAGCCATCAACCACAGCTATCCACATACACATACATGTTCATCTGGGGAGGGAAAATATAAAAAAGATTAACAGAGGAGAGAGAGTTTGATTAGCAGTTACAATAAGAACACAGATCACAGATTGTGTTCCATTAGTGATTAGGCAGACAAACCTATTTTAAAAGAAAGCTAATTTCAATTTCTAAGAAACATACTTACTGAGACATCATTGTCATAGCACATTCAATAGGTGTCATCAATTTTCGAATAACATCTTCTGTTAGAAGTTCAGGACAGTGAGCAACAAAACTCCTCATAGCTAGCAACAAAAGTAAATTGTAGAAATGCTAGCTTTAAAAACAATCAGTGTAATTTAAGTATCTATCAAATATATAATGCAATTAACAGTTGAACTGACATATGTTCAAAATAAAATTACTGAGAAGAAAAGACATATGGAGCCAGGGTAGCGCAGTGGTTAGAATGCAGTGTTGCATGCTAATTCTGCATTGCACTGCAAGTTTGATTCTGACCAGCTCAAGTTTAACTCAGCCTTCCATCCTTCTGAGGTCGATAAAATGAAGACCTAGATTGTTGGGGGCAAAGGACTGTAAAGCACTGTGAAGTGGTTGCTGATTTGCTTCTGGGTACAATTCAAGGTGCTGGTTGTCACCTTTAAAGCCCTTCATGGCTTGGGACCAGGTAATCTGAGGGACCGTCTCTTGCCAGTGACATCTACCCAACCCATCAGAGTGGGGAGGCAGGGAATGTTGTGGGTTCCGTCCCTGAGGGATTTACACGTAGTGAAACCAGAAGGGCCTTCTCTGTGATGGCTCCCTCTCTCTGGAATAACATTTCCCTGGTGATTAGAATAACCCCCACTCTAATACTCTTCCGGAAAGCCTAGTTGTGCCAGTGGGCCTAGGGAACCCAGAGCGGGATGGAGCCCATTAAATGGCTCGTGTGATCTGCTGTCATCAGGAAAAGATAGGGGGGAGTTGGGGATGATTTTGTTATATTGTACTTTATTAATTTATTTGATTATTTGTTAGTTTTTATTGTTTTAAATGTGGTTTTATATTCTGTAAGTTGCCTTGAGTCACAGTGGGCAAATAGGTGGCAATATAAATTCAATAAATAAATAAATAAGTGCTATTGCTATGCCATTCGCTCTTTTTTGACACTCTCTCTCTCTCTCTCTCTCTCTCTCTCTCCCTCCCTCCCTCTCTCTCTCTCTCTCTCTCTGAAACAGGGTTCTGTGCTCAAACTACAGCTTTCCACTAAAAAAAAAAGATAAATTGGCTATCCACAAACACACATACATAATATAGTGACCTAACAAATATAGTGTTCAATTCAACTATATTTGCATCCTGTTAAAAAAATTAAGAACATCGCATTCTATTCTCATACACTAGCATATTCTAAATATGGATACAATGAAATACAATCTGGCTGCATGTTTTCCAAATATATTCTTAGTAATTTTTCATTTCAATGTTCACAGCATATATACAAGTTTTTCCTCCACTTTGTCACAAGCAATCATCTAAACATTACTCAAATAGATGTTTTAGTCCTTTTGATTCTAGCTGATTACTTTATTCCTAAAATATGGAATTAGTCTGGCTGAAATAGTATTGACAAGGTTACTGTATGTTTGAAATTCATACCACAGAGAGCTCCTGCACGTCCTTCCAGTGTTACTTGCCATGTAAAGGAATCTCCACGAGCTTTTTCAGCTTCTAATTCCTTTAGCGAACGGGGGAACACATTTCGCCACAGTAACAACATTTTAGGAAGATGGTAACGGACAACTGAAGGACCTACCAGGAACACAAATCATACTGGAGCTTAATAAGTCTTCATGAAAGATAAAATCAAAGAATTCTCAACATACGTCAATGCATCTGTAAATGACATTTTCAAAAACTAACTTTGTATTTTATATGCCACTTTGACAATTTTTTAATTAAAATACAATTATTCATTAAAATAAATAACTTGCAGAGTAAGGTTATGAATCTTACTACCATTATAATTGATTTTAACATTAAGAAATTTGTACTTTTATAAATATACTTACATATTAATCACATTAAAAGATTCAAATCAACTAAAGCTAACTTTAATATTCTATTACCATTCAATCTGAATTATAATTTAATATTCTTAACTACTGATCAGAGTATATTTCTATGTAGACTTTTACTTCATAACAAAAGTATTCTAGCAAGGCAATTGCACTTTCAAAATAATCTGCATTTTGGTAGCAAAAGCAGAACATGATAAGGTCTAGTATTAGGGAGATAGCCACAATCTTGCTGCTAAATTCAAGTTAGACTGCGAAAATAAAGGAATGTGTGTATACACACCTAAAGTCATTAGAGCACCCAGCAAAAGCCACCCAGCCTGGGTTCGCTGTAAGGACAGCCTGCTATTTTGTGCAGCAGTCCGCAAGAGATCCTCAGCAATGCTAACAACCATCTAAAATAAAGGGAAAATTAACTTAGAAGTGAATTAGAAGCCATCTTAATAAAACTCATAGCTTAACATGTACACAGGATAGAAAATAAAAACTTTACTTAATATTATGTTCATTTCAGTTCAAATTATTTTTTCCTTTAAACAGTAAAATGAACAAGTCAAACAAAAGAAAGGGTTGAAAAACTCAGTAGGGGTTGGTTGAGACTCAGGGTAGGAAAACAAAAAGATTACTAAAGAAAACAAACCAAGATATGGAATGTGCCAAGAAACGCCTTGAAAAGAAGAGCAAAAAGGAGGAAGTGCTCCAACATAAAATGAAATTTGCTTCCATTGTTGTGACGATAAACATATTTACCCAGGAATAAGCACTATTATGTAATAAAAATGAGCATGAGAGTATAAAATACCTATACCAATTTAAGAAGCATTTTAGTATCTTATAAATAGGAAGGAGCAATCATAATTTCAAAACTGACGCTTCCTAGCTTTGGAGCGTAACAGTGTTTACAAAAAGGTATTTCCTTTTTGGCATGGCTAATGTATCTCAGGTTCACAGAGAGGTACATGTTCATTGATTGCTATAGCTTGAGCTTTTCAGACTTTAACCTTGAATATAACTGGGAAACTAACATTCAGCAATGCAAATCTTTGAAAGCAGCTTCTTTGGAATATACCTGTGATGGCGAACTTATGCTAGAAGTGCTAGAAGTGGCATGCAGAGCCATCTACGCCGGCATGCAAGCCGTTGCCCCAGAGCAGGTTCACTGCACAGGTGCGCGTGCCGCCTGCCTGCCAGGTAATCATCGGGAAGTTGCTGCGCATGTACTGGGACACATGCAGATGAGCACGCATGTGCAGAAATGCGTGGTGTATGTGGGGGTCATGCACACATGTGCAGGGGGTATGCCCTCCCCCCCGCATGCATTGCCTTATGGTTGATGGCACGTGTGCGCTTTTGGCACGCGAGGATGAAAAGGTTCGCCATCACTGGAATATACCATTAAACCAATTCATGTTATTTTGTAACAGCATCCTTCTCTATCTCAGCATAAAGAAAACAATTCCAGAAATGCAAGTAATTAATAATCTCACCTTTCCTTTGGCATGAGGGATGCCTAGAGAACATTGATGAACTCCACCTAACAAAGCAGCCATTGCAAAACTGTACCCACTAACAGCCTCTGGGGAAGTCTTCAGGTTGTTAAGCCTTTCTGCACACCGGTCCAATAACGGAGTCAACTGGAAAGGCAAAGCGACAGCCACACAACGCAAACACCATGCAGCAGCAAGTCGAGCAGCCATACTAGGATGGAGAAGAACCGAAGTAACAGTCTCAAGCAATCCTGAAAACAAACCAGAAAAGGAAATATTTTGAGGAAACTACCAAAGCATTTATTTGTAATAGGTTTGGTCAAATAAAGAACTGAAATTATATAAATCTTTCAAACTGAGTAACAAAAAATAGAAAGCTATCTATTTTTGATGTTTAAGTCTTGAAAACATCAAAAAGCATTCCTAACACAAAAGCACTCTTTAGATACCAAGTTCAGATTCAATGGCTATAGTCTATTCTGGAAAATAGGCTTTATCTGCCTTGCAGTTCACTAGCATCTTAATCTGTCTTTTTCTGCAGGAAACAATTTTAAGAAATCACACAGATTTCTGATCAATATATGCACTATACATTATCTAGATTTTAATGGCTACCATTCCCACCATAGCAATTCTGGACATTGAACAAAGCTGAAAATAAAAAATATACTTTTTCAAAAACCCAATTAAATAACTGAAGGTAAAAAAAACCTCAAAATCATACCAAATCCCAAGTCTCTATTATGCTTTATATTTTTATCTCTATGCTTTATTTTTTATGCTTCATCTTTTTGATTATGCTGAAAAATAAATAGCATCAATAAAATCAACATTTTAGTATTTTATAATTTTGATTGCATATTACATTCTTAAATCTGTATCTATTTTATCATTTTCACATTAACTGCCCTGATGTATTAGAAAGGTAGGAAACTGAACTTTAAGTAAACAAAACAAACAAAAGTATATTGGTGCATACCTATTCAGTGGGATGAAAACTAGAGAAGCCATCTGATGAGGAAACATCTCATTTTTACTGGTACTTTGGGTTTATATTTTATATCAGTATTGCATTACATACATAATTAAATGGTAGAAATAAATAAATAACTTCACAATTATTCTTAGTGTGCCTTAGGCACACGTCTAAATGATTTACCTATAGAAGGTTCCTGTATAAGAGGTGATGCAGTGGCATTCAGGCTTTGAACTAAACTTCCTAGCTCCTGAAGAGCACAAACCATTACATGTTGACTTGCAGCAACTTCTGCTGCTCCTGATTTGTTTTCAATGTTAGCATCATTCACAACTGTTTCTGTCAAAGTAAATTGAAAAATGGTAAGTAACCCAGCATTCTGTTACATTTAAAACATTCTGCTTCGGACTAGGTTCCCAAAAAGTATTTCAGAGTGCATGAGGAAGAAGCCCAGTAATACTGAGGCCGACCCTCCTTCCCTAACCCAGGTTCCAGAGATCTTCAAAACATAAGTATGAGATGGATGATGCAGGGTGAGAAGTAGGATGTGGAGCACAGAGGTGTTGAATGGGGAAGACAGAGGCAGTGGGGCGCTACAACGTCCCTGCACTCATTTGTAAGGGTGAATAATCATGGGGATGCTGTAATGGCCTTAACTTTGGGACTGAGTCATAAGTAGCTTTTGGAAGATTCCTCATAAATGGTCATAAATCGAGGACTACCTGTACTGCATTATATTTTCACACTCTTTATTCTTCAGGCACACAATTGCTGCAAAAGATCTCATTTATATCATAACCACATAAGCCAATGTCATACAGACGTAGATCAATAAATGTGAAAACCACCTTATCCTAGACTTAAAAAGATTGGATAGCAATAATAAAAACAATACATGCGTGCACAATTTTTTTTCTCTTACCGACTGCCTTCATCTGTTTATCAATAGCCTGACAAATATCTTTAGCAGCAGCAATCTGTGCTTTCTCTCCTAATAAACTTCCTACTGTTGCTCTGAGGATAAAAGAGACACATCTCCGAGAGTACACAGCTTCTACGTGAGTTTGAGTTGCACGAGGATGAGAAACCAAATCCAGCACGTGTGACAGGAAAGTTGCGAAATTGCGTTCTAGCCACTGACCTCCTAGGGTTGTGACAAAGACAACATAGGCCTGAAAATTTGAAATTATTAAGTTACTTGAGGTATAAGGGATTTGTATTCTGAATTTAAAATTCTATTTATTCCTTTTACCTTCAATTCTCCAATATCGCCTATCCCACCCCTTAAAACTACATATTGTTTTGTTTCTGAAGTGAAAATACCAGATCAGGCCCTCTAATATTACAATCACATAGGTTTATCAAACTCAGTAACACCCCATCTATAATGAAAACTAGTTACAATCTCTATAACTAGTTCTCATCATACTTATAGCTTTTTAATATCATAATATTGTGAGGCTACATGACAATCTCGTAATATATGGCCTCAAGGTTGTTCGAAGCCCCCCAAATGCTACAAGTTTCTTGAAGAGGACTGTCAAGAGTTTGAGCAAAGGCTTTTCTCTTAGGAATTTAACAAACATCTTCACTTATGTATCAAATTTAATCTACTCCCTTGTAGAGCATGTTATAATTAGGACCTGAAGGATGAGGTTGTTCTTGCCTATGCCTGCAGCAGTCAATGTAGCATTTCTATTCTTTAGCATAAACAAGTAGGTAAATAAGTTTTATTCACTGCCACTTGTTACTGCTGTTGAAAAAGCTCCACATTTCAAAAGAATTCTATTCCTTGACTTTTCAAAAAACAGTGAAACAGCCACTAGGCATACCTACACACTTCTTTGAATCTCATTATACACTTATTTGGCTGGAACTGTAAGAATATCATTGAAAAACAATGAAAAGCAATCATTATATACTCATTAGTATGTACAGAACTAGCTTCTAACTAGCTCTATGAAACTGTTGGGTTTTTTTTTTTTTGTTTCCCTGATTGTGAAAATACTTTACAGCATTTTAAAATAAACCTACCTGAGTAACCCCAACTCGCACTTCTCGATTAACAGATCCTCCTACTTTTAACATTTCTCCACCACTTTTTAAGAACCCAGATCCTCCTCGCAAAAAACCAGTGGCCAGGAGTTCTAAAACCTCTTCTAATGTTGCTTTCTTCACATTCTGGCGCATCACTTAAACAAAAAAAGAGGAAATGTTATTCAATGGAATATTTTCAATCAGTTCTCACTGTATTTTTGAGATTTTGGTAAGATACCAATGTCTTTAAAGACATGAAATTAATACAAAATTTTCACAAAATTAAAAACTGTAAAAATAAATGGTTTTTATCATCGTTTACAGTTAATAGTAAATACTTTAAGCTTATCCATTTGCTGAAAAACAAAATAATAATGATATCAATAACTCAATGGATTATACCTGCTGCTTGCTTTGGTATCAGTGCTGTAGCCATAACTGTCCCCAGAAGTTTGGATACTGCAACTCGTACACCATAATTTGAGTTCTCCAGTGCCTTAAAACATAGAGTTGCTACATTTTCTAATTCTGTTGTCCACATAAACACAGCTTCATTTTGCAGTTCTAGTAGACACTGCCAGGAAAAAAATCCCAAAACTGTTAATACTTTTTGAAATTTTGCCCATTTATTCTTTGAATTCAGCCATCACAATTACTATCCTTTTTCCTTTTTAAAAACAAACTGTAACTGCTGAAGAAGCTTCTTGAATGAGAAGCTAAATGTCTTCAAAGGAAAACAAGAAAGTCCAGTTGCCTTTTGAAAAAGCACCTTTGGGATATTTGATTTTCACCTCAACTTTAACACCTAATGTCAGAAATAGGACTGTGAATGTGAATATTGCACTGCAGCAAGCTACACACCTTCATAAAGTGATAACAAACTAAACTGCAAGCATATCACTGTATTTTTCCAGAAGAATCTATAACAGTGGTTGTAGGAGAAAGAAGGCTGAATGATTATAGGGGCAGTGCCTATTTCTACAACAAGCTGTACAATGCAGAAAGCATACTTAGAATCCTAGATAACCTAGAAAATGCTATGAATGATGCAGTAATGTTTCTATCATTTAAACATTTAAGCAAGCTTACCTTTGCTACTGCACAGCGCACAGCCATAGCTCTGTCTGTCAGGAGAGATCGGGCATTCTTATAAATATCTCGGTGGCAAGAAGCTGCTGCACCACCCAAGCCACTTAAGACTTTTTGTAAACTCATTAATATTTCACTCCGTCCCTGTGACTGCAAATCATCAGAAGACATAAATGTATTTTTACCAAAACCATGCTTCCCATTTATTTAAAAACAGTATATGTTGTAATGAAAAACATATTCTTGAATCTCTATGTAAAAATGGAACTTATCATAATAATATTACCTTTTAATATAGTATAAAGATCATAATCCTTATTCCTAAATATGATGCTGGAAAATTATGTTCCAGGATCACAATTTATGGAACTCATATAAATCAACATTCACTCTTTTTTAAACATATATTGTAGTATTTTATTTCACAAATACTTGACACATTTCATGCTTATTGAAAAAGATTATCTTTCCCTTCAGCCATTTCTTTAAAAAAGAAAAAGAAATTGCTTCTAATTTTCTTTTCGAAATTAAACTAGGAAATCATAAGAGGTGGTTGATAGAGGCAATCTCTATTCCCCTCACAAGTTTAAGATCTGATGGAAACACGACTTCTCCAACATTTATGAGAACCACTCTTCTCCTGTAGTTGTAGAGTATAAATTATTTTGTATAGTACATTGTATGGATCCATATGGATGAATCTAGCCAAACAGCGCTTCAGCTCATCTTAGGCTTAATTGATTGCCTTTTAATAATGTGAATTAGCTTTCCATGAAAATGTATTAGTTGTATATGGAAATACAAAAAAAGCACTAAGATTCAATGCAACATTTATTTCAAGCAGTAACTATGTTAATTACAAGTCACATCTCTATTTTTAGCTCACCACAACCTTGATAAGTACAAAGATTTTGGAGACACCTAACATCAGGTTAATTTATTATGCCACAAGCTTTCATGAACATAACCCACTGAAGCCCACAAAAATCTATGACATAAGAATTTTGTTTCTATCTAGATCTGTAATGGCGAACCTATAGCACATGTGCTGGAAGTGGCATACAGAGACATCTCTCTGGGCATGCCAGCTGTTGCCCATTGTTCTTCTGGGTTCCAGCACACACATGCCACCCAGCTGGTCTTCACGTGCACGGGAGCACCGGAAACTGAAGAGCAGCTCCCAACTGGTCTTTGCACGCATAGGAGCACCAGAAACCAGACAGCAGCTCCCCACACCATGCATGCATGCTGGCCAGAGTGCATGCATGCACATTAGAAACTGGAAAACCAGATGCATGTGCATGTCAGGGAGCTGCTCTTCTGGTTTCTGGTGTGCATGCACATTTCAGCACTTGGGGCTGAAAAGGTTAACCACCACTGATCTAGATGATCCAAAATTATTTTTTGTTGTACAATAGAATTACCAGACTCTTAATTAATTAGATGAATACAGTGCAAAAATGCTAATATTCTGTGAACATTTCTTTTACTTACTTCAGCACTTTTCAAAGATTTTAAGAGATTGTTAACGGTTTCAGGAAAAGAACTGCCCAGCATTCTTCCCATTTTCTCATAAAATGCTCCAACACATGCCACTGCAGTACTACAAAAATCAAGATAATTTTGATCAGATAATTTCTGATTATTTTACACTAATAGATTCTATCAAAAAAAGGACTAAGGTGAAACCATGGAAGGGAAACCAATTGAAAATCCCAAGTCTTCAGAATAAATTTTGAAATAATAAAAAATAATGTGGAAGAAGATGATAGCAAACCATTTCTCCACTGTTTTTAAAGTGTCCATTTAATCACTAGGAGTCAAACTCAGCTCAAAAGTTTCTGTCTTTTAAATGGGAGCATCAAGCGAATATGTTTTCAAGCAAAGATGCACAAACTTTAAAATTCAAATAATCCAAATGTATAATCTGGATACTGCAATGATTTTATAGATGAACAGATTAGTAGTGAGGTAACAAGGAAACAGATGTAAAGTTTCCTAACTTTGACCTTGTGGTTTCAAATAATGTTTTCTTCAAATTAAATGCGTCTACCAACAATTTGGCATATTTCAAGCATTTTATATGTAAAATAATCAAATGAAATAGTCTCATATGACTTTACATATTGGATATATTCCCTCATATATTTCTGAGATTGTGGAATTTTTCTGGTAGGTAACATTTACTTACAGTTTGGTTGGTAAATAGGCAGAAGTATCATCTTTACTTCTGATGATATCATTACATTTGTCAAGTGTTTGGAAGACAGTAAAAGTATCTCCAATGCTGTATAGAGCAGCAAGATTTTTAGCAAGTAATTTCCTTGTTGGTGGTCCAGGAGAACTGCTGATAAGACCTGTCAGCTGTTCAACAAGCTTTTTTTGTTTTTCTTTTACATCTGTCTGTTAATGAAACAAATGCAAAACTTGTTCAGTATTTATATGAAATTAATGAAGTTCATTATAACTTTGTTATGTCATAGCAACATTTAGTTCAGATGTTTTCTGGAAGTTTTTTTTTTTTTAAACATCCTGAATATGAACATAAAATCAATGCCCATGTATTTAGACTAGAGGATTCATTAAATAAAGCTAAAAATACTTGCTTCATTCTCAAGTTTATTTTCATAAATGCCTTTGGCATTTTTCAAAATACTGATCCCATTCAACTGGAAAGGTAATTATAATGCATAGTTTAACGAGCCTTTCATTGAAAATTAATGCTTTAATTTAAACTAAAAACTTGAATTATCAGGTTAAGAACTTTGTATCAATCACAGCTTTTTTTAAAAAAAAAAAAAGATCATAGACCAAAAATAGCAATAGCAAAGCACTTAGACTTAATAAGTCTTAAAGTTTTACCGGGTCAGCATATTGCCCCAACAATCTGGGTTATTTTACTGATCTCAGAAGAATGGAAGGCTGAGTCAACCTTGCCTATACATACATATATTCATACATACATACATACATACATACATACATACATACATACATACAATACTCCCATAACATAATCTCAGAACAGAAAATGGAGTTTCTGTATAAACAGGCATTATTAAAATCATAAACAACAAAACATCCCAATTATTTTATGGGATAGAATCAAATATTTAGGCAGTTCAAAATATTTCAGGCATGTCACTTTGAAGAGTCATTAATACAAAAATAAGGGCTGAAAGAAATATATTATCAAAGATCAAGTCAAACCATGAGATGGGTAGCAAATAAATTTAATAATAAAAAATAAAATTATACCTTGTTAGAAGCTACAAGCACCTTCTCAAGAAACCGTAGCCACTCAAAGATAAAAACTGGCCGTTTTGCTTCAGTGATCTGAGCCAAAGCCTCTTCATTTAATAACAAACTATGAGCAAGTTCCATAGCTGGTGAAATTCTTTTTGTACAGTAACTACCCTTGTTTCCTGTTATACAAATAAATAGAAAAACAACAGATTTAAAATATCCCACCTAAAACAGTCTTAACATGCATTTAAACTGGTTGATCTATTATTTTTCTAGAATGTCTTTTATTTATTAATTCAGCCACCTACGTATCTGCTACAAAGAACAGATTTTTTAAAACCTCCATCAAAGAGAGTGAATGAACAACCATAACAAAGCGACTGATACATGGTAACTTAATTATTGTGTTCAATCAATACATCTGATTAAGCCAGTTAAAACCCAGGTTTGATGTTGGATGTGTAAAATAGTTCCATACTGGAGTCCTTTTACTCCACACAGTAGCTGGGCTGATATGACATACTGAAACACCAAGCAGCCAAATACAATTATTCCACATCATAGTTTATGGTTCAGTACATCATGCATCACCAGAAAAAAATGTGGATTGAGTAAATTGATTATGAATAGTTTTCATACATTTGTATATCGGCTTTTACCTTATTTTTATTGGCTTGTGTTTACCCATTATGAACAACCCAGAATCACTTACATGAAATGGAAGGGCAGTCAAAGCAAATCAATAATAACAAAGCAGCTATAATGTATAGACAGATAAGCATATTATGCAAACATGGCTTATTATAACAGGGCCCCACCCTGGACACAACTATGTAATACAGATACTGCTCGACTTATGACCACGATTGAGCATTTATGTTGCTAAGTGAGAAATTTGTTGAGTTTTGCTCCATTTTGCGACTTTTCTTGCCTCATATGTTAAGTATGTCATACTGCAATTGTTAAATTACAGTAATAATGCCAATGTTAAGTCAATCTGGATTCCCCACTGATTTTCTCAGAAGGTCACAATCTTCTGTTTGTCAGAAGATCGCAGGATCCTGGGACACTGCAATTTATCATGGATATGAACCAGCTGTCAAGTCAATCACAGGACCCTGGGGGATGCTGCGATGATGGTTAAGTGTGAAAAATGGTCATAAGTCCCTTTTTTTTTTTCAGTGCCATTGTAACTTCAAATGGTCACTAAACCAACTGTTGTAAGTCGAGATCTGTCTGTATATCCTTTGTATCCTAAGGTCACCAAAACCTGAAGGGCAGGTCAAGGAGAAACACAAGAAACCTGCGCCTCTTTTCTGCCATCTAGCGGTCTCCGGAGTTTTGCAACCTGCCACCCATCCATCCAGGGAAAAACCAGCCACAAGGACGAGGGATGCCACCCCGGCGGGCGGTGCCTCAATGGGGAACCCGAGGTCTAGCGGCTCCCACCGGGAGAGGCTGCCAATCGTCCTGCGCTTCCTTCCTTGCGGTCTTTACAGCTCTCCCACCCCCTTTCCCCACCGAGCTCTTCCCCATCGAGTGCAAGCCCCGCGTCTCCCTGCCCAGCCTTTCCCGAGTGATGATGGTCCCACCTCAGGGAGCGGCGGCCACCTCACCGACGCAGCGGAGCCCCGAAGGTCGGCCGCGGTTTACGCCTCCGGTCCGGCCCTTCCCCGCGACCAGCTGAAGAAGCGCCGGCCCCCCCCGCGCATGCGCTCTCGAGACCCAGGAAGCGAGGCCACCACCGTCGCGCAGGCGCAACGGTGCGGCGGTTTCGGAATTGGGGAATGAAGGATTTCGGCGCGCTGCCTTTTTTGTTAACGGTAAGGAATAAATGTTGAGTATTGCTGCCCGGGGTTTGCGTGATCAGCCCTAGATCACATCTTGTCATCCCATAGCAATCTAGATAAGTTGAATTAAGTAAAATAACCTCACCCGGTGAGTTTCCACGAATGAGAATGACCTGAATTGGGAGTTTACATCGCAAAAGACCAACATCCAATCATTGCCCTGCTTTGGCTTTCTTCTGCGCTGATGCTGATACTCCGGCTAGCTAAGAAATCAGGGTGTTGGGGGGCAATCATGCACAAAGATCAAATTCAGGGCTTGTTTACGTTGCATCTAATAAGTATGGAATTTTCCTCTCGGGGGGAAAAAAAAAAGTGTTTTTGGGGTGCATTTTAAATCAATCATGAACTGTATTTATAGGTAGCAAGGTTGGAGGTGGAAGATTGATATGAATCATGGATGGCGTAGAAGAGGATTATATGTCTGATTCCTTTATTAATATTAAGTAAGTGGGTGTTTTTCAAGTATATCCTGCTTGCCTTTGCCTAGTAAGGATGCTGAAGCTTCCATGGCTTTATGATATCCAATACCCAATTAAACATTTGGGGACAATTTTACAAATACACAATTTTGCTTTAAAATTCTGCCCACATAGAACAGCTTTGAGGAATGTAATTTACAGAGTCAAATTAGCACTAAAATACAGGTGAACAAGTAAGCTTCTACGGCATATTTATTTATGTTTTATTTTCCAAAAGAAAATGGAAGAAGGAAAAATCAGGAAGACTTTAATCACTATTAATATAATTCATTATTTATCATGCATATAAACTAAATAATCTTTAAAGTATGTTAATTTATTATACAGAATATATTTATACATTGAGGCAAAAACAAATAGAACAATAAAATTATTGATAAATTTAGGGTAACAAATTTAGAATATTCTTAAAAATAGAACTCTTATCCAGTTATGACAAGAATGAAACTTGGTTCACTATAAAATTGAGAAGGAAGAGATGTCTTTCCATCGTTGTAGAATTATGCTTTTTCCAGTTATAAGATATGTAATGTCCATTTCTTATTTTATAACTTGGCAAGTTTAAAACGTGGACTTCAACTCCCAGAATTCCTGAGCTAACATGACTGAGAAGGAAACCTGGGAGTTGAAGTCCACAAGTCTTAAAGCTGTAAAGTTTGAAGACCCCTGTTTCTAAATCATTGGTATGCAGTTCTAAAGAACATGAATACCTACAAAAATTAGAAATTTCCCAAAACAAAATAGGCTACATTTGTAAATCCAGGGAAGCTGCTATATCACTGTATGCACTCCATTTTGAAGTCTCCAACCATTAGTATTCAGCTTTTTTTTCTCTCTTGAAATGGGATATAGATGTCCAATAAGGAATGGCTAAGGTACTAAGTAAGGGTCCTCTTTATTAGTAGCCTAATGAAGAGAAGGCTTAGGGGTGACATAATAGTTATCTTCCAATATTTGAAGAGCTGTCATCAGGAAGAAGGGATTGATGTATCAGTGGATGGAAGTTTATCAGAGGGAGACCTAATCTGGAACTAAGAACAAATTTCTTAACAGTGGGAACAATTAGTCAATGGAACAGCTTGTGTCCTGGAGTTGTGTGTGGTTTGTTGTTGGAAGTTTTTAAGAAAAGACTGGACAACCATTTGTCCAGAATTGAATAAGTATTCCTGCCTTGGGCAGGGGATTGAACTTAATCTTCTTCTAAGGTCTCCTTCAGCCCTACCGTATGTAATCTTAACCGTAACCTCCAAAAAGTTTTAAAGAACTATAAACATACTTAAAGCAGGATAATGATTTTTTGACAGTATCTTGTATTTAGGTAACTTGTAAAATTTTTGTTTTATTTAGTCAGGACATCAGGCCAGGAATGCCGATGTTGAGACGTGTGAAGGAAACTTTTAAAAAAGAGGAAAAAGTAAAAGAAGCTAACCAGAAAAGTAGACAAAAGAGCATCAAAGAACAAGAAAAAGAGCAACGTGAAATGTTTTTAAATGTTGCTTTGGGGAATGAAAATAAAGGTTTTGCTATGCTCCAGAAGATGGGGTACAAAAGTGGCCAGCCTCTTGGCAAAAGTGGTGAGTTTTTCCACATCCATTTTGAACAGTGACTATGATAAGGAATCAAGTTTTAATGCCCCATAAATAGTTGTGCTGATATAAAATCTGCAGCTGACACAATAATGGAAAAGGGAGCCAGAGACATCTAGCAATTTACTTGTTACATTTATATTCTGCATTTCTTCAACATAACACATTAGTTCTCTTTCTTTGCTCTCAATTTTACTTTCTCAACAACTCAATGAAATAAATTAAGACTACTCCAGAAGTTGCTTAATTAACTTTTTGTCTGGGATTTGAGCTTTGAGTTCTTGCCAATTCTAACCCAACCTTCTAATCTCTGCCATTGTCTGTTGATACATTGGAGAAAAAAAACAGAATTCATGAAGTCAGTCGACTTGGGAAGATTACAAAAAAATGGAGTGTCTTTCTGAGTTCCTTAAGACCAGACAACCAGTATGGTCTTGCAGGCTAACCTGCTTCAATTAAACAAATTGTTGAGTTCATAGAAGACAAAACAGGGTATAAATCTAATAAATTTAAAAAATATACATATAGGAGGGAATACAGTAAATACTATTGTTATTAATATTTTAAATTTGTGTACCACCCAGTTCTCAATAACGATGCAGCTTACAGCAATCAAACAAAGGTATTACAATAAAATAAAAAAGATAAAGATAAAAGATGGCAAGTACAATGATGCTATTTTGTTATTTTATTGTTATTTTGTTATTTTACTAATAGCAAATACATTTTTTCCTTCCGCAGGAAAGGGGATAGTTGAGCCCATTCCTCTGAATATTACCACAGGTTTGTGAAATATCTGACCTTTTTTCTTTCATTTAAACATGGCATTGTTCAATCCATCATGGCATTGCTTGTATTTGGGACAGGAAGAAGCGGGCTTGGCCATGAAGAATTGCAAAAACGAAAAGCTGTGGAAAAGCTGGAAAACTACAGAAAAAAAATGCATGTGAAAAAACAAGTGGAAAAGCAGACAACTGAGCTCTTCAAGTAATGTTCTCCATTTATGTTATTCCTCTCACAGTTTCTCTTAATTGCTAATGCCATAATTAGGCAAGAGCTGTATTTAACCTGGACAGCATGTATTTTGTGTGTTGAAGGTCCTTGGTATAAATCCTGGCACTATGAGATAAAGCTGAATAAAATCCAGAATTTTACAGAATTAATGCTGATTGCTGTATACCTAATTCAGCACTCAGCATGACCCAACATGATCATTGTGGAAAGATGCTGGGGACTTCCAGCTGTTCCTGGAGGATCTCAGATTCTTTCCTGTCTTAAAAAACAATATTAGGGATGAAGCTACTCTGTTTTAGTTCATACATTGAGTTTATTAATATCCAGAATAGGAAAAATGTTCTTATAAAAATACTGATTGTGGTTTTGTCATTGTTTTATTAAGAATGAGATTGAAAACCAAGCAGGAGCAACTGCAAGTAAAACGGGACCTCGAGAAAAGTCAGAAAGTCTGCCAACAGTTAGATACACAGAAAGTAAGTTTAAATTAAACTTTTATTTATGATTTTGGCTTGTGGAGGCTTATGAAAATCAGAGTTTAAGCCCTGCCTTGATCTACCTACTTTAGCCTTCCAAATATATAGAGTTCAACAAACTAAGTAAACATTTTACAAGAACCTTGTTGCAAATATGTACCCTGTTTCTCCAACAATACGGCCTCCCCCAATAGGAAGTCCCAGCATGTTTTATAGGCATGAAATGAAATTAAGCTCCTCCCAAATTAAGGCCTATATTAAAACATGCGAAATGGGGGGGAAGGGTGGGGGGCTTGCTGTTAGGAAGTACTTTTGTTGCACACCTGGATATGGTGCTGCCTGTGTTGATCCGGATACCAAGTGCCTCACCAACGCTGAGGTCAACATCCAAGCCGTCGCCACCCACCCGCCCAAAGATGCAAGGGGGGGGGAATTAAGTCACCCCTGATAAGACAGCCTTGCCATTTTTGGGGGACTCAAAAAAAAATAAGACCCAGCCTTATTATATGAGAAACACCGGTATCAGTGTAGATACATTTGGTACGTCCATGAGTTGATTTTTTTTAATTTAAAAAAAAAGTCTTTTAGATTTATACAAATGATTGGCCTGGAATCATCGGTCAGCAAGCAGGAGGCTGTTCACAAGACTGCTACCAACAAGAGCAACTTTTTGAAAGATTTCTTTTTTAGTGCTGCAATGTAATATGCTTAAAATATCAACACTATGATCCATGCTGTAGTGCCTTGGGCTGCATTTATATTTCTATTATTATTATTATTATTATTAACTGAGTGTACATACAACCCTTTCTATAAAAGTAATGAAGCAGTTTGTAGAATGAGAATCCAATGCAGAGTATTAGAAACAATACTGCACAACAGTATATCATTCCAACATCTAGATGAAAAGCAAACATTGGGGAGTTCTGTAGGAAAAATATCATAACCCAAATACTCAAGCTGAAATTAACTACCATGCTGGAGGTATCAGTGGTTGTGCAAGCAAGGTTTATAGTCCTGGCTACTGCATACATGAAATAATTTTCCAGCAAATGTAGTAGTAACTGGCAGCTAGCAGATTGTAGAGACTGAATGTAACATGACTCAATCCTTACACATTATTTATGGAGAAGTGACAACTTGCAGCAACGGAAGCTTGTAGAACAGCCTTCATTGGAATTACAAGTAGTCCTGAACTTGCAATCTAAATTGGGATTGGAAATTTTGTAGTTCAGCAAGGTGGTCATTAAATGAGATACACCTGATTTTATGACTTTTTTTTTGCCATGGCCATTAAGTGAATCACACAGTCATTAAGCAAATCCAATCTCCCCCCCCCCCCCCATTGACTTGGCTTGTCAGAAGCCAGCTGAAAAGGTCGGAAATGGCAATTCAATGACTTGAGGACACTGCAACTATTGTAAATACCTGCAGATTTCCCAGCAATTGAATTTTGATCACATGACTGTGAAGATGCTGCAACAGTTGTAAGCGTGAGGACTGGTCATAAATCATTTTCTTCAGAACCAAACTTTGAATACTTACTAAATGAATGGCTGTAAGCCTGCATAGTAATCTAAAATTGAAATTGAGAAATGAAGATGTAAGGTGACCTCACACAGTTAGGTTTGCCTAGGATCTCTGAATTACTTTACCCAGCAGTTTCATAATATATATGTGAAAAAGCATTGTGGATGGAATTCTACATTCCCTGCAGTTTAAACATTGCAGGTCTAAGCAGACCTGGCACAGTGATACTATGAAAGTAGAACTCACCTCATCACCAAAAAATCCATTTTAAAAGGATAATCTGATTGATAATATGAAATAGACCACAAGGTCTCAGAAATCAAGAGCTTTATTAATATGCAGTGTCTCCTAAAATTTCTCTTTGTGTTTCATATAATTTTTTGTCACTTGGGCAAAGGTTACAGCATCTAAAAAAAATCTAATAGTGTAGAGTATGAGTTATTGGCCATGTTTTTATTTAAGGGCCTTGAAGTCCCCAAGGAGGTTTGGTATTGGTTAAAGCCAAAAACTGAAGAAGACAAGGATGAAGAAGAGGAGGAGGAGGAAGATGAACTCAATGTAAGTACATGTTCAGATATTGTTTTAGCAATTGTCTTTGGTAGACTGGCTGGTAATTCTTTATATTATGATGCTCCACAGTGATCACCAAACTAGGTGAGACATAAATATATTTACTGCCAGGAAATATATTGAACAAAATGCATGTGTTCTCATCACTCTTGACTGAGTTTGGTTTAGCTTGAGTGCATCCATGTATGTGTGCATCAGCACAATATACATTGATTGCTCTATGATGTGCCGTGAAAGCAGTTTCTGCTCTTAGAGACCACATAGATTTTCTTCATAATGGTCTGTCCCTCACCTGGTCCTTCAGATTTTCCAACAGTGTAACCTTTGCCACTATAACTGTGTTCCATTTTGCTGCTGGTAGTCCTGTTTCCTGAGTCATAATAGTATAAGCTCTGGTATTTCAAAAATAGTATAGGACAGGGGTCACCAACATTTTGGATCTCAGGGACCACCAAAGTCATAATTTTAAATCCCAGGGAGCAGAGTCCCTGGGAAAATCCCCCAAAAAGTCTGCTGGAAAATTTCCCACCCTGTTTTCCTACTGATCAATCATTATTTGGGATCGTGGGATAATGGCTCCAGCTCTGTTCTCAGGGGGGAGGGGGGGAGGCTTTTGGCTTCATGCAAGGAAAGCAGCAGAAGTCTTTCTTTCTCTCCCCCAAATTCTCTCCGCCAGAAATTAATCTGAGACTTGTCGCACCAGCGCAGCCTCTTGGAGCAGGATGCCTTGCAGGGTCCCAAAGACTCATTTCTGGCGGAGTTTGGGGGAGAGAAAGAAACATTTTTGCTGCTTTCCTTGCATGAAGCAAGAAGTGGAAAGAAGCAGCTCAGTGGCCAGGCCAGGTGTGTGGGGCAAGTTCCCCCCCTTTGCCCTTTCCCCCCTCCCCTCACTACGTATTGTTTGCAATGCAAGCGACACAAACCTTGTGTTCCCGTGGGCCATGTGGACAGTGCAGCCTTATGTTCCTGCGCCGCCCTGGATTTATTGCTTTGGGGGGTGCTTTGGGGGTGACATTTCTCTGTGAATTACCAAAATGGTTGGCAACCACTGGTATAGGGTATTTACGCTTTTGAACTTTGGTACTTGAGAAGACTCCTTAGAATACTATGAACAATCAAGAAAAGAAACAAATTGATCATAGAACAAATCAGCCTGAAGTTCTCACTCAAGTCATAAAGAACCAAGCTCAATTGATTCTTTTTCAAAGATATTTTATGAAGGCCTTAGTTCTCTGGAAAAGGCTCTAATGCTGGAAAAGGTGGAAGGAAAGAAGAGGAAGGCCAACAGAAAAGTGGATGGGTTTAGTTACAGTGGCAATGAGGGCACGTTGAGAGATCTGAAAGACCATGTTTGGGTTAGATCATTATGGGGAAAAATCTATTGATCACTAGGAGTCAAAAAATGATTTGTTAGCATATAATGAATTATATATAATGTATGTTTTGATGAAGTGCCATCAAATCTATAGACTTACTGACATCATTGATCAATCCTTTTCATGCATGATTTTATGTGCTCATAAATAAGATGCACCTCAGTTTTTCTTCTAGTAGTAAGAAATAAGAAGTAATAAGAGACATTAAGAGTCCTAAAACAGTCATTTAATAGGAGCAGCAAAAGTGGAAGTTAAACATTCTAATTTATTTAATGTCACCTTTCATTGCCAAATCAATGATTACACGTCTTTCTCAGATTGTTTGATCTATTCAATGGCATTTAAAGATCTATTTATTGGTGCTTTTCCAGAAATCAGAAAAGTTAATCAGTTTAACAACTTATTTAAGAGAGGAGTATCTCTATTGCATCTGGTGCGGAACAGCCTACCAAGGTAAACCTAAACTGTTTTTTTAAAAATATCAAACAATTCAATCAGAAATAACTGTGGAATTTGCTTCTTTGTTCATGATCTATTTTGATTGCATTGCTTTTTTATTACTTATTTTCTAGGGTTTTCCTTGAAAACTTCGATATTTCAGAATGTTTTACAATAGTCATGGATCTTTTATGTAAAAAAAAATCTTTTAATGGCCTAGTATGGCTGTGTTTGCTATGGTGTAAGTCAGCAAAAGGAGAAGAAAATGGAGAGGAAATCCAATTTTACCCTGAAAGTGCAGATGTATTGATGCAAGGGCTGATGAACTGATCTTACTGCTAGCAAAGAGCATTGTGGAATTATAAGTAGACAGCATTCCCATTAGCCAAGCCTTGTATATAGGCATTGTTGGGGGACATGCTGCTGGTCTAACTCAACATTGGGGTGAGAAGGACAGAAAAGAAAACAAGGAGAAATAAGAAGAGGCAACTACAAGGACTCTTGTAGAAGGAAGTGGCTTGAAAGAAAAAAATAGAGTAAAGCTGCAATCACTGTGCAGGGCGGTAGTTGATTCCCAGGTGAGGGAGAAAAAAAGTCAACTATTAGTTTCCCTGGAGGAAGAGAAATAAAGTCCCAGAGAAGATATGTTCACCAAAGTACAAATCAGGAAAGAAAGAGATTGGATAAAAGTTGGGATCTTACTCTAAATAAATTTGTAAATTACAAAGAAGGATAAGCTTTCATTCACCATCTCAGTTTCTCTATGTTGATTGCCTCTCATGAAAACCTAAACATTATTCCAATTTTAAGAGCCCAGTCGCACTGTGCCAATCTCCTAAGAGTATTGTTCTGAGGTCAGAATAAACCTAGGTGTCCTGTTCTAACCTTGGAATAAAACTTGGAAATTTAAAGAAGAAATAAACTTGGAACTGCCCATTTAGAGTATTCAGTGCTTGAAATAAAATTCAGAATAGTCAACTCAGAACATTTCAGATGCACTATTTGCTTTATTTGAAACAAAATACATTTTCCATTTCAAACAAAATACATTTTCCATTTCAAAATTCTAATCTAGTACTGGATGCATATATTTGCTTGTAAATTCTGCAAATTTCTATTTTTTTTTATTTTGCAGATCAAGAAGATCTGTCTTCAAATTGCCCTGGGACCACCTATACAGATCATGAATAAATCTTTAAAAATTCAAAACAATAGCAAAATTTTGTAGTTTCAATGAGGAGCAGAGCTGTGAACTATGTTGGTTCTCTATTTTTCATTGAGCAAATTCATCGTTTCTCAATGCTCTATGTTTGGGTATAAAATGGGTTTTCTGCTCTATTTAAAAATTATTTGGAATAGGAACTAATTTGTTATTTTTCCAAGTTATTGTTTTTTTTAAATGCTATGTTTATTTCTGAAAAACAAAATTAAAATTAACATAATTGACTAGATGGTGTAGATTCAATAAATGCATGGTTTGGTTTCAGCAAAGTAAAAATTACAAGAAACCCTAAAACGATAATGAATTTAACTGTTTGAAGATCATTCTGTTTAGGTTCACAATAAAACTTTGAACAGAAGATTTGATGAGGGGCTCATGGAAAATAATCCATTCTTCAACATACACAAAACTTTGTGCTTTTCTTCTCTTTATTAAAGTTTCTTAGCTTTTTTAACCAAAGTTATTGGGCAACTTTGAGTTAATGCATAGACATGCAGCTGTGATTTGGTTTATGCACCACCATTCCTAAGTTAATCATTGATTTGAGTTTATTTTAAGCTTCTTGCAATCTGAATAACTTTTCTACAAAAAGTTGACCAAAAGCAGGAATAACCTGGCTGACAGCATAATGCTGTCTTCAGTCTTAGCCCTGGCGGGGTTCCTTTGAACTAATCGACATGTCACATGTTGTGATTTAGCCATTTATCTTATTTTTTCAATGGTTTTTTTCAGAGATTCTGCACGGGTCTTCTCCCAAGTTGTCTAGAACAAAATGATCTTTAGTAGCCAGCAAAACAAGTACTTAAGCTTTAACTAGTTCACATAGTTTAATATGGCTACAAATTCACACTGGAATTCTTCCAAGTTGTTAGCTTCCGAACCAAGATATTTTTGTAAATGGAGATCGAAAATCTGAGATTCAAGGAACTACCACATATAATAATAGAGTTCATCTGTTAAATACTTATTGTAGTCTAGCTCAGCCTTTCTCAATTTTTTTACTTTGGAAAACCCTTGAAATAATTTCCAAATCTTAGGAAACTGCTGCATACAAATTTCCATGGTTCAGTAAAACCATGCCTTTATTATATCTACAGGTCACAATTCATTGACATGTTCATAAGATATACATATAATAATCCACTAATAGTCTGTTTTTGAGCCAAAATTTTTGTGGATCTACTTATTTTGACCAACGTATTAATCTTTCCTTTTGGTTTGATTCCTCCTCCATCTTATAGGATATAATTTCTAATGTTAGTCAGTAGATGCAGGTAGAAAAAACTTCAAATTTCCCTTTAAAAAAACAATCCTTGGTTTCTTGCAGACCTGCAGACCTGGTTTAATACAGTACTGCAAGCTACTCCTAGTGCAATTTGGCAGATCGAATCTCACCAGGCTCAAGGTTGACAGCCTTCCATCCTTCCAAGGTGGGTAAAATGAGGACCCAAATTGTTGGGGGCAATATGCTAACTCTGTAAACTGCTTTGAGAGGGCTGTAAAGCACTATAAAGTGGTATATAAGTCTATTCATAGTAATAGCACTTACTTATACACTGCCTAGTGCTGGAAGGCTGAGTCAACCTTGAGCCTGGTGAGTTTCAATCTGCCAAATTGCAGGCAGCTGGCAATCAACAGAAATAGCCTGCAGTACTGCATTCTAACCACTGCGCCACCATAGTTCTTAAACTATCAAAACACAAATGCAAGTTAGCATATTAGAATGTATTCTATAAATCTGTTTTAGAAACAACATAATTATAAGCACTGTTAGATGCATTACTTTTGATTTTAAGATAAATGAAAGCTAAGTGCAATTAGATGCATTGTCTTTCCAAAACGATTGCCCATGTATGCATTGCAAATTAAAAGGTTGATTTATGGATTTACATCTACAGTTCTGCAAAAGAAACCAACCCATATCATCTATAACATTTTCATAAATCAATACTGTAGTATCTATATGAAGCTCCAATAGCATTCATTTGCAAAGATTCAAAAAATCTGAAAGGAAGTGAATACTCTCGTCATAAAACTGTAGATTAATCACATTATACTATTTTTCACAAAGCAAAAGATGGCAACTAACACTTGATTATGTAACTTGAGTAGTTCCATGAGTTAGAAGAATAGTATTAAGTTCCCTAGACAATATTAACTGTATAGCAACAGTATTGGAATGGCACATTAAAACTCTTTGTAAAAAAAAAATCCAGATACTTCAGATTGCCATTATGCATTTGCATACAGGATGAGATTAAAAGGTCTTGCAAAGTTCACAAAATGCATTCTTTCTATTTCCATTAGATCTTCCCATTCTACTGAAGTTCTTTGCGTTTGACTTCTCAGGAAATCCCAAATATAGCAATGAGTAACCCAATCCTTCACATTTCGATGGGTCTCGCAATCTGTGTATTCAGACATCAGGAAAAGCAAAAGAGACATGAACCCAAAACCTACACTTTGACAAATTCACTAATAAGTGTGTAGTATGTGAGGTTGATCTTTTAGGATTTTCAAAATATCAGCTGCTGATGGTCTTTGAGTTGGCTCTTTGGAAAGCAGTTGCATAATTAGATAAGCCTGTAAATGAAGAGGGGGATATTATAAAAATTAAGAAATGAACATGGAATTAAGAAAAACATAAAAAAAATTAAAAAGATGTTTTACAATAGTATACCTCTTTTGTAAACCTCTTGGTGAATATTTTTGGAAGTTTTCCTTCTTTAATGTTGGGCCATTCCTGAAAAATCAGAGTATATTTAAAGTACACAACTCTAAAGGATTTGTGCTAAAGTTCATAAATCTAGCCAGCTCTCCCAAAAGTAGTTTACCAATCTAGTAACAGAAAAATCCCACATTAAAACAGCTAAGAGTATTTGCTTTTGTAAGATGCTTTCTAGAACAGGTCCTCAGTCACTGATCCATGGACCAGCACCAGTCCATGGCATGCCAGAAACCAGGTTGCACAAACAACCAAAGCCGCCTTCACGAGATGCAGTCGGCAAACAAAACCTCACCCCACCCTCTCCAGTTCACGGAAAAACCACAGAACCAGAGAAAATAAGACTACAAATGTGTGCATGCAGAAAGACTATTTGGTGTTGTAGCATAGGGATGCACACTTATGCTTGTATTCATAAGCATATAAAACAGTAATATGTATATTACAAATAATATAAATATATATGAAATAGGCCTAGTTCCAATCCACAGATCTACAGACACTTTCTAGGCCTGTAAAAAGTTACAAAATCTTCACTGATATATAAATTAACAGACACCCATGGAACTTCCCAACTCAAATATGTGATGCCAGATATGTACAATTCTGCCCAGCTTTGTAACAAAATGTTTATAACCCAAAAGCCTACTTCAGAACTCTGTATCTACAATATGTATATAGTAGCCAATAATAGTAGTAGCCAACCCCTATGCCTTTAATCAGCAGATGAAAGAAAATTTGAAAACTTTAATACTTTTCTTTCAACAATAATCTTTCTCCCCATATATCTGTTACGAGTCTTACACCAAGGCATTCTATTGGTGAATATGATGAGCAGATAGCTTTTCTCTTTTTGTTCAGCTTGTTAATGTATACTTTTTTGGAGTTATCTATTTTAATTTATTTTTCAAACATTACATTAAGTAAGTCAGTCTAAAAAGCAGCTTGAACACTGAAACAGCTTGAAAAAGCAGTTTTCCCTATCTTTATTGAGAAATACATGCAAGGCAGATGAAAGGAAAAAAGTGGATTATTTACCTTACATTTCTCACTGCCAGTGTAAAATGGGAAAAGCATTTCGTACAAAATTAATCCTAATGGAAAGATATCTACTTTCTTGTCATAATTGCTTCCTTCCTAATGGAGAACATAAC
Source organism: Laticauda colubrina (assembly GCA_015471245.1). Taxonomy (NCBI): domain Eukaryota; kingdom Metazoa; phylum Chordata; class Lepidosauria; order Squamata; family Elapidae; genus Laticauda; species Laticauda colubrina. Next base: position 19,614,125 of record BLBF01000018.1, read on the forward strand.
ACAAGGATATTAGATACTTCAAACGTAAAAACAAAGAACAGGGTGAATTAGTGAATTTTGTTTCAAAGATGTGTGCAACATTCAATCAGCTTTTTATAGTTTCTAGAAGCAAAATAATTGTATACAATCTTATGCTGTTGAGGAAGAATGCATGAGAATAAATAATAACATAATAAAAGTTAATTTTTAGCATAAGGTTATTTGGAAAAATTCTAGACAATTTTAGATGAAATGGAACAATGTAATGCTTTTTTGGGGGGGAGGGTTATTGACTTATAAGAGTCTCACTTTAAATTATAGCACAGTAGAGAGAACTTACAAATGGAAAACTATATAAATAGTCCTCAACGTACAACCATTCATATAGTAACAGTTCAAAGTTACAATGGCACTAAACATTATTTGTGACCAGTTTTCACACTTAACCACCATTGTAGCATCTTTATGGTCAAAATTCAGGGACTTGGATTAAAATAGATCAAAGGTTTGAAGAATCTGCAATTGGGTTAAACCAACAGAAAAATTTCATGAGGATGCATACAAGAGAGAAGTTAAATATGTGGATGAGATAAATACCTAACTTATTAATGGATTTGATGGAGAAAAAGTTTTACCTAAGAAATGGAAGCATATCAGAAAATGTGCAAAAACCTATTAATGTGAAAGTGAGGATGCACATGCACATGCACGCTCACTGGCTGTTTCTGCAGCCCGGTTGCAAACCGCTCATAGCCCACCAGTAGGCCATACAACACAGTGGGGAACCCTGGTTTACAGACAATATTTTGCACTTTATAAGAGCATGGAAGCAGCCCATGGAGTTTCTGCAAGTTTAATACAATAACAGTCTGTTAATGAAGATTTTAAGATCAATTCATCTTGGGAGGCTATTAGTAATTAGGTTTCTTTTTTCAGCTAACAAATATTGGGTCTATTTGATATCAACTTTCTACATTTGAGATATCTTTCAAAGAATTGTGATGTCAAATATAATAAATATTGCAGTTATAGATGTGAAATTTTACAGTTATTTGTAGACTCACAAATCTAGGGGAGGGGATCCATTAGCTTTAATTATAAATATCTGTCAACTTTCAACCAGGGTGGATGAAGTATGTTTAATGTTGGATTTATACATGTTATGTACATTTTTATTATTATTATTATTTTGTGTTTATATTTTTTGTCTTTTTTGTTGTTCTTGTCATTTTTTAATATTTTATCTTTGGAAAAAATAAAAAAAATAAGGCAATTAGAAACTGGCATATATTTATGAGAGTTACACTATCCTGGGTCACATGATCACCATTAGTAACCTTCCTAGTCAGCCACTGACAAGCAAAGTCAATGGGAGAAGCCAGATTCACTTAATGACTGCATGATTCACTTAACTGCAGTGATTTGCTTGACAACTGTGGCAAAAAGGTCATAAAATTGGGCAAAACTTACTTAACTACCTTGTCAGCAACATAAATTTTGGGCTCAGTTGTGGTCATAAATTAAGGACTACCTGTACATCCAACAGAAATAAGCAAATGCATTGCAAAAGGATTTTTGCAATTTCAGGGCGTACACCAAAATAATTATTAATAATTACCTGCTCAGGTGCCATGTAATTCCATGTTCCCTTGTTCATTGTCCGTTGTCCATTAGTGACACCTAATGTTACCAACCCAAAATCACCTATTTTTATGTGATTTTCACCATGAAAAAATACATTTAGAGGCTGTAAAAGAAAAAAAGTAGAGTGAGAAAACATATACTTAGGCATACAAAGAACAAATATTTTTTTCCTAGGACAGCAGTGGTCAATTTGGGCACAGATTCTGGGATTACAAATACATTTTTTTGCAAATAAATGAATCTGCAAATACCAAACCTGCAAATAATCAGGACTGCCTAAACCAGATAGGAAAAGTAAAAGCGAACAAAGTCAGAAGCAAAGGCTATGTGATCAGATTTATTTTGTTAAGAAAATACATGTAAAAACCTATTTTGAGAAATGGAAGTTTTTACTCCCTAAAATAGAAGAGTGAGAGAAAGAGTCATAAGATTTGAGCCTTGGGAGTGTTTTATATATAATTACTAAATTTTAGAGCAGGGGTGTCCAACCTTAGGAACTCTTAAGAACTGTGGACTTCAACTCCCAGAATTCCAGTTGAAATCCACAAGTATTAAAAGTTACCAGGATTTGTCACTCCTACTCTACAGCTTTGTTTGGTTGTTTAACTTCTATGCTACCCATCTAGCTGACATGACTCTAGAGGACTTATTCACCAAATGAAAATACCATATAAAAATTAATACAATAAATAAAACAATAAATTTAGCTGGTTGCCTTCTTCATAAAGGGTTCTTCTAATACAGGTGAAAGTCGAAAAATTAGAATATCGTGGAAAAGTTCATTTATTTCAGTAATGCAACTTAAAAGGTGAAACTAATATATGAGATAGACTCATTACATGCAAAGCAAGATAGTTCAAGCCATGATGTGTCATAATTGTGATGATTATGGCTTACAGCTCATGAAAACCCCAAATCCACAATCTCAGAAAATTAGAATATTACATGCAATCAATAAAACAAAGATTGCACATAGAATATCGGACCTCTGAAAGTATAAGCATGCATATGTACTCAGTACTTGGTTTGGGCCCCTTCTGCAGTAATTACTGCTTCAATGCAGCATGGCATGGAAACTATCATCCTGTGGCACTGGTGAGCCTGTGTTATGGAAGACCAGGATGCTTCAATAGCAGCCCTCAGCTCTTCTGCATTTCTCTAATCTTTCTCTTGGCAATGCCCCATAGATTCTCTATGGGGTTCAGGTCAGGCAAGTTTATTGGCCAATCAAGCACAGTAATCCCATGGTCATTGAACCAGGTTTTGGTGCTTTTGGCAGTGTGGGCAGGTGCCAAGTCCTGCTGGAAAATAAAGTCAGCATCCCCTTAAAGCTCATCTGTGGAAGGAAGCATGAAGTGCTCCAAAATCTCCTGGTAGACGGCTGCATTGACCCTGGACTTAATGAAGCACAGTGGACCAACACCAGCAGATGACATGGCTCCCCAAATCAACACAGACTGTGGAAACTTCATACTGGACTTCAAGCATTTTGCAGTGTGTGCCTCTCCATTCTTCCTCCAGACTCTGGGTCCTTGGTTTCCAAATGCGATGCAAAAGTTGCTCTCATCAGAAAAGAGGACTTTGGACCACTGAGCAACAGACCAGTTCTGTTTTTCTTTAGCCCAGGTAAGACACTTCTGACGTTGTTTGTTGTTCAGGAGTGGCTTGACAAAAGGAATACGACATTTGAAGCCCATGTCCAGGATCCATCTGTGTGTGGTGGCTCTTGATGCACTAACTCCAGCCTCAGTCCACTCCTTGTGAAAGTCCCCAACTTTTGAATGGCCTTTGAATGGCCTTTTCCTGACAATCCTCTCCAAGCTGCGGACATCCCTGCTGCTTGTGATCCCTTTTCTTCCACCCTTTTCCCTTCCATATAACTTTCTATTCATGTGCTTTGATACAGCACTTTGGGAACATCCAACTTCTTTTGCAATTACCTTTTGAGGCTTTCCCTCCATATGGAGGGTGTCAATGATGGTTTTCTGCACAACTGTCAGGTCAGCAGTCTTTCCCATGACTGTAATTCATACTGAACCAGACTGAGAGACCATTTAAAGGCTCAGGAACCCTTTGCAGGTGTTATGTCTTCATTAGCTGATTAGAGTGGAATACTTTGAGCCTAGAATATTGAACCTTTTCACAATATTCTAATTTTCTGAGATTGTGGATTTGGGGTTTTCATGAGCTGTCAGCCATAATCATCTTAATTATGACACACATCGCGGCTTGAACTATCTTGCTTTGCATGTAATGAGTCTATCTCATATGTTAGGTTTACCTTTTAAGTTGCATTACTGAAATAAATGAATTTTTGCATGATATTCTAATTTTTCAAGTTTCACCTGTATCTGTGCAAAATTGCTTATAGGAACTCTGAATCTCTGGCTCTGATCTTTATAATTCAAGTAAAAATCTGAGTAAAGCTTGATATAATGCAAAAACTAAATAAGAGTGAAGGAAAGGGTTATGGTTCACTCATTTTTTTTCTACATGTTGATTTGTAAAACTAAAATACATATAATTAGATATAAACCCTAAGCTGAAAGATATCCCCGTCTTTCATTTAGAAACTCAAGACAGCATTTAGCACTTTTCCTATTTTTGTCCCCTCAACTACCCATGAAGTAGTTTGGACTGAGAAAGAGTACCTGACCCAAGGCAGTTTTCTGTAATTGGGGGATAGACTGTCCCTAGGTCACACTCCAATAATATAGTAATTACATAAAACCAACTGTCACCAAAATCTAAACCTAAATCTCGGGCTTAATTTCTAAATTTTGCATCATTGAGATCTTCCACATATTGTATGCATGGCTTCTTTCCTCTCTGCAATAAAGCAAATGATCTAGACTATTAACTCCTGAGACTTGTGATGTTATCCAGGCCTGAATCCAAGGCTGAATTTCAGGAAAAATACTAAAGTTTTAGGGCCAGGTCTGATATTTTACATAAAGGAAGAAAGTCACATTTTTTTCCTGGGTAATGAGTGTTTCACAGAAAACAAGAAGCCTATATAATTCAGTCAAAATTCTTAATATTGTATACCAGTGGTGGGATTCAACCGCTTCGCACCAGTTCGGGAGAGTTAACTTTCTGAGCAGTTCAGCAAACCGGCTGTTGGGAGAAATCTTCCAACAATCTTTTGTTTTTCCCACCTTAAGGGGTTAATCCTGTCAGGAAGACAGGAAGGAGACTTTCTAGTGTGCTTCTGCCTGTTGTTTTTAGCCTAATCCTGCTTATTGCCCTGCTTAAGTGTTTTCAGAAACTGCCTCTTCAGCTAAGCCTTCTTAAATTGTAACAGCTGTTAATGGTTCTTGGCAGTACACTCAGACTTTCTGAACGGCTTCTCTGGAGGGTTTGGTGTTTTTTTTTTTTTTTTTGTATGCTGGTACTTTTATTCCAGGGCTTGTCTTTTTTTAAAGGGGAAGGGTTGTTTTAAGCTTTTTACACTGCTTTAGTAGTTCCTGACACTTTCCTTTTGAAGTGTACTTCCAACATGGCTAAATCCCCTCCCAGCCACCTCTTCCATTCCCAATTAAAGGTCGGAGGGAGTGATCATGGGCCTCTTTCTTCCCTGGATTCATAATCTTCTCTAAATCGAGCAATCTGGCTAGTTTTTTGCTTCTTTGTTTGTTAAAAAAAAAGAAGGGCTTCAATAGATCTTCCCCCCTCCCCACTGATAGAAAAGCAGTATTTTGAATTGTTGACATTACGCACCTTGAGATCTCTATGAATTAAATTCTTAGAATGAATATAATCCACTCCTTCCACTATTTGCTCAAATAGAATTAAAGAAACATCTTTGCAAGAATCTCCCTTTTTTTGATATAACCAATCCGATAGATTTCCTTTTTCACAAAGTTCCATTTGAATGAAGAGGCAATTATATTTCTCTGAGCTGTGAAGAATATAAGACAAAAAAAAGACAATAATATTAAAACTATCTACCTCCCAATTGCTTTATGGACATCAGTGGTAGGACCAATTGTTTGCACTTATCTAACTATTTTGTTTATTTATGGGGTTCAAATACAGCTAAGAACTCCATGATATAACTCACCATGTTTCAAGTAAAGTTCTGAACTATCAGGAAAAGCCAATGGATGACAGAAAGTTCAATTTAATTTAGATAAAAAATTTACTGACTTGCATACAGAAAATATACAATAAAATTATTTCTTCTTAAAGGCTAAATAAATGCAGGCACTCCTGATGAGGATTTCTCTTCCTCTTCTGTAGCTGCATCTCCAAGATCAAAATGGTTCCTCTATTCTTGTAGCCTTCCAGAACCTTGGCAAGGTCCTAGGAGAGATAATAATTTGAGAGGGCCTGGTGCTAGAATATGAGGATTTTGTCAAGAAGTAGTTATTGTTTGATTGTATTAATGCTCGAATGCATTATTACTCTATTGTTATAAGAATATCCATCATTCACAGGCTTGTTGGGTTGGTCGGGGTGGGATTCTACTGGTTTGGACCAGTTCAGAGAACCAGTAAATTGGGCCTCTGGCTGGCCCTGCCCTTCTCCGCCTGCTTCTTTGTTCCCTGCCCAGTCAGTCCTTATCGCACATGCACGACATCACATGCATGCACGACATCACTGCCTGGCTGAATAATTCTGGGAGTGGAAGTCCACTAGCCTTAAAGTTGCCAAGTTTGGAGACCTCTGTATTAAAGGCTCATCTGTGTCTGAGTAGATAAAGATCACAAAGTTTTTGAGGGTGAGACTCATAGGAGAATTTCTGAAAAGGAAAACCACATTGGAATCTAAGAATGAGGATGAGTCAGAAGACAGATGGAATTGAAAAAAAGACCAAAAGTATGTCCGATGGTTATAAAGTCCACACTCATTCATTGCCTGTGAGATATAGAAAATTGCCACTAACTTAATGTAAGTGCTTTTCTTAAATCTAGTTAAATAGAGAATTCCTGGTGCTTAAAAACAGAGGGGTATAAATATGTTAACAAGTCACATATGTTAAGCAAAGATACTTGAACCTGGAAAAGTGAAATTGCTTTTTAATGTCTGTTAAATTAATTTTTTAAAAAAGTATGAGTAAATAAGGTTTAGACTCCTTTGTTTTCTTGGAAGGGTATTCCCTTTTCAGAGCAGGGATTCCTTTTCTTTCCTTGCCCCCGCCCTGGGATTTCTTTGGCACAACTTTATCTTTTTCCCTCCTCTGGGCTTTTTAAAAAACAAACCCTCTCCCTCCCCACATACAGAGAGGTTGGATCTTTCTTTTCTCCTGGCCCATTCAAGCAACACCCATGCAAATGACTTAGAGTTGGCCACACTCACCCAGTCAAAAGACTAAGCCATGCCCAGCCAGTCACATCACCACCAAGCCACACCCAAAAATTAAACCACGCTCATAGAACCAGTTGTTAAGAAATTTGAATCCCACCCCTGATTAAAGCATTTCAACATAAACTCTGATATGGAAATGTGAACAATTTGACTCTGTGATACTGCTCCATGCCAACTTTCCTTTTTTTTAAATTTTAGCTTGCTTTGTAATAAAAGGAAATACACTTTCTGCCTATTTATGTTCAATATAAGTTGAATGCATTTAAGACTGCAAGATATAAGTCTGAATGGAATAAATTGAGTGGAATATGTCCAGTAATTGCTAAGCTAACTAAGCACAAACAAAACAGATATTCAAAATGTTTTCATTTTAAAAAATACACAATATATAATTATGAAATTACCTGCTCTTCCTGGTATCAGGAAACTGGAAAATATCTTCTCCACTCCAACAATTATAATATCGAACAATGTGCGGGTGATCCAGTGTTGCCAATGCTATTACTTCTCTTGTTCCATCATCTGTTTTGCTGCTACAGTTGGGCCAAAACAACAATCATAATAATAGCAACAATAAAAAACCCTTGTTGGCCCAAAAGCCTACGCTACACAATTATTTTCAGAAGTAGCTCTTTACAAGACTAATTAACATACAAGTTTTTCTATAAAAAGAAACAGGACTCTGATTTGGAGTTCTGGAAACATTTGTCAGAAGGTATACTGCGGATAATGAAATCATAAAAAAGGAAAATCTGGAAAATTAGTGATTCACCTAAGTTTTACTATTAACATAGGAAATGTTCTAATGTAAAACTTAGACTTAACAAAAAAAATAGCACACGGAAATTCATATATTAAATAAAGAAGACATCCCCAATCTATTCTTATCTGCTTTTCCCAATTCAGATACAAAATCAAGTCAGAAAGAAATTTCCCTGTAACTCTACTTTTTATGTTTGTAAGTAACGTCCCTCATAGACAAAGCACAAGAAAGAAAAATAAAATATTTCTGTTACCATTTTGAAACTTTATTGGTGGCAACTGCAAGTTTTTCACTATCAATAACACAGGTCATGATATAGATACCTAAGTATTTTCAAATCCCAACAAAATTATATGGGACTAACATCTGTCCTTATTGTACAACTGATTCTCAATACAACATTAACTCAGTCTTCTACGCATAAAATCTGAAAGTCTCTAGAATAGATTTGAGAGACTTAATCAAATTGCAAACTACATAAGTCATTAAGATTCCACCAAAATTATTTCAAAACCTGTTAGAACTTCTTTGTTCAGGAGTCGTCCTGCATGTGTGTGATGAAGCTCAAGTATGACATACGCAGCTAGTACTCATTTAACAACCATTCATTTAACAACTGTTAGAAGTTGACTCACAATGGGTCATTGAGCACATGATCAATCATTGTCATATATTGCAATTCCAGCATCTGAATATCAACTTGTACTTATAAAAAATAAAATGAAGTACAGCATAACTTACTCTGAAAGGATGCGTTTGATAGCACATAATCTACAATCAATTGTATTCTTTGCCTTGAAAACATTTCCAAATCCACCAGAACCAATTTCCTCTATATCAACAAACTCTTGAAGAAATCTGTTTTAAAAACAATTAAAACCTTAAAATAGCATATAGCAAATTGTTTGAAAATATCTATAATACCAAAGTATTAACATATAAATATATAAAAACCTGCTACAAAGATCTATAACCAAGCAGGCATATTTCCTCACCTTCATCTTTACCAAGACACTTCAACAAACTTCTTATATACTATTAATATATCCTTACCTTTCCATCTTAAAAGTGCCTAACAATATGACTATTCCAGAATTCAATTTTGAGGAATGTTTAAAAAGAAAGAGTACAAATAATTAACTAAGCAATGGAAAAAGAGCTTTTGCAAAGCATAAAGGGCTGATCAAAATACCCTTCTTTGAAGCATTAAACATTAATATCCTCTGGAAGGCTCATCATGACCACTTCAAAGGGTTTTTCCATGTAGATGCCTAGACAAAAAAACACTTCTGGTGGGTTTGTAGGCAAAAAGGCTGTGCCTAAACAAGCATGCAGGGACAACGATAACAAAACTCTTTCAAATTGCCATGACTTTAGCTCTATCCTTTTAGAACAAAGTCAGCATTTTAAAAAAATATGCAAATGAAATTATCTTCTGGATGCTTTTCATAGGGAATCTAATCTATTGGTACTGAGGTAATTCCATCTGTACCTAAGTAACACAGTAAGCCTACATTCAGAATTCAGTGGCACCTACTCCTAAAGATGTAAGTATAGGATCATCACCCAATGCACAATGGTGGATAGTTTCCTGAATTGGTACAGTTATGGAAGCAGCCTAACCAGATTAAACTTATGCTGTCCACTAACATTTTCTTGTCAAAAAGCAGTTCCAAATCAAGACAGCAGCTCTGAATTTATCTTAAGAATTAAGGGAAACAGCAAGTCTATTTGGTGTAGACTATATTTGCAGATCTTCTGTTTGCCATAGCTCAACTGAATTAAAAACTATTCTTCAGAAATCTATAGTAGCCGCATTAAAAATATCACTGGAACAAAAACAAATTTGGAAGGCTGACATCAGTTCTGTTTTCCAGAACACCTCTGAAATAACACTGTTAACATTAAACAGCATTAGTATTTTTTCTTTTTTTTAATAATTTTTATTCTTTAAAAACCATAAATACAAAAGTCTCATTTCCATTAACAGTAATTGTGTCATTGTATATACATGTTTCTCGTTTGTGATACCACCTCTCCCATATCGCAACTGGAGCCCGGCGGAGACATTCGGCTTCAGGCGCTCCTGTTGCCGCTTTCCCTTTGCTTTCGAAGGTAAAGCCAATTGTTTTAAAAATGACGCCCTACTACAACATAGCCTCCCCTGCCCGAGAGAGCAGCCCAACCCCATATGGGGAGGCGAATCTCCTGGGGCCTCAGCGCAGGATCGCCCCCCCCCCCAGGAAAAGCGTCCAGCCACCATCCCTGCCTGACACCGGGCAGAGCGCGAAGACCTTCGCCTGGGGCGCCCAGCTCAGCTGACAGGTGTGCCCTTCTTCCCGGCGGCAGAGCTCTCGCCAAGGCAGCAAGCACCTCCCCCCTGGACCCTCTACTCATCCCGCCAGGGCTGCGCCAGAGCCGTGCGGGGTAGGCAGAGCCAGGAAAGTGAGCCGTGGGTGCGCGCCTGCCTGCCAAACAAAAGAGCCGGGCCGACCTGAGCTTCGCTTCCTTCCCATGTCTCTCCAGCGCGAACCCGAAGGGGCCACTGGGAGAGGCCGCCCGAGGCAGTGATAGTGCCCACCCATCCATGGACAGAGAGGCAAGGTGACTCGTCCTCCTACTCCGAGCTGAGCCCCGCCAAGTCAGTGCCTCTGCCTGATGCCTGTTCCGCAGCAGTGTTTGGAGATGCACAGGGGTGGGCTGGGCGAGGGGTGGACGGGTGGCTTCGGGCTCTCTACGCCGGCCAGGGAAGCAGCGCTGCCATCACCTCACCTCCCTGTCCATGGACGGGTGGGTGCTATCACTGCCTCGGGCAGCCTCTCCCAGTGGCCCCTTTGGGTTCGCGCTGGAGGGACTTGGGAAGGAAGCGAAGCTCAGGTCGGCCCAACTCTTTTGCATGGCAGGTGGGCATGCACCCACGGCTCACTTTCCTGGCTCTGCCCAGCCCGCACGGCTCTGGCGCAGCCCTGGTGGGATGAGCAGAGGGTCCGGCGAGGAGGTGCTCACTGCCTTGGCGAGAGCTCCACCACCGGGAAGAAGGGCCCGCCTGTCAACTGAGCTGGGCGTCCCAGGCGAAGCTCTTCCCGGCGCCAGGCAGGGATGGCAGCTGGGTGCTTCTCCCGGGGGTGCGATCCTGTACTGAGGCCCCGGGAGATTCGCCTCCCCACATGGGGTTGGGCTGCTCTCTCGGGCAGGGGAGGCTTTGTTTTAGTAGGGTGTCGTTTTTAAAATAATTGGCTTTACCTTCGAAAGCAAAGGGAAAGCGGCGACAGGAGCGCCTGAAGCAGAGTGTCTCCTCCGGGCTCCATTTGTAGGGAGGAGCCCTGGCTGGCTGTGCGTGGCTGTGCCAAATGCCGCAGCATTGCTCTAAATGCTGCAGCAGCAAGGGAGAAGAGAAAACAATGGTGGAGGAAGGTCTCCTGATACGAAGTGCCCCACCAACTCCAAGGTAAACATCCAAGCTGTCACTGCCCGGCCACACAAGGATGCAAGGGGGTGGAATTAAATCACCCCTGAAAAGACAGCCTAGCCATTTTTGGGGGGGTCAAAAAAAGGCCCAGCCTTATTATGTGAGAAACACGGTAACATCATCAGCGCTATCAGGGAATGGGGTCTGCTCTCATTTTATGTGGCTTGCCCTGTGAGTGAATAGTCTTGAGGTTTCCTTGACTGGGCTATTTACTGGTTGTTTAGCTGAGCTACAAATATTCTCTTCTGTCAGTACCTCACATCTTCTCATCATTTTATATTTTGCCTGGACATCTTAATAATGGAAGTTGGGGAGAAGGCGGAGCTACGTCTCGGTGTTACAGCTGCGATCTCGGGGCTCTGAGATCTCAGCTGATATTTTTGCCTCTGGTCGGTTCTAACGGACCTAAACCGTCCCGTAGAGACGGGGATTGTGAAGGGCATAGTCCCAGGATCCCAGAGACATCGCAAAATCTCTGGTTTGATCCGGGAGAAGCCCTTTTGCTGGAAGCAGAAAGACAGCCTCTAAAGCTGCTGAAGTCGGGACAACTCCGGAAAGAAAGGGATTTAAATGAGCGTGTATCGGTTGGGTGAGAAATTCTTTTGCATTATAAATTGATTAAGACTTGAAAGGACATCCTGAACAAAGAAGAAATCTGTGGCTTTATTTTTCTTTTGACTGAACCTGGGTTGAGCGGCGTTTAAGTGATGTCAAATTGAGACTTGGATTATTATTTTTTTCTTATTTTCTTTGAGGACTTTAAGGTGACTTTGTAGGTAACCGGATTGAATTTTCTCTTATATATATTTTTATTTTTCACTTGATTTTTATTTTTTATCTTTTTAACTTTCTTTTTAGGATAGAGGCTCCCTTTGACTATCTTTTTCTTTTGTTTGAGTTCTTTATAAACATTTTTTCTTCTGGCTGGGGGGGGAAAGAGTATTTAGAGATGCTGTAACACTGCCATCTAGAGGCTTGAAAATATTTTATTTGAATTGGGGAGAAAAGCACTTCTTTTCAAGGACATTTTAATGTGATAAGATAGAGGGAGAATACAGTAAAATATTATTACAGGTGCTCTCTTGGACTCTTATCAATATCTCAACATTTGAGGTTTGGCTTTGAAGCTGCTGGAGAAGACAGTCATAATAAGAGCCTTGGATAAAGAAATAAAGTGCAGTGTACAGTGCATATATATATATATATATACTTTTGAAACACCTACTCGCCAGCCTTTTTGGTTAATTTTAATTCTAGCATTTTTGCTTTTTATTTCAAAGGGAAAGCCTCAGAGTTTTTTCTTTTTTCTTCTCTTTCTTTGCTTCTTCCATCTATTTTAATTGGATTAGGGTCTAGAAGAACCTGAAGACCTTTCTTTTTCCTTTTTCCTTTTTTCTTTTTTGGCTTTGGGCTTTTTAATATTGGATTTTTTCTTTTTCTTTTTGATTTTTTGGACTATATTTGGTTACTATACCAGCTGGATTTAAAGTCAAAGAGAGCTTGAAGACTTGGAAATATTAAAATGAGCAGGAAGCCAAAATCATTCGGCGTTTTTGCTTCTACCTCTGCTTCCCCACCACTTGAAGGACAACTTTCAATTCAGACAACGTTGAAGCAAGATAAGGAACAAGAAAAAGTAAATTTACAGATGATTATGCAAGGAATTCAAGATATTAAGATAAAAATAGATACCATGGACAAAAAAATAGAGAAATCTGATGAAAATTTTAAACAAATGATGGGAAAATATGAGGAGAGATTCCAAAAAATTGAGGAAGAAGGAAAACAAAGAGAGGAGAAGATTGGAAATATTGACACTAGATTAACAGTGATAGAACAAGAAAAAAAATGGGATGTTGAGGTGGGAGATGGAAAGATCAGAATTTTATCTTAGATTTCAAAATATAGAAGAGGAAAAAGGAGAAAACTTGGCTGTGATAATGATAGAAATATTGGCAGATCTTCTGGAAATTACTGAGGAAAAAATGATGGACGGAGTAGATGAGATATACCGAGTTTATACAAGATATGCGATGAGAAATAAACTACCAAAGGAAGTACATATTAGATTTACTAAAAAATCCATCAGAACACAAATACTACAAGTGGCAAGAGAAAAAGTATTGAAATATAAAAGCAAAGAGATTGTAGTTTTAAAACAAATACCTAGAAGAGTGAGAGAGATGAGAAGAGAATATCGATTTTTGACCAAAATGCTACTGGAAAATGAAGTGAATTACAGATGGCTGATACCAGAAGGACTAATTTTTACGTGGCAAGAGCAGAGACATAGAATTGACTCGATTGAAAAAGCAGAATTTTTTTATGCAGAATTTTTTGGAAGAAAAAAAGAGGAGGCAGAGAAAGAGATCTCATTAATTGAGCTTCTGGAGGAACAACTGGAGACTGAAAAAGAGAAAGGAGTTGTAGGTGGACAGGTAGACAGTAAAGAACAACGTGAAGTGAGAGCTACGAGAGTTGTTAGACCTAAATATAAAGCATAATCATGGAAGAAAAAAAACTGATTACAATGAATATAAATGGACTTAACTCAGCTGTTAAAAGAAGGAAAACTTTTCACAAATTAGAGAAATTAAAATTTGATATAATTTGCTTACAAGAAGTTCATATTAAAAAGCAACATGAGCATTTGTTAGTACAGCCAAAATTAGGGAAAATATTTACTTCTTTGATTCAATGTAAGAAAAGAGGAGTGGTTCTCTATATTAAAGAAGATATTCCAGCAAAACTGATCTACACGGATGAAGATGGAAGAGTATTAATGGTGGAAATAATGGATAATAATAAAAAAATACTCTTGATTGCAATTTATGCCCCGAATGATAAACAAGAAGAGTTTTATAAAAAACTACATATGGAAATAATTAGACTGGACTATGTTAACATAATCATGATGGGAGATTTTAATGGAATTGTGGACAATAAATTGGACTATATAACAACAACAACAAAACAAAATAGAAAGATTCTCCCTAAATCTTTTTTTAAAATGACAGATGAATTAACCTTAAAAGATATTTGGAGAGAAAGAAATGTTAAAACTAAACAATATACTTTTTATTCTAATAGACATTTATCATGGTCCAGGTTAGATATGATTTGGATCTCAACAGAATTAATATCTACTATTCAAGAAACAAATATTGAAATAAGTACTTGGGCAGATCATAGTCCAATGACAATTAAATGGAAGGGACAAAAAAAAAGATCGAGATGGACATTAAACAATACCATTTTAAAGGAGAAAGATTTTATACAATGGATGGAGAAGGAATTGGTCTTTTTTTTTTAAAGAAAATAAAAAAGAAGATACCTCAATACAGAATGTTTGGGATACAATGAAGGCATATGTAAGAGGTTTGATAATAGACTATACAAGAAAAAAGAATATTAGGAAAAGACAAACCTCTAAGGCCTTGGAAGATGAATATATAAGACTTGAAAAAGAATTACAGAAAATACCACAGAAAAAAGATATTAAATTGAAACTGGATGTAATTAAGCATAAAATGGAATTAATAGAGAAAGAAGAACTGGCACAGAAAATTAGAAATTCTAAACAGAATTATTTTGAAGATGCAAATAAACCAGGTAGATGGTTAGCATATAAACTGAGAAAGGAGAAGGAATCAAGAAAAATATTGAAACTAATAAATGATCAAGGTCAAGTTTGTTGTGGTAATAAGGAGAAAAAGGAAATTATTCGAGATTATTATGGACAACTATATAAACAAGAGAATATTGATGAGAAAAAAATTAAACAGTATTTACAGAATGCTAACTTACCGAAGATACCTAAAGAGACTGAAGAAATGTTAGAAAGCAATATAACAATGATGGAACTAAATGAAGCATTTAAAAGACAAAATAATGGGAAAGCACCAGGTCCAGATGGGCTTCCGGCAGAATTCTATAAAAAATTTCAAGAATCATTGAACACTCCATTGTTAGAAATCATGAATGAAGTTATGTTAAAAAAGATGACACCCAAAACATGGTCAGAGGCTTATATTACACTTATTTTAAAGGAAGAGGCTGACCCGTTGCAAATTAAGAACTATAGACCTATTTCCTTATTGAATGCAGATTATAAAATCTTTGCTTCAATCTTAGCAGAAAGACTGAAAAAATATTTAAATAATTTTATCCATCCAGATCAAAATGGATTTCTACCAAAGAGACAAATTAGAGACAACATGAGAGTAATTTTGGATACCTTGGAATATTATGAGGCTCATCCTGAAAAACAAATGGCTTTGATATTCCTAGATGCTCAAAAAGCATTTGACAACGTGAACTGGAGATTTATGTTATTATTATTGGAACAGATGGGCTTTGCCAGAAAATTTATTCAAGCAATAGAAGCCATATATAATAAACAGACAGCAAAGGTAATGATGGAGGGAGAATTTACAGATCTTATTAATATAAGAAGAGGTACAAGACAAGGATGTCCCCTATCTCCTTTGTTATTCGTATTAACTTTGGAAGTGTTGAATAGAAATATTAGAGATGACAAAAAATATAAAAGGAATGAAAATTAAAAAGGAAGAATTTAAACTACAAGCTTTTGCTGACGATTTAGCTTTTATTCTGGAAGACCCGTTAGAAACCGCTCCAAAGTTATTGGAAAAGGTAGAGACATATGGTGAGATGGCTGGCTTGAAAATAAATAAAGATAAAACAAAGATTTTGACAAAAAACATGTTATTGAGACAAAGAGAAGAACTGACAGATCTTTTGAAAATTCAAATTACAAACAAGGTTAAGTATCTGGGGATATATTTGACAGCAAGATGTAGCACATTAAAAGAGAATAATTATATTAAACTTAAACAACAGATAATTACAGATTTGAAGAAATGGGAAAATTTACAATTGTCATTAATAGGGAGAATTTCAACAATTAAGATGAATATTTTACCTAGAATTTTATTTCTCTTTCAAACAATACCAATTAGACTTGGAAAAGACTATTTTGAAGATTTAAATAAAACTATGTTGAAGTTTATATGGCAAGGTAAAAAAGCGAGAATAAAGTTAAAACTTTTGCAAGATGCTAGAAATAGAGGAGGTTTTGGCCTGCCTAATTGGGAATTGTATTATCAAGCTGCAAGTTTGATGTGGGTCAAAGAATGGATAACATTAAGAAAACATAGACTGTTGACATTAGAAGGACATGACTTACTGTTGGGCTGGCATGCTTTTTTATGGTACAAGGGAACTAAAACACAGGGGTATTTCAGAAGACATTATATACGGGAGTCTTTGTGGTTAAATTGGGAGAAGATAAAAAAACAATGTTATTTGAAAATTCCAATTTGGTTATCGACTATTGAAGCATTTTCCTATCCTATGATCTATAAAAAGGAACAAACAGTTAGATATGGGGAACTGTTGGATGAAAAGGGTGGACTTAAAACGATCCAAAATTTAGAGGAACAAGGTATAAGGATGAATTGGTTTTCATATGCGCAAATACACTCAAGATATCTTGAAGATTTTAAAACGGAAGGATTCTATGATAAACAGACTGATTTAGATAAGATATTGATGGGTACTGATGAGAAAGTGATTAAAAAGTTATATGGTTATTTATTGGGAATTAAGCTAGAGGAAGAACAAGTTAAAGAAACTATGATTGCATGGGGGAAGAATTTTGGATATGGAATTGATTTAGAACAATGGCAAAAATTGTGGTCTCAAAATTATAAAATGACAATGTCAATAGCATATAAAGAAAACTTGTATAAGATGTTTTACAGGTGGCACCTTCCCCCGACAAGAATAGCAAGAATGTTCAAGAATAAATCTGAAAAATGTTGGAAATGTCATCAGATACCTGGCTCATACTATCATATGTGGTGGACTTGTGAGAATGCTAGAAAATATTGGACTAAAATTCACATGTGGTTGGAAAAAATGACAAAGAAACACATAGACTTGAAGCCAGAGATCTTTTTATTGGGAATTTTACCTGATATATATAATAAAGACTTGAAATATTTGATCGTAAATGTATTAACGGCGGCTAGGATTGTATTTGCTAAAAACTGGAAGAATGAGAAAATACCATTGCAGGAAGAAATTATTAAGAAAATATTGGAATGTGCTGAGATGAGTAGATTGACATTTGAAATTAGAGAACAAGAAGATAAACAATTTTATGCAATTTGGGGTTTTTTTTATCAATGGTTAGATGATAAAATACAATAATAGAGCATTAATATTATATATATGAAGAGTTTTTTTAGGATTGATTTGTTATGATTATACGACAAATTATAGAATAAATTGTTTGAAGTATTGTTATCTCGCAAAGCATGAATGATTAAAAGTATAGTCAGAAAAAAGATTTTTTTATTTTTATTTTTTTCTTTAGTAATATTAGAATATGGATTGATAATATGAGTGGTTATGCAATATAATTGTAATTGACACTATAAAATGAATGCACAAAACTGATGAACCAACCGATACACCGGAAGTATATATGAGAGTAGATGTTTTTAATGTTTTGTATGTTTGTTTGTTTGTAGAAAATTAATAAAAACTTTAATAAAAAAAAAAAAAAAAAAATAATGGAAGTTGGAGATTGTGTATTTGCATGCTTGTAATGAATTCAAGCCCTGGGTCACGCAGGGCTGCCATTCTGGGTGATGGAGCTGTTAGCAGCTGTGCGGTACCATAACTGACAAAAGATTTATGGAAGGAACAGCAATCTTCTAGCATCGCTGTCCAAGACTACCTGAGAATCAATCCCACCATAGGAAAATAATCCAGGATACCATAGTTAGTTGTACTAAATCCTCTGGCAATTCTGAAACAAACAACCAACCTCTTTATTTCCCCAAATACCTCAAAAACTAAAATAGTTTCCTCATTCCAAACAAGTCAAGAAGCCAAATTAAGGGTTTCTTGTGATCAGTATCCCCAACAGTATTCTAACAAAACATGCAGGAAAAGGATCAGCAAATGTTTTAAGTAAGGACTCAAGAAAGGAAATGGCAAATTTATTTTTAAAAAAATCACACAAAAACTATTTTGTGCCATACAAAGCAAGAGATGGTTTGTCTCTCATTTTCTTACTACCTGGATCCAGTTCCTCTTATTCAGCTGCTGTGGATATGTGACAAATAGCTTTTCAAATAAACCTGAATCAGATATCAATCTATACCCAATTATTAGATTTCCTATTAACACAACATCAAATTAAGAAAGGTAATTCTTATTCCAAGAATTCAAGTAGTTTGTTACCTGTCGTTTTTGGTGAATTTACTTGTTCTTGTACACAGATTTGAAAATCTTGCAGCCAAGGGTGTTTCTTTTCTTAGAAAAAAATTGAAATGAAGTACATTGACATATTTAAATGGTATACGCAATTGTATATAAATACTATTGATTTAATATGTTTATTGCACAGCTAATAATTCAATTTCAAAAGACGGCACATACCTTTTAGGTTTCATAGATTGACTAGGTGGGCTGACCTAAAGCAAAATGGAGGTAAAGAAACAAGTGTTATACAGTTATTCTACCGTGAAGTTTAAAGGTTTGACCAAAATTACAGTGGAAAGAAAGACCACTGTGAATGTTAAAACCAGGATCTCTGCAAGCAATTTTCCATTTCTGAATCAGGAATTGGAATTTGATTGGCTATATTTAAACTAACAAATCAATACATTGGCTCCTCTAAGTTTGAGTTCCTCACTCTCCAAGAGAGGAAAGAGGAGATGAGAAGGGTAAGAAAGACACTTCCAAGATTTTCTACATTTTCTCCCTAGAACTCATCAATATGGGCAAGAACTAAGATTCCCAACTGTACTTCCAGTTACTTTTAGTTGCTTCCGTTCTATGTAGCCAGCTGAGTTTGACAGTGAAGTGCCCTAGAAAGTGGATGCTAAAGTATACAAACACATTAAATAATGAATTAAAGGCAGTTGCCTTTGTTTATTCATGATTCTAGCCAATATAACCTTATAGTCAAATCAACATGCCAAACTTCATAACAAATATACACTGCTTATGAAACACAATGTAAAGATACATTTAAAAATACACTTTAGAGGTTTGTATATTGCCTATATTGTATATGAACCTCCACACAAATATTTTAACTTCTATAGAAAGAATATCAGTGGACCTCAAATTAGGATTTATACAACAAAAACTAATATTTGGAATTTATTGGACTCAATTACATTTGTATAGAGAAGAACTGCCAATAACAGCATTTTGTTGGAGATACAATAAGGATACAGGTAATCCTCAACTTGTGACCATTTGTTTAGCAACTGTTTGAAATTATGACAATACTGCAAAAAGTGTCACATGACCAGTTCTTGCACTTACAACCATCACTCTGTATTTGTAGTCATGTGATCAAAATCAAGATACTTGACAACTAGCTTGCATTTATAATGACTGCAGCATCCCAGGGTCATGACTGAAATTTGTGACCTTCCAATAAGGAAAGACAACAGGGAAGCCGGCTGCAAATCACAATCACATGATGTCTTGTATAATTAATGAACAAATTGACAACAAATTTTCTGGTCCCCATTTCGACTGAAGGTCAAGGACAACTTATAATGCTTCTTTAAAACACAATGTCTTACACTTAAAATTAAGTTTTGGCAGAAAGCAGTGGATTATATAAATATAATTGTGCAACAAAAAGTTACAATTATCAGATGATATGATTCTTTGGTTTAAGTACCTAATATTTGGAATTTGTTAAACAGATAATGTAAATGAATTATCTATGCTCTGATATTGCAGCATTGGAAAGATAAATTCACAGTCCTTTTCATTCAACAGATTGAGCTTGATTAATTAGCCACATAAATAGATAGCCTATAGATATAGACTTGTATGGACAAATATGATGAAATATGGGACATTTAAACAAAATACAATAGGTTCAGAATGATAGTTATATAAATGCATGAAAACTAATATGTACTTTCATAATAATTTAATTAAATAACTACATATAGAACTGTAACTATTTACTGCCAAAATGATATATTTTTTTCATTTTCCTTTGTTGTATCATTTCATTTTTTAAAGCACTTTCTGTATGTTTTTTCCTTTTTCTTTGACAATCTATGCATTTTTAGTTTTGTGGAATCTTTCCCATTTTGGGCCATTATTTTAAAAGCAATAAAAGAAAAAATAGAAAAATATTTTAAAATTTTGTTTACAGAGTTCTGAGAAGATGAAGATTCAATAATCTGAATGGCATCAGCATGTTCAGTAAGTGTGTCAGATGTCTTCTCCAGTTCTAAATCCAAATCTGCAGTGCTACAGAATTAAAAAAAACACAGCATAATTACAATCCGACTTTACAACTACCTACAGAAAATTAAAACAATCTTCACAGGTCATCATGATTGCATTTTATTGCCATTAAGTTTGCCACATCTACATCTACACTTTGATGAAACTCAAGCAAACAACTCACAGTGACATCTTGTCATTGTGGTTATAAGTTGAGGACTATCCATAATTAGAGTTGATGGGGTTTACCTTCCTAATTCTTTCAATTTCCTCACAGATAATATAAGAAAAAAAATAGAAATAGAACACATCGAAGGGGAAGAAGATACTGTCAAGATTCCCTTAAACTCTACTCCAAAAGGAGCATCATGGATGCAAAAGTGATGAAAGCAGCATAATATAAACTTTATCCCTTTTGAACACACATCATCACATCACAAGTATATACAAAAAAAATGAAAATATAGACTAGAGAAAGAGATTCTGTCAGCAACCAATTCAGCTAAAGATATCCAGCCTATTAACCCGAAAAACATAAATACATAATAAATACATAAATACATAAATAAATACATAAAAATTCCACAATCACAATAAAATTATGGAAAGGCCTTTCATATTGATTACCATACCTTTCCTAATTGGTGTTCATTTTGGGATGTTCTGTTCTTTATGTCAATTTACTTAAACAGTATTTTTTAAAAAGAAACTCAGTGTAATCTTACCTCCCAGATGCTCCATTCAATAGTCTTTGACTACTACTAGATGTCACATCTGAAGAATCACTGACAGGGTTAATACATTCTTCTGCCTAGAGAAATAGTAATTCAGTAAAAGATTTATTCAGCAAAAGATAACAATGTAAGAAAAGCCATTTATTTTACACCTGGGAGTTTTAAACATATGCAGCTAATCCTTGGCTTATGACTGGTTGCTTAACCATTTGAAATCATGACAGGATACCACCCCTACTCCGCAAAAGCTACTGACAGCCCAATTTGACTGCATATGCAGAAACCTGTGGTCATGATGGGATCACATTTTGAATGCTGGCATCTGGTTCGTGTTCATGGCTATTTGCAGTGTTCCATGGTCACAAGTACAATTCTCATCTCTTTTTATCTTTGTCTGTCTGTCTGTCTGTCTGTCTGTCTGTCTGTCTGTCTGTCTGTCTGTCTGTCTGTCT
>BLBF01000018.1:19666449-19697806 GCA_015471245.1 Laticauda colubrina
AGTACCCGCCTAGATGAACACAAAAATGCAGTAAAAAAGCTGGAACATACCTCCTCACTAGTCCAACACATGAAAACCACAGGTCACAACATCAACTTCAATGACACTAAAACCCTAGCCACTATAGAAAGCCCAAGCCACAGAATCATCAGAGAAGCCATAGAGATTGAAAAAAGACCTGAAAGCATGAATAGAAGAGATGATTCAAGCAGACTGTCAATCATTTGGAAGCCTGCACTCTCAAATAGAAAGATCTCCACACCACAAACCAGACAAACACCTGAGCACAAACAGACTCCCTGATGCCTCCAGCTCGAACACCCCCCCACCAGGCACCCAGGTGAAACCTAGCTTCCTAATGGATAGCAGCCGTCCTTTCACACGAAGCCAAGCTGCACTAAAAGCCTCCAACACAGAAACAGAGTGTTGCCAGCCAATCAAAGCCACAAAACAGACAGAAGAAACCAGAAACACTAATCAATCAAACTCCAAGTCCAGTGAACACAGACCAAGACTCCCAGCCAATCAGAATAGGCCAGCCTCGAATTTGAAACCAAAAGCTGTGAGACCCACATCATCAGAATCATGATGATGGCAGATGAGATTCTGCTGAAACGTTGCTACAACTTTGAAAGCACTCCAATGACGTGGGATAATACCCGAAGGAAGCTGAACAGCACACACACACACACACACACACACACACACACACACATATATATATATATATATATATGCACACACACACTCACTCACACACACACATATTTATTTACATTTACTTACTTATATAATTACCCTACTTATCCTGTTACATATATTGTACATTCTAAAATATTAACTTATTAATTACAATTTTAATATATTTAAATAAAATAGCTAACAGAAGTACACTGATTATATTTCCTTTATATTTAATTGATAGCTGGTCATAAACTACAGTCATATTTATTTCTATACAAACTTTTATATAGTTATACTTATAATTCTTATATATAGATAAGCATAGTTATAATTAAGTACATTAGATTTTAAGATTGACTTGGATAATATCTTTATATTAACCACAGTGATTAACTTCAATGATTAACTTAAGATAATTAGAGAGAGAAAAATTGACAAAACTTGGCATCCTCTAGACGTCAACTGATAAAATTGATGATAATGTGGAAAGATTTCTTTAAGAAATGTGGGAAATTTGGAAATCTTAAGATGTCTACCACCACAACTGTCAATAAAACTGGGAAGAAAACAGTATCTAACTCAGCACTAGTAACAGCATATCACCAGCAGGACAATGCTCGATTGAGGGCATGCTGAGCTCTGAGAAAACGAGTCAGACACCAAACATGCAGACAATACAAGCAGCACTTCTGACAATATAAGAAACTATGATGAGAACTCAAGAAACAACAAGAAAAAAAGGAAAATATTTTATAATAAATAAACTACCAAAAATATTTTACCAAATGACAAATGAATTAGGACTAAAAGACATATGGAGGGAAAGAAATCCAGATTAAAAAACAATATACCTACTATTCGACACCACATAAATCATGGTCACGATTGGATATGATATGGCCAAATGTGGAGATTGAGCAAAATGTAAAGGAAGTAGAAATTGAAACGAACATATGGGCAGACCACAATCCTCTTAAACTAAGCTGGAAAGGATTGAAAAAGAGAAGATGGACCTCAAATCAGGAAATCCTAAAAGAAAAAGAATGCATTAAGATGATAGAAAAGGAATTGCAGTATTTCTTTAAAGAAAACAAAAAACATCGGTCCAGAATCTATGGGATACCACAAAGGCGTGCATAAGAGGTTTAGCAATTTCATATATTGCACGTAGATGTAAAAAAAAGGAAGGAAAACAAATTAAATTACAAAACACACTTACGGAACTAGAAAAAACACCACAAAAAGAACCACATACTAAAGCAGTAAATGAAGAAAGAATTGTGATTAGGCACAAACTGAATATGCTGATGCAGGATGAATGGATGCAGAACATGAGAAAGTTGAAACAAAATTACTTCAAACATGCAAACAAACCAGGAAGGTGGCTAGCCTATAAATTAAAGAAAAAAAAGGAAAGAAAATTAATCCAACGGTTGAAAGATGTCGATGGTATTCTACAGTACCAAATGGAAAAGAAAAAACACATTGCTCAAACCTTTTTTAAGGAACTGTATCGGTGGAAGGATGTATTAGAGGAGAATATCCAACAGTATCTAAAAAAGAAAGGGCTAGTACAGTCGCGGAAGAAAGCAAGGAAGCGATGAATAAAGAAATAACACAAAAAGAACTACAAGAGGCGATTCAGAAGAAGAATAATAGTAAGACGCCAGGACCAGATGATTTCCCAGGGGAGCTATACAAGATACTTCAGGAAAAATTAGAAATACATCTTTAAAATTATACAATGAGGCCCTAATGACAGCAAATTTACCTAAATCATGGGAAGAGACATACATAACTTTAATTCCAAAAGAAGATTCAGACCACCAACAAATCCAAAACTACAGGCCCATATCATCACTAAATGTTGATTATAAGATATTCATGACTATAATGGCAGAAAGACTAAAAGGAATATTAAACCAAATTATACATAGTGATCAGAATTGATTTTTGCCAGATTAAAAATAATACAAGAATGGTAATGAATATATTAGAATATTATGAGGCACACCCTGGAAAGCAAATGGCACTGGTCTTCCTTGATATGCAAAAAGCATTTGATAATGTTAATTGGCAGTTTATTATACAGCAACTAAAAGATGTGGATTTTGGTGACAAATGTATTAAGATGATTTCAGTAATTTATTTGACCCAGATTCCTAGTGTAATATTAAGTGGAGACAGAACAGAAACATTTAAGATTAATGAAGGAGTAAGGCAGAGATGTCCACTGTCATCCCTACTCTTTATCCTCACACTAGAAAACCTTTTGATGAACATTAGAAGAAATAAAGAAATCTAAAAGGGATACAATCAGAAAAGAGCAATATAAAGTACAAGCCTTTGCTGACAATATAGTATTTTTCCTAGAGGAAACTGGAATAGTATTAATAAGAGAAATTGAAGAATTTGGCAATCTTGCGGGACTAAAAATAAATAAAAATAAAACAAAGATACTGATCAAAAATATGAAGGATAAACAAAAAAAAGAATTAGAAGGGAAATTGGGAATGCAAATTGTTAAAAACGTAAAATACCTTGGCATTTGGTTAACACCAAACGCTCATCAGTTAAAGGAAACAATTATCATAAATTTATGAAAGAATTGGAAATTTGAGGAAAACTACAAATATTGCTAATGGGAAGAATCGCAGCAGTCAAAATGTCCACATCACCAAAAATACGATATATTTTCAAACCATATCAGTAAAATTGGATAATTTGGGGGGGGGGGATTGGATAAAATAATAACTAAATTTATCTGGTCAGGAAAAAAAGCTAGAATAAAAATGAAATTACTACAAGATAAGAGAGAAAGGGGTGGTTTTGGACTCCCAGATTGGGAAATGTACTACCAGGCAGCAGCTATGATATGGATTAAAGACTGGATTAACCTAAAAAACAAAAGAATATTGTTAATTGAAGGCCATTATCTGCAAAGAGAGTAGCATAGCTTTTTATGGGACAGAAAAAGTAAGCAACATTCTTATTTTCAGAGACATTTAATTAGAGACTCATTTATTCAAATATGGAGTAAAATTAAAAAGAACCATTATGTTAAAATACCACATTGGCTGTCAACCATGGAGGCACAAATCTGTCCAAACACAATGGATCTGATGAAAATGAGAAACTACAAAGACCTATTAGATGAACAAGGAAGACTGAAAACATACAAGAACTACAACAACAAAACATAGACATAGACTGGTGGCCATACATGCAAGTACAGGCAAGATTCAAAAAAGATAAAGAGCAATATGGATTTTATTTGGATAAGCAACAATTAGATAGAATTCTACAAGGAATGAAAAAAAGATGATATCAAAAATATACAATTTCCTTTTAGATTTCAAGATGGAAGAGGAGATAGTTAAGGAAACAATGGTAGTATGGGCGAAAATATTGGACACAATATAGATTTGGAACATTGGAAAAAGTGTGGAGAACAAATTATGAACTATGTCTACAACGTATAGGGAAAACATGTATAAAATGTTTTACTGGTGGCACCTACCCACCGCTAGGCTAGCAAAAATGTTTGTGAACCAAAACCCTAATTGTTGGAAGTATAAGAAAGAAAGGGGCACTTATTTTCATATGTGGTGGACCTGCCCAGAAGTCAAAAAATATTGGAATATAATTCAACTATGGTTAGAAGAAATAATAAAACAAAACATTAAACTTCAACCAGAATTATTTTTATTAGCCATAATAACAAGGAAATACAGTAAAAAAGATCGATATATTATGTTACATATATTAACTGCTGCTAGGATCTCTTACCCACAATTTTGGATGCAGGGAAATGTACCACCAGAGGGAGCAGTCATAAAGAAAATATTAGACTGCTGAGATGGACAGGCTGACACTAAAACTAAAAGATAAAGAGGAATCAACCAGCAAGAACTGGTGGTGGGGCCTTAAAATAAAGAAAGTCATAGAAAATGAAGAAACTAAATTGCCCTGGGACTCTGGAATTCAAACAGAAAGGTACCTGCCACAAAACACCCCAGACTTAACAACTGTTGATAAGAAAGACAAAAAAGTTTGGATAGTGGACATGGCAATAGCTGGGTACAGCAGAATAGAGAAGAAAAAACTGGAGAAGATAACAAAATAGAAAGAACAGCGAATAGAAATAAATGACTGTGTCAAAAGCAAGCAAAGGTAGTGTCAAGGTAGAGTGTGCAATCCCAAAATTACTGGCTTGAACACCATTAGCATTGACAAATTTACCATCAATCAACTGCAAAAAGGCAGTTTTATTTGAAACAGCTGACATCCTGTAATAATATCTGTAATACCATCAAACATCTGACTATCCCAGGTCCTTTGAAAAAACTCAATAGGAAGACAAAAATGCCAAATCCAGTCTGAACATCTGGCTGACTGTGTGACGAACCAGAATAAAATTTTATTAAATTTACATGCTTCCTGAGTTCAGTAACTCTGGGTTGTTAGGAAAGTAAGTAATTAATGATTTTGTTGCTGCTGCTGCTGTTGATTTTGATGCTGGAATATTATGTGACATGATGATAATGGCATACTTTATTTTTAATTTAATGAATATTTTACTGAATGGTTTATGACCAGTCACGTTTTGGAAAAGCTATTTGTTAAGTGCAGAATGCTGCCATAGCAATACTATGATTAGAATACAAGTTGATCCTGCTTTCTACTGAGAGGAACCCCAAACTATCCTTTCTTAGTTAAAATATGAGCCTGGTTGCTCAAACCTGCTGTCTAGATCAGGGTTCTCCAAGCTATGAGCCATGGCCCACAAGTGGGCTGTTAGGGTTTTGCAGCTGGGCTGTGGAAATGGCTGGCAAGCATATGCACACATGCATCCTCACTTGCACAAGCAATGGGCGAGCATGGGTGCTCATGCTCCATTTATGTCAGCAGAAGACATACATGCATGCCTCTTGCACAAATGGAGTTTCATGCGTGTGCTTGCTGGCTACTTGTATGAACCAGTCCCTTCCTCCCTGCTAGTCCACAAAGCTGGAAACATTGGGGAACTGTGGCTTACATTTTGATCTGTAGGCACTCCTTTGCTTACCTTTTTTTGTTCTTGTATGGTATTCCAAGCTAATACAGCTGCCAGAGCTCTTGCTTCTTTCTTAGTTTTACCAGTGGCAGATTCATATTGGACCTTGTCAGTGACAACTGCTACAGTGAATCTAGAATGAAGAAAAATGATTTATAAAACATTGTGAAGAAGGAGGAGAGATGTATCATCTGTAAAATACACTCCATTGCATAACTATACCTCCCATTTTCTCCATCATCAGAAAAAGTTAACAACAGGATAATCTTGGAAGACATAACCATCATTTGTTTCCTTTTTCTCCTGAAATCATCCAGATGGGGAGGGGCTGTTTTATGAAATCTCAGATTCCCCAAATTCCAGTAAGGGATCTGATAGGAGAACAAGGCTATTTTCTCTGAACTACATCTCCATTCCTGTCTGTGTCTTGAAACCATCCCTCTATCTAAATTCTGGGCACGAAGAACAGGGATAGAACCACTTCTCAGTTAGTGACCACCTCAGTTAGCACCTTTTGAAATAGATAGCAATCATAATAATAATAAAAATATCACTTTCTGACCAACACTTACACCCCAGGACCAAATTTTAAATGCCTGATAGCAAAAGCCTTCAGTATGATTAAAATTTGGTCAGTTTCAGGTAGGAGAGGCCAGCTTGCCAAAGGGTTCTTATCAACTCATTAAGGTCACAGAACTCAGCTTCTTAAGGCCCAGTCCCACTGGCCGACGGATGCAAAACGTATGCATAAAGGACACAGCGGATGAGCAAAATTTCAGGGGTGGCTCCATCCGTTGCCATCTGCTCCAAAAAGTGGCGAAAATTTGCAAAAACAGAATGGAAAAGAATGGAAAAGAACGGACGTGGGTAGTATGTAGCGGGGATGTTAAACAAATGTTCATAGGAAGCCTAGCGGATGTATATCGGATGCAAACTGTTCACTGCGCATCCTTTCTATTTCCGTGCTACTAACGCTGTGTAGATGTTCCGTGTACCTTTTGTTTCCTCCCTCTTTCCGATTTCAGCTGCAGCGGATGTGAGTTGCGAGGATGCCCAGAGGATGCAGAGAGGATACAGCAGACGTTTAACGGATGATAAATGGACATAGAACGTTTGTTGCTCGAATGTCACAGATTTACATTGTACACAGCAAAAAGTTCATCCGTTCACAAAGTTTTGTGCAGCTCAAAACTTCTTGGGCGGATGAAATCTCAGTGGACGGATGATGGAGGGATAGAGCATACGAAACACGTATGCAGTGAGTACACAATGGATGCATAGCGTTTTCCAACGGATGGCAAGCTTTTTTTAACGTTTTACATCCTCTTTGCATCCGTTGGTGCAGTGGGACATGGGTTTTAACTTATGGTCAGCACTTTTTACAGACACGCTCAGGGGTGGGATTCAAATTTTTTAACAACCGATTCTGTGGGCATGGCTTAGGTGGTGGGCATGGCTTGGTGGTCATGTGACTGGGTGGACATGGCTTGGTGATCATGTTATTGGCTGGGCGTGGCCAACTTAATATCACTCACATCGAAGCACGCATCTCCTTGCCTGGCCTCTCATGACTGTGGGGATGCTGCAACAGTTGTAAGTGTGAAAAATGGTCATAGGTCACGTTTTTCAGCGCCATTACAACTTTGAATGGTCACTCCACATAAGCAAAGTACCAGCAAAGGAGGGGGAAAAAACTCCAGAGAAGTTCCTGAGACAGGAAGTCTAGTCCTGCCAAGAATGTAATAAGGGTTAACGGAGAGGCTGTTTCTGTAAGCAACACCAGAATGTTTCCTTCCAGCCTTCCTTATAGGATTAGGCCAGTAATTTCTTCTAACAACCAGTTCTCCAAACTGCTTAGAATGTTAACAACCGGTTCTAGTAAATAGGTGTGAACTGGTAGAATCCCACCACTGGACACGCTGCTCTGTGGAGAAAAACACTCCAGGAAGAAATAGCTTTTTAAGCACACTCTGCTGTGGAAATATGCAAAAAAGGAAGGGGAGAAAACAAGTCCAACCCAGGATACTTATAAGATAACTTTAATCTGAATCAGACAGCAGCAACCAATCATCTTCATAAAATCTCTCCCTCCCTCCCTCCGTGTGTGTGTGTGTGTGTCACACAGTTCACTTAGTAACCATGTAGCTTAAGGCTAGGTCCCACTGGCCGACGGATGCAAAACGTATGCAAAAAGGACACAGCGGACGAGCAAAATTTCAGGGGTGGCTCCATCTGTTGTTATCCGCTCCAAAAAGTGGCGCAAATTTGCATAAACAGAACAGAAAGGAACAGAAAGGAACGGACGGGGGTAGTATGTAGCAGGGATGTTAAGCGGATGTTCATAGGAAGCCTAGCGGATGACAGCAGATGGAAGCAGATGACACATCCAAAGCAGATGACACATCTTCCGGGGGAGAATTGCGAAGCGGACGCATAGCGGAAGGAACGGATGCGTAGTGGATGATGCGGATGCATCACGGACGCCTATAGGATGCATAGCGGATGCATAGCGGATGCAAAGTGTTCACTGCGCATGTGGGGAGGATGAATTGCATCAGCTCCGCAGATATAAAAGGGTGCAGCTCGCACGCAGTCAGCATTCAGAGGAAAGACGTGCTGCCACAGACATCTTCAAATAACACCATGGTTCATCAGTCAGGGAAGAAGAGAAAGCCTGTGCCTACTCCTGCCAGCCCTGGCAAGAAGGACAGAACCACCATCCAACCCCCTGGCACTGACTCTGAAGCTGCTGGTGCTTCTGCTGCTGGTGCTGCTGGTGCTTCTCCTGCTGCTGGTGCTGCTGCTGGTGCTGCTATTGTGGTGGACCAGCCCCAAGGCCCTCAAAGCCCTGCTGCTCAATCCCCTGAAGGCCCTGCTGCTGAAGCCCCTGCCAGAGGGAGGAAGCGGCAAGGGAAGGAGAAGGGAGAGAGGAAACAGTGCACCCTTTCCGAGGACCATGAGGAGGAGGTGCTGGAATGGCTGAGGGAGAACAAGTACCTGTGGAGAAAGGGCCACAGACTCTATTGCGACACCAAGAGGAAGCAGGCAGCTTGGAGAGACAAGGCAGAGAGCCTGGGCTACACTTCAAACCTACTCCTGGGATGGTGGAAGCACATGCATACCTGGTATGGCAAGTTACACCTCAATAAATCTGGCCAGGCTGCTGTCAAGCTCACTGACCGGGAGATGTACATCATGGCCAAGTGCAGCTTCCTGGAGGGTGAGATCCGCCACCAAGAAGCCCCTCTGTCAACCCTCTCCCTCAGACAGCCCACAGACAGCCAGTCCTCTTCCAGCCAGGAGACAGCTACCGTGTCCAGGCAGGTGTCTTCGGAGGGCCCCATGGCAGAGATCCCCCCTCCCCAGCTGCACTCCAGAGGATGTGGAGGATCCCCTGTCACAAATGGAGGAAGAAGCGGCAGCCACCAGAGACCAACCCACACCCAGCTCCACCTCCACAAAAAGCAGGCAGAGAGGCAGAGGCAGACTGGAGGGCCAGAGCCACACTGTCCTGTTGAAGATCAGAGACACAATCAAAACCAGCACAGATCTTCTCTCTCAGCTGGTCCACAGCGACATACCATCCTCGAACCGCAAGCCCTTCATCACCAACGTGAGCCAGACTCTCATGGACCTGCCCGAGGCCCAGTACCAGGTGATGAAGCAGAAGATCACAGCACTTCTGCACAACCCTCCAGGCCCAGCTGAACCTGCTCCGACCCAGTCCAGGTCTGCTCCTCCACCCCAGGCGATGTCACAGCCCTTCCACGGCTTTCAACAGCCCCTCACCTACCAAGCCTACGACTACCAGGACTTCCCACAGCACAAACAGAACTTCCCAGTCCAGGCCCAGGTTCATCGCACACCACAGACGGCACTCCTCACCCAGCTGCAGACCAGACAGCCCCACTACACTCCTCCTTCCTCCCCCCCACAGCCAAGCCCGTCAACGGACAATCTGTCATCAGTATTGGGCCTGACATCTCAAGTCCTTGATGAAGGGCCTCTCAACCTCATGGGACTGAGTCAGCTCTGGGATAGCTTCCTGAACACACCATCCCCTGTTGTACCCTCGGGGCCAACCACCCCAATGGTGCCTCAGACCAGCACTCAAGCCACAGCCACCCCCACAGTCCCTGGCCGCTTGACAGCTGAGACCATGGACATGCCTCAGAGTGACTGAGAATAGTGCCAGAGACTGAGTTGTTACCTGTTCACTTTATCTTTGCTTAAAGACACTTTACTTGGTTCATTTTGCTTTTTTAATAAAGTCATACAGTTTACTTAAGACAGTTATTAATAAAGGTTATCTTTGCTTCACACACTTGGTTCATTTTATTTACTTAATGAAGTGTTGGTGAAAACTTTGAAAAAATGGTTAAGCCTTTGCATGCTTGTGGGATGGGTAAGGATAATTGTGGGATGGGTAAGGATAGTTGTGAGATGGGAAAGGATAGTTGTGGGATAGGTAAGGATAGCTGTGGGATAGATAAACCTCCAGTACAAGCATAGTGGGACTGTATGGTCCACCCTCCCAGCTGCCACACATATGGCCCTTTTTTATCAAGAACAATTTATTCATTGATCAACACATTTCAAAATAAACAAAGCTCTTTGTTAATGCCCTATTCATTGTAGGACCACTCAACATACATGGCACAATCTCATCAGTGTGATGCAACAGGCTCAAGGAGGCATCCATTACCAATCTATCATCCTGTCTTGTCACTCCACTGCTGCAGCTGGGGAGTTGCACCAGTGTTTCAGGAGGTTGCGCTGCTTCTTCCCTTCCCGTGAGGCTCTGTTGGGCCCTTGCACATCCTCAGTGTCGATCAGGTTTCTCCCTTGCCTCCATTCCCCAGGCTCCATGTCCCCATTCCCTTGTTGACGGTCCACAAGCCTGTTCTGCAACACTGGGTAGCGGGTGCGCATGAGATTGTGCAAGATGCAGCAAGCTTCCACGATGCTCCTCACAGTCCCTGGGTGATGCTGCATGGTGGTGAGAAGTACCTGGAACCTGTTGGCCAGGATGCCAAAGGCGTTCTCCACCACCCATCTTGCCTTGGACAGCCTGTAGTTGAAGAAGATCCTCTCTTCACGGGTGAGGTATCTGGAAGTGTAGGGCTTCATGAGGTAGGTTCTGAGGGAGAAGGCGTCATCACCCACGATGAAGTAGAGCACATCTTGTGTGTCATTGAGTAGGGGGTCTGGATCTGGAAAACCCATGATGAGGTTGCATTCCAGCCCATCCTTGAGGTCACTGGCGTTGTATACCTGGCTATCTGAAGCTGACCCGTTGCCTGAAGCATCGATGTACATGAACTTGTAGTCAGCATCAACCATGGCAAAGAGGATGATACTGAATAAGCCCTTGTAGTTGTAATAAGAGGACCCTGAGTTGGCTGGAGCTTTGCAGGCCACGTGCTTCCCATCTATGGCTCCAACGGTGTGGGGAAAGTTCCACCTCTGATACCACTCTTCTGCAACTTTCCTCCAGCCTTCTTCAGTGGTGGGACACTTGCGGAGCTCCTCCACATATTCTTCGATGATGGCCTGCACCACTTCTCTGAGCACTTTGCTGATGCTGTTGTGTGGCACCCTCCAGGCATACTGCATGTTTCTGTATGTGGTTCCAGAGGCCAGGTGCCACAGAGTCAGTGCCACCTTCAGTCCAGGGTCCAGGTTGGGACGGAAGTTGGTGCTTGGCTTGGTCAACCTGGGTCTCAGACGCTCTACAATTTCGTCAAACATGGCTGGTGGCATCCTCATGAAGTGCTGGAATGCACCAGGGTCTTCATTCCTCAGCTCCACCATCAGCTTGTCATAGAGTCCAAACTGCACTCTTCTCCCGAACCATCGTCTGACCCACACAGCTCTTGAACGTCTCCTTCTTCTCCTTGCGTAGAAAAGGTGAAACAGTATGAACAGGGCTTGGTTCTGGTGTTGAATGATTGCAGCTACCATAAGGATTGTGTGATGATCCATGGTGGAGATCAATGGATGATGTGGAAGAGCAAGACCAAGGGTGAAGAGGTCTGGACACTACGGCTGCTGGACTGATACTGAGATCCAGGTGATTTCCTCCCCTTTTTTATAGAAAATATCGGTTTTCCGCTAGGTGTCCTTCCACATACTCTAGGCATACTCCAGACATCCTAAATATCCTAAATATTTGTATACATCCCATATACAAAAGTTTTGTCCGTTTTAATGCTTTATATACGAGATGCATCCGCTTACATCCTTTCTATTTCCGTGCTACTAACGCTGTGTGGACATTCCGTGTACTTTTCGCTTCCTCCCTCTTTCCGTTTTCAGCTGTCGCGGATGTGAGTTGCGAGGATGTCCAGAGGATGCAGAGAGGATACAGCGGACGTTTAATGGATGACAACGGATGTAGAACGTTTGTCACGGATGTACATCGTACGCAGCGGAAAGTTCATCCGCTCAAAAAGTTTTGTGCAGCTGAAAACTTCTTGCACAGATGAAATCGCAGTGGATGGATGCTCGATAGATAGAGCGTATGAAACACGTATGCAGTGAGTACACAATGGATGCATCGTGTTTTTCAACAGATGGCAAGCTTTTTTGTCCGTTTTACATCCTCTTTGCATCCGTTGGTGCAGTGGGACATGGGCTTAAATGGCAAAGTTGATGGAACAGACTGCAGCCAGTAAACAAGGACAGGGTATACAATATCTGTAACAGTGGTTCCTAAAATGATAATTATTCCTTTTTCCCTGTCTCAATAATGCCATTATCCCCACATAAAAAAGCCTAGACTGCCCTATTACCCCAGGATATACCCAAATTATTCCCTTAGCTAGCCCCCACAGTTTAAGAGCCACTGATCTATATGCCGATGAACATTTTTTAAATTAAGAACCCGGCATCAGTAGACAAATAATGGAATGGAATGGAATGGAATGGAATGGAATTGAACGGAACGGAACGGAACGGAACGGAACGGAACAGAACAGAACAGAACAGAACAGAACAGAACAGAACAGAATAGAATAGAACAGAATAGAACAGAACAGAACAGAACTAAATTCTTTTTTGGCCAAGTGTGAAAGCTATACAGAACATGTGTCATTACCTCTTATCCAAAGTAGTAACATGATTTGGGAAGTAAAACAAAAGTAGAGAGACTAAATTTTGGGCCAGTCCAGTGAGGTTGTAAAAATTCAGAAATGTTTTACATAGCAGGGCTATTTAAGTAGTGGTTGGGAATAAACAGCCAAGGGAGGTGGACAGTTCTTACTATTGTGAAAAACATTTTGCTTCACAGCACACACATATAAGGAAGGGAATACTGTCTTCTTATGATCTCTGGATATTGTTCATCAACTTACACATGATCATGAGATGGGGCTGTGATATAAATGTCTCTATACTCCAACTGTAAAAAGTTCTTCTGACAATGTTCATTAAGTTTTGCCATGCATACATATGGGTCAATCTGGTTGTCAGCCATGTTATAACCTAGAAGAAAAAAAATCACAATAAGAATATTTACTAGCAACTCCCTAAACATAGCAATGGATAAGAGTAGCCCCATATATATTATGTTGCAATAGGTAACTAGCGCATGAATGACAATGAATAGGATTTCCCAATACAGTAAATTGATGAGCGGAAAATCCACAGTCATTCAGTTTCATTAGATTAATTCTGAGCCTGTTCTTTCCAATCCAGATGCCTAAAGCCTCCCAATCTAGAGACAGATCAGCCAAGTATTGAAATAATACAACTAAATATCAAATATTGATATCTGAACTCATACTGATGACCCTGGCAAATAGCCTCACATAGAAGTTTAAGGAGAGCTGGCTACACACTTGGTTGGCTTCAAAAAGTGTTGAACCAATTCAGGGAAGTTATGCAATCAGTGGTTACCTTGATTGCAGTGTGATTGTCTCTGAAGGCCATCTTTAAGAAAACTATGGAATTCCTTGTGCAAATGTCCATTGTGAGAACAGACTAGACTAGATGAGGAAGGAATCTGATCCAGTATAGCATGGTTTTTATTATGTTCATTGAAATCTCAAGAACCTAACAAGAAAAGGTAATTTAATCTCTTCCCCTATTACCAAGACCAATTGGAACCTTCCTTAAAGAAAACCACTGAAAGACTGTCTTTTCCACATTTCAAACACAGGCCCACAAGGGTTCCATGACCAGCACTCTCAAAGGTTGCTAAGAGATCATCCAGGACCAGATCATCTTCCACTACCCATATTCTGGTCATGCCAGAGGTTGTCCACAAGAGCAATCAATGCCACTGTGATTGGCTGAGAAACAGAAAGGGTTATTTAGTTGGTGTGTGAAGCACCAGCTTAGTCCAGATATGGGGGCCAAGAAAAAGAAATATTCTAAAGAGATTCTATCTTAATTGAGTTGTTAGAAGGCTGCTTTGAAATTCCTTTTCACAGTCTTTAAGAACATGTTTTGTTCTAACTGGCATTAAAGATGTTTCTTAAATTCGGAAATGTTTATCTTATTAAATCTGTTAGCTAAGTATAATAGGGCAGCTTTGTCCATACTGGTATTATACTGGGCCCTAAAGCCTAACTGAAGATATAATCTACTTCGTCCAGAGTCCTCCTCCAAGGCTGCAGACTACTGAGAAATGTTCCAACACTTCTAGATTTAGTTATGGCTTCCTGAAGAAGTGGAACTTCCTATCTTCCAGTCTAAGTTGAAACATCCTTTCAAGCAAAGATGAATTGGCCCAGCCATACTTCAGTTTCTGGGCAGCTTTAACCAACCAGGATGGACAAGGCTCTAATGTATAAGTGGCCATACAGAAGCTCCTGAAAATCCTGTCCACTTCCGCAAGATTCACAGGCTCAAACTTTCCCCAGGCTCAGGACAAGATCCAACTATAGTGAGCTCCTTCAAACCTACCCAGCCAGAGTTCAACTCAGATTAGATCTGAGTGACTCTTACCAATTATTTATAATATTGTCTTCATTATTTTCCCTAAAAGGGCACAGATAATCCTAAAAGTGGGCAAACTGTGGGCACAATACATTTTGCCACTCTTCTTGCCACCTGTCAGTCTTCAAGATCTTCTGCTATTGCTTTGCATCTTTTCGACTGCCATAAGTAACGGGGGGGTGGAAAAGGGAGGTAGGAATAGTTGGGGAAGTGAGCTGGAGGAGTTACATTCGTCTGATGTATAAATGGAAGGGGGGAGCATAAAATAGAGTTAGGTTTCTATTTCTCGCTTAGCTTTCTTCTCTCTGCGCAACTGCAACCCGTTATCAAAATATGCCAAGGTCAACGGACAGAGGCCTCATCATCACCTGAAGATGCCCACATGATCATATCCACAACTTCTAATTGGAAGTGTCATTTGAACTATTGGGGGTGGGAACATTTCCATCACTTTCTATATGTGAATTGCGCGCCTAAATTCTCAGATTCAGAATTCTTTGGTTGCTACCACTTCACTTTCAGTAAAAGATATCTTTTCTCTAAACTAAAGAGTCTAAGTATTTCTTTCCTGGATTTTGAATGGAGCTCCGCCTGACACCACCTTATTTCACTACTTTAAGACAAGAGTCCCCAATAGTGGGGCTGTGGCCTATTGGGAACTGGGGCGCACAAGGCAGCAGGCGAGCAGGCGAGCAGGCAAAAACTCCATTTGTGCAAGCAACGGGCATATGTACTTGCACATGAAGCTCCATTTTGTGCAAGTGGCCGCTGCGCACGTTCATTGCTTGTGCAATGAGCTTCGTGCATGATCGCGAGCACCTGCCCCTTGCACAGAGCCATCCCCTGTTCCCCCTCCCCCACAACCACCAATGCTGGTGCTGGTGCTGCCAGTCCACAGAGCCAAAAAGATTGGGGTGCATTGCTCCAAGGGATGGAGAACCTGTGACATTCCATTTGTTGCAGAGTTATGTTTTCCACTGATTCCAGTTACCATTATAAGGGATGATGGGAGTAGGACACAAGTTCTTCACCCGGTTTTACCCATTTTAGAACTTAATAACTTATAAATCCATTCCTAGTATTCATACATTTATCATTATTTGAATATATTTTAATTGCATAACTATATCAAATGTTCCATCTTTATCTAGATACAGCTTTCAAACTAACTCTTAGCACCATTAACTGCTGGTGGAAATTGTTTTTCTCTGCTCCTACTCTACGAAGGCTAATGACATATACCGAAAATCTATATTTTGACATTCAAACTCAGGTTGCAATAGGTTCAGTAAAAAATGATACCAAAGCATGCACAGAATTGCAGCATGGTGCACTTTGGTTTGTCATGTCAAGCTAACCTCGAGGATCACACAGCAGAATTGGGACTTCCAGGGACAGCAGGAGCTTCTCGACCAACAGTGGCCCTCTGTGCACAATACAATAAACCAAGAGTCTTCAAACTTGGCAAGTTGAAGACTTGTGGACTTCAACTCCCAGAATTCCTAAGCTAACATGACTGGCGGAGGAATTATGGGAGTTGAACTCCACGAGTCTTAAAGCTGTCAAGTTTGAAGACCCCTGCAATAAACAGTAAAAAAAAATATGTTAATGTCTGTTTGTTAGCGTGCCACTTTTATTCACCATCAGGGCTGGTTTCTATCTGCAATTTAACCATACTATCCTATTGTTCAGACCCTAAATGAAGACCATCTACAAAATCCAAATATCAGCCTTTGTACTCAAGATTTGCTATAGCTTAAGCTGCTTGGTTTGTAACCACAACTGCATTTTGGGTATAGGCAAAAAAAAAAAAAAAAAAAAAAATCAAGCAAAATTCAGTTACACATTTATGTGCCATTTATAAAGGGAAACAAACTAGGCAATATGGGCTCATCAGCTGCAAAATAACACTTCACCTGTCTCCCAAACCTAGAATTGAAATCAGCATCGACCAATCAACCCTCTACAGTCCCATGGCGACTTTTAGATGTGTGGACTTCAATTCCCAGCCTCCCTTGGGTTGCTGTGAGTCCATACCAGGCGCAGGATCGCCGCTGTACGGGGTGCGGGAGAATCCAAATTATACTGCCATCCAATATAACCCGACGATTTTCCAGCTTTG
Organism: Laticauda colubrina; assembly: GCA_015471245.1. Taxonomy (NCBI): domain Eukaryota; kingdom Metazoa; phylum Chordata; class Lepidosauria; order Squamata; family Elapidae; genus Laticauda; species Laticauda colubrina. Next base: position 19,683,255 of record BLBF01000018.1, read on the forward strand.
CTTAAGCGCAAATCAACCAGGGAAGAAACCTGGAATTTCACAGGGAAAATCTCTTGGGTTGGGTGGGTCGGGAGTCCTCCCTCAAGAACACGCGAACTGAACCTCGCTTTAATTTAGTAAACCGATTTAATTTTTTTAAAAAGGCTTCATTAGTATCAGTGCGCCCTTCGCCTCCCCCTACTTTCCATATATACAGAGCCAACGGCATCTTCAAGACAAGGAGGCTCTTCCCCAGCAATGGCGAGAAACCTGTTCCCCTCCCCCCCCCTCCCCCCATTCCGTCTCCCGCCGCTTAAATACTCACCAAAGCAGCAGAAGCTCTGGAACGAAGTTTTTCCCGCCGGGAAGAAGCCCTGTCACCCTTTCTCCTCGAGCAGAGCGCAGCCGAGGGGAAGCGCCACACTTTTGACTTTCGTTTCTCCGAGGCTCGCTAGGCTCTGCCCACAAGGCGAAATCTCGGGAAAACCACCAAACCCGACGAGAGAATCGAAAGTAAAATTGTACCGGGCGGGAAAGCGCACCGCTCACCTCGCAGCTGTCAACTGAGGCAGTGTTTCCCAATTGTGGCAACGTTAAGATAGGTGGACTTCAACTCCCAGAATTTCCCAGCCAGAATGGCTGCCGGAGGAATTCTGGGAGTTGAAGTCCACAAGACCCACAAGGCTTGAACTTGCTAATGTTGGAAAACACTGTACTAAGGCCAAGGCCTCTACCTGCTGGTCGGTTCCCGGCGGCCGGGCCAAGAGGAAGAGGGGTGAAAAAGGCGCGTCTGAAACACCAATGTTTCGCGCTCTTCGCGGGAATGAGGCGGCGGAGGGGGGGACACCTGCAAACAGCTGCTCGACCATGAAAGGCTCTGCATGGGAGACATGGCGGTGGGTCTCACACCCCCTGCCCCCTGATGCCGGGAAAGCGCGCCAGTTTTGATAACATGACTGTGAACGATTTCAGGCGTCGATGGTTGTGAGAGCATAGGAGCTGGTGGGAAGCTTTGGTCTCAAGATAAGATAAAAAGGATTTGCTTGGACTTTAAGGCTAGGTCACATAGGCCGACGGATGCAAAACGTATATAAAAAAGACACAGCGGACGAGCAAATTTTCCATCCATTGTTATCCGCTCTCAAAAGTGCCCCAAATTTGCATAAAGAGAACGGACAACAACTGAAAGGAAGGGACGAGGGGAGGACGTAGCGAGGATGTAAAGCGGATGCTCACAGGAAGCCTAGCGGATGGAAGCGGATGACACATCCACAGGGCTTCCGTGGGATGACAGCGAAGCGGACGCGCAGCGGAAGGAGCGGATGCAGAGCGGATGATGCGGATGCATCAGCAGATGCATAGAGGATGCCTAGCGGCAGATGCATAGAGGATGCCTAAAGCGTTAACTGCACATGCGGGGAGGATGCATTGCGTCAGCCCCGTGGATATAAAGGGAAGCAGCTCGCAAGCAGGTCACCATTCAGAGGAAAGACCTGCTGCCAGACACATCTTCAGCCAACAACCATGGGGAAGAAGAGGAAGCCTGTGCCTACTCCTGCCAGCCCTGGCAAGAAGGACAGGACCACCATCCCACCCCCTGGCGCTGCCTCTGCTTCTGCTGGGGCTTCTGCTGCTGGTGCTGCTGCTGCTGCTTCTTCTGCTGTTGGTGCTGACTCTGCTGCTGGTGCTGACTCTGCTGCTGGTGCTGCTGGTGCTTCTGCTGGTGCTAACTCTGCTGCTGCTGCTGGTGGTGGTGGTGTGGTGGACCAGCCCCTAGAACCTCAAAGCCCTGCTGATGAGGGCCCAGAAGGCCCTGCGAGAGGGAGGAAGAAGCATTCGCGAGAAAAGGGGGAGAGGAGACAGTACTCCATTGCAGAGGAACATGAGGAGGAGGTGGCTGAGGGAGAATGAGTACCTCTGGAGGAAGGGACACAGGCTCTATCGAGACACCAAGCGGAAGCAGGTGGCTTGGAGAGAGAAGGCGGAGAGCCTGGGCTACACTTTGGATGTCCTCCTGGGGTGGTGGAAGCACATGCACACCTGGTACGGGAAGCTGCATCTGAAGAAGTCTGGCCAGGCCGTGGTCAAGCTCACCGACCAGGAGACCTATGTCATGGCAAAGTGCAGCTTCCTGGAGGGTGAGGTCTCCCACCGAGGAGCAGCCCCTTTGTCAACCCTCTCTCTCAGGCAGCCCACAGACAGCCAGTCCTCTTCTGGCCAAGAGTCAGCTCCTGTGTCCAGGCAGGTATCTTTGGAGTGCCCCACGACAGAGACCCCTCCCCCGACAGCTGCACTACCTGTGCCGGAGCACATGGAGGATCCCCTGATGCAGATGGGGCAAGAAGAGGCCGCTGCCACCAGAGACTAATTCACACCCACCCCCAGCTCCACCTCCACAGAAAGCAGGCAGAGAGGCAGACCGGAGGGGCAGAGCCACACTGTCCTCTTGGAGATCAGGGACACCATCAAGAGCAGCGTAGATCTCCTCTCTCAGCTGGTGCACTTCGACATACCATCCTCTAACAGAATGCCCTTCCTCACCTACGTGAACCAGACCCTCATGGAAATGCCCGAAGCCCAGTACCAGGTGATCAAGGAGAGGATCACAGGTCTTCTGCACCACCCTCCAGGCCCAGCTGAACCTGCTCTGACCCACTCCAGGTCTGCTCCTCCACCCCAGGTGATGTCACAGCCCTTCCAAGGCTTTCAACAGCCCCTCACCTTCCAAGGCTACGGCTACCAGGAGTTCCAGCAGCACAGGCAGCCCTTCCCAGTCCAGGCACAGATACATCGCACACCACAGGCGCCACAGATGCCACCAACGCCACAGATGCCACCAACGCCACAGATGCCACTGACACCTCACCTCGCTCAGCTGCAGATCAGACAGCCCCACTCCTTCCTCCACTCTACAGCCAAGCCCAGCCTCAGAACATCTGTCATCGGTCTTGGGACTGACATCCCATGTCCTGGAGGAAGGGCCTCTCAACATTATGGGACTGAGCCAGCTCTCTGAAAGCTTCCTGCACACACCATCCCCTGTTGTCCTCTCAGGGCCAGGCACCCCAATGGCGCCTCAAACCAGCACTCCAGCCACTGCCACCTCCACAGCCCCTGGACCCTTCACCCCTGAGACCATGGGCATGCCTCAGAATGACTGAGAAGAGTGCCAGAGACTGGGTTGTTACCTGTTGACTTTATCTTTGCTTGGGACACTTTTCTTGGTTCATTTTGCTTTTTTAATAAAGTCCTACAGTTTGTTATTAATAAAGGTTATCTTTGCTTCAAACACTTGGTTCAGTTCTTTTATGAAATAAAGTCTTGGTGGAAACTTTTAGAAATGGTTTGCATGCTTGTGGGATGGGTAAGAATAGCTGTGGGATGGACAGGGATACCTGTGGAATGGGTAATAGTTATGGGATGGGTAATAGCTGTGGGATGGGTAATAGCTGTGGGATGGATAAGCCTCCAGTGCAACCATGGTGGGACTGTATGGTCCACCCTCCCAGGTGCCACGCCTATGGCCCTTTATTATCAATAACAATTTAATCATTCATCAACACATTTCAACATAAACACAACTCTTTATTAAATTCATTGTAGGGCCACTCAACATACATGGCACAATCTCATCAGCGTGATGAGACAGGCTGAAGGAAGCATCCATTAAGCATCTACCATCCTGTCTTGCCACTCCACTGCTCCAGCTGGGGAGTTGCACCAGTGTTTCAGGAGGTTGCGCTGCTTCTTCCCTTCACGTAAAGCTATGTTGGGGCCTTGTACATCCACAGTGTCCATCAGGTTTCGTCCTTGCCTCCATTCACCAGCCTCCATGTCCCCATTCCCTTGTTGACGGTCCACAAGCCTGTTCTGCAACACTGGGTAGCGGGTACGCATGAGATTGTGCAGGATGCAGAAAGCTTCCACGATGCTCCTCACAGTCCCTGGGTGATGCTGCATGGTGGTGAGAAGTACCTGGAACCTGTTGGCCAGGATGCCAAAGGCGTTCTCCACCACCCATCTTGCCCTGGACAGCCTGTAGTTGAAGATACTCTCTTCCCGGGTGAGGTATCTGGAAGTGTAGGGCTTCATGAGGTAGGTTCTGAGGGAGAAGGCATCATCCCCCACGGTGAAGTAGGGCACATCTTGTGTGTCATTGGGCAGGGGGTCTGGATCTGGGAAGCCCATGATGAGGTTGCGTTCCAGCCCCTCTTTGAAATCATTGGCATTGTATATCTGGGCATCTGAAGCTGACCCATTGCCTGAAGCATCGATGTACATGAACTTGTAGTCAGCATCGACCATGGCAAAGAGGATGATGCTGAAGAAGCCCTTGTAGTTGTGATAAGTGGGCCTGAGTTGGCTGGAGCTTTGCAGGCCACATGCTTCCCATCTATGGCTCCAACGGTGTGGGGGAAGTTCCACTTCTGATACCACTGCTCTGCAACTTTCTTCCAGCCTTCTTCAGTGGTGGCGCACTGGAGGAGCTCCTCCAGGTATTGTTCGATGATGGCCTGCACCACTTCTCTGACCATAATGCTGATGGTGTTGTGTGGCACCCTCCAGGCATACTGCATGTTCTTGTATGTGGTCCTGGAGGCCAGGTGGCGCAGAGTCAGTGCCACCTTGAGCCCAGGGTCCAGGCTGGGCCAGAAGTTGGTGTTTGCCTTGGTCAACCTGGGTGTCAGCCGCTCCACCAACTTCGTCAAACATGGCTGGTGGCATCCTCATGAAGTGCTGGAATGCACGAGTGTCTTCATTCCTCAGCTCCACCATCAGCTTGTCATACAGTCCGTACTCAGCTCTTCTCGTGATCCATCTTCGGACCCACACACTCTTGGATGCCTCCTTTTCCTTGCGTAGAACAGGTGAAAGAGCCTGAAGAAGGATTCGCACTGTTGTAGAATGATGGCGGCTACCAAAAGGAGTGTGCGACGATCCAAGGTGGAGATGACTGGATGCCGTGGAAGAGCAAGAGCAAGAGCAAGGCTGAAGAGGTCTGCACCAGGGCTGCTGGACTAAAAGTGAGATCCAGGTGATTTCCTCCCCCTTTTTATAGGAAATATCGGTTTTCCGCTAGGTGTCCTTCTGCATCCTCTAGACATCCTTCAGGCATCCTAAATATCTGAGATACGTCCCCTATATGAACGTTTTTTTCCATTTTAATGCTTTATATGCGAGATGCATCCACTTACATCCTTTCTATGTCCGTGCTACTAACGCTGCGCGGACATTCCATGTCCGTTTCACTTCCTCCCTCTTTCCATTTTCAGCTGTCGTGGATGCGAGTTGCGCGGATGCACAGCGGATGCCGAGCGGATACAGCGGACGTGTAACGGATGTAGAACGTTTGTTTCATGTATGTGTAGCGGATGTAGAATGGACGCGGTGGAAAGTTCATCCGCTTAAAAAGTTTTGTGCAGCTCAAAACATTTTGAGCGGATGAAATCTCAGTAGATGGATGCTGGACGGATAGAACGTATGAATCATGCACGCAGTGAGTACAGAACGGATGCATCGCGTTAACCAACGGATGGCAAGCATTTTTCTCCGTTTTACATCCTCTTTCCATCCGTTGGTGCAGTGTGACATGGGCTTTAGTGAGAAGAAAGAAAAAGACATCTCGGCATCCTAAGTTTGGATGAAATTTAGCAGGATGGGTAACTCGAATGACAACATGGGTAGTAGCAGCGCTAGCCTCTGGCCTGAAATTATCGGGAAAAAAAAACGAGGACAAAAGAACTTAAAATAACTTTATTGTCACTTTGAATGTACCCTAATCATAAGGTGACCAAATTTTTTGCAATGAAAAGGAGGACACAAATAAATTGAAGGAAAAAAAAACACCCAAAGCCACTTGTGCACGGCACACTCTTGCACATGGTGCACTCTTGCACATGGCACATTCTCTCAAAACGATTCTGTGTGGAGTGCATGCATCTCATAATCGCGTCTCACCGCACTACCGAGCCTTGACAAAGCGGCATCAATCAAATACAAGATTTACAGATTAGTCTTCACATATCAAAAAGGAGGACATGTAGGAGGATACTTTTTGAGAGAGGACAGAACTTACAAAAGGAGGACTGTCCTCCCTAAAGGAGGACCAATCGTCCTCCTTTAGGGAGGACAGTCCTCCTTTTAAGGAGGTAACCTTTGGTAAGGTTACTAATTGGCATATTTTAAAATGAAGTTTCTTTGTATACAGCTCTCAAAGGGTCACCACCTCCAATATACAGTACACTACCCAAACATGACAAAATAAATAAATAAATAAATACAAAAGTATGCATACAGAAAAAGACATTCCAGGCTGAGCAGGAATTCCTTCAATAGCAGCTCCAAAGTAGTTGGCTTCTTGCTGGGAGAGATCTTGGAGAAGGCTAGTGTCTGAAGTCCCTGTTAAGCAAAGGCTAGAAGAATCCGTCACTCATCTGGATCACAGAGAAACGCTGCTAATTATTTCTGTCCTGAAAAAAAACAATTTGATGGAAAATGCCCACTTTCAGACCATCTCCCTTTCCCTCTTGAATCCAGTTGAAAACAGATCTATTTTCAATTTATACTGACATCAGGACTCTAGAACATCAGCATGGGGATATGTTTGCAGGTCACAGAAAACAGCCTGGTGAAAGAATTACCTGTTCACCTTTCCACTCAGGTGAGTGGTTAATAGCCAATCCATCTCACTAACAATATAGAGGAATAAAGTGCTTGTACCTGAAAGATCAGGTTAGGGTAGATAATCATGGAGAAAATCTATCTGGTCGTTAAGAGTTAACTTTGATTTGATGACACATAATCAGACAACTCAAAGCTTTATATTGTTACCCTGTTTATTTATCTTACTGCATATGCAGAATATATCATACAAAATACCAGTCTGGATGAATCACAAGTTAGAATTAAGATTTATGAGAGAAATATTAACCTCAGCTATGCAGACAATACCACTCTGTGACAGAAAGTGAGGAGGAACTAGAGAGTCTCTTGATGAGAGTAAAAGAGGAAAGTGCAAAACTCAGCATTAAAAAAACTCATCATAATAAAAAAAAAAGTTAAGATCACGGTATCTGGTCTCATCACTTCCTACCAAATAGAAGAGGAAGAAATGGAAGCTGTGATAATTTTATTTTCTTGGGATCCAAGGTTGCTGCGGACAGTGACTGCAACCATGAAATTAAAAGATGCTTGCTCTTTGGTTAGAAAGCTATGGCAAACCTAGACAGCATGTTAAGAAGCAAAGACATCACCTTTCCACCAAAGGTCTGCATATTAAAAACTATGGTTTTCCCAATAGTAATGTATGGCTGTGAGAGTTGGATGCTAATAAAAACTGAGTGCTGAAGAACGGTGTTCTGTATAAATATAGTAGACTCCAAATAACTCATTCTGATTGGTTACTAAAAAACTAATGGGGATTGGTTCAAAAGGAACCAATCCTCGAAGACACACAAAGGCAGCAAAATCAAATGAATGTCATTGGCTACAAGCCGGCAGACAGAAAAGTATAAAAGGGTTGTCGCGACTTGAGCCAATGTTCCGTTTTGCAACTGTACTTGAAATAAAGACTTTGTTGTTGGAACCCGGTCTACCTCGCGTTTTTCCGGACAGAACACTGGTGACGAGGATGGGATCTTCCTAAACGCGAGACTGAGCATACGGTGACAGATGAGCCAGACAAAGAGAAATGGCCAGAAACAATGCGCCGCCCGCACCCTTCAACCCCAATGAAGAAGATTGGGGATCTTACGTAGACCGTTTCCAGATGTACCTAGAGAGCAATGAGATGGAGGAAATCTCAGATCAGCGAAAAAGAGCTGTTTTCTTGACACACTGTGGGCCGCGATTTTTAAAATGGCCAAGGCTTTGGCAAAGCCCGAGATATCAAACAATTGACGTGGACTGAGCTACAAAGAACATTAAAGGCCCATTATGCACCGATGGTATCAAATCTAATAAAGTGGTACGAGTTTTATCGGAGAGACCAGAAAGAAGGCAAAACCATCGCTGATTTTATAGCCGCCCTACGCCAAATTGGGGGAGCGTGCGAGTTTCTCAACTTAGATGAAGCGATGTGGGATCGAGTGATATTGGGGTTAAGAGACTCAACTATACAGAGCAAGCTACTGAACAAACCCAACATATCAGTAGCCGAAGCTATTGCAGAAGCCTCGGCTGCCGAAGCAGCCAAAAAATCGGCAGATAAGATGAAACAAATGAATGCAAGCAACGATGAAATAAGCCCGGCCAGAGGAAAAAAACAATCTCCCACAACTACTCATTATCAAGAACTCGAGGAGATGTCAGAATCCGGGGAGGAAGACGACGAAATCCACCGCCTATACGCTAACAAGAAAGGGCGCGAAAATAGAAATCGGCGGGAATGTGCTGGCTGCGGGGGAAACCATTCCCGAGCCGATTGCAGATTCCTTGATGCCATTTGCAGAGCATGCAAGAAAAGGGGGCATATCGAGAAAGTCTGCAGAAACAAAAAGAATTACAGCCCAAAGAGAAGAAACGACTCCCCAGCAAAGCCTGAACCAAGACTCTCCGAGAGAAAGTGGCAGCGAAACAGGCAAGCCACTAAGCTGGAGAAAGCATACCAAACTTTCACTATCGGAAGCGCTCAGACGAAAAGCGGGAAGAAAGTAAAAATAGTTGTAAAAATCGAAGACAGCCCCTGCGAAATGGAAGTTGATTCTGGATCGTTCCTATCCATGGAATCATGGGACACCCTCAAAAAACTAATCCCAGACATCAGAATTAAGGAACTGCAGAGACAAAGACTAACCCTCAAAGATTATCAGGGAAACCGAATTCCTGTAATCGGCCTGGGACATGATTTCGAGTCGCTTACAGGCAACATGTCGCAGTGCTACCATTAACGATAGTCGACCGAGATCGACCAAGCCTCCTGGGTATCGAATGGTTCACACCATTGGGCATCAGGATGACCGGAGTAGACCAGGTGGCCGCAACTGACTGGGAAGAAGACCTGATCCAAGAATTCCAGGACGTCTTCGACGGCTCCCTAGGTAGGTATCGGGGGACCCCCATTTCTTTTAGTCTAGACCCACAGATAACCCCTAAAAGACTAAAGGGTTCCTTTTGCTTTAAAAGCAAAAATAGAGGAACAACTAAATAAATTAATAGATCAAGGGGTTTTAGAACCGGTCGACCACACTAGATGGGAAACACCAATTGTGACACCAATTAAGCCAGACGGGTCGGTTTGAATCTGTGGCGACTACAAGGCTACCCTGAACCACACGCTGCAACAGAGCGCGTACCCGGTGCCAGTTGTGCAACACCTACTGCACTCTCTTGGGGGAGGAAAAGTTTTCGCTAGACTAGACCTAGCACAAGTGTACCAACAGCTCCCAGTAGACCCCTTAACGGCGGAAGCACAAACAATAGTGACTCACAAAGGGGCATTCAAATGTAACAGACTCCAATTTGGAGTAAGCGTAGCCCCAGGCATTTTCCAGAGCCTCATGGAACGCTTGTTAAATGGCATAAAAGGGGTCGTGCCATACTTTGACAACGTCCTAATTTCAGCCAAAGATGCAACACAGCTTAAAAAAAGACTCAAAGAGGTCCTAAATAAATTCAGAGAATCTGGCCTTAAAGTAAAGAAAGAAAAGTGCTGCCTAATGACTGATCGCGTCGAGTTTTTAGGATATTTAATTGATGGAGAGGGCATACACCCCACCAAAAAAAAAGTCAGAGCTATAAAAGACGCACCAGAACCAAGGAATAAAACTGAGCTGCAGGCATTTTTGGGACTGATAAACTTTTATAATGTGTTCCTACCCCAAAAAGCCACAATAGCGGAACCATTGCATCGATTACTGGACAAGAAAACAATTTGGACATGGGGGCTTAGAGAAAAAAAAGCTTTCCAAGGAATAAAAGACTTATTAACCTCAAACACCGTTCCTATCCAGTTTAGCAACACACTGCCATTGACGGTGACCTGTGACGCCTTGCCATTCGGAGTCGGTGCCATCCTGAGCCACCAATTGCCTGATGGGAGAGAGGCACCCGTCGCATACTATTTAAAAACCCTGTCCAAAACCGAGCGCAATTACAGTCAGTTGGACAGAGAAGCTCTAGCAATTGTCGCCGGAGTGAAACGCTTCCACGAGTACCTATTTGGAAGAACTTTTCAAATCATAACAGACCACAAACCGCTAATAGGAATTTTGGTGGGAAACAAGCCCACACCGAATATTCTGTCCCCACGAATGACTAGATGGTCAGAGTTCCTAGAAAGCCTATTCCTATACTCTGACACATCGCCCAGGGAAACAAATTTCCCATGCAGACGCTTTGAGCAGAGCACCTTTGCCATCCACAGAGGAAGACCCGGCACCAACGATGACAGCATTGCAGATAGAGACTTGCCCTGATATACCCATATCTGCGAATGATGTCGCCAGAGCCACCGCAAAAGACCCATTGACTGCCCGCGTACTTAACTGGGCAGGTAAAGGCTGGCCGGAAAACCAAAAAACTGAGAACTTTAAACCTTTCCGGACCAGACAAACCAAACTCTCAATCCAAAAAGGTTGTTTATTGTGGGGTGATCGGGTAATTATTCCTAACAAATTACAAGCCAAGGTACTGGGTATGCTTCACGAAGGCCACCCGGGAATAGTTAAAATGAAAAGCCTTGCTAGAAGCTTTGTCTGGTGGCCAGGTATGGCTACCCGGACAAATTACACAAATAACAGGCCCCAAATTCTACCGACTAACGGTAGACGACGGCAGGGAATGGAAGCGGCACATAGACCAGCTTCACTCCTGAAACATAGAACGAAATGCAAATACACAACCACACATAGAAAAACACGACGAAATTCAAACCAAGGAGGGGGGGGGGGAAATGCGAGAAATCAATAAAGAACTGTTTAAATTAAACTCCGAAAATAATAACAATCAAAAAGAGCAAATAAAAGACTCACTGTTTGAAGAAAGTTGCCAGAAGAGTCCATCCGAAGGGGCCAGTCAGGCCAGCTCGACCTGCCCGGAGGAAACGGGAGGGAGCGGCAAAACCACCGGCCTAAGAAACTCAGGCAGCAGTAAAATGGCTGACTTACCCTTCCAGACGGTTCCAGGGAGAAGGACTGAAGACACAGCAACCCCATCCGAACCGGTTGAAGTCTCCAACAATAATGAACCGCGCAAGTCCAGTCGAGTCAAGAGAAGCCCCACCTACCTGCGCAACTACGTCACCACGTAGGACTGAACTAAGAGGGGAGGGGTGTTCTGTATAAATATAGTAGACTCCAAATAACTCATTCTGATTGGTTACTAAAAAACTAATTGGGATTAGTTCAAAAGGAACCAATCCTCGAAGCCGCACAAAGGCTGCAAAATCAAACGAATGTCATTGGCTACAAGCCGGCAGACAGAAAAGTATAAAAGGGTTGTCGCGGCTTGAGCCAATGTTCCGTTTTGCAACTGTACTTGAAATAAAGACTTTGTTGTTGGAACCCGGTCTACCTCGCGTTTTTCTGGATGGAACAAACTGAAACGTTTGAATTGTGGGATTAGAGAAGACTCTTGAGAGTCCTTTAATCCCTTAGACTACAAGACCAATTCAGCCAATCCTAAAGGAAATCAACCCTAACTGTTCTTTTAAAAAACAAATACTGAAGCTGAAGCTCAAATATTTTGGCCATGTAACGAGAAGAGATAATTCATTTTAAAAGACCCTGATGTAGGGAAAGATGGAAGACAAAAGGCCAAGAGGATTGTATAGAACAGGATGGTTAGACAGCGTCTTTGATACAGCAAACATGAGTTTGGGCAAACTTCAGGAGATAGTAGAAGAGGGGAGGGGAATGCAATGGTCCATGGGTCACAAAGAGTCAGATATGATTTAGCAATTGAACAACAATAACAATCAAGACAATTAATCTGTTCTGAAGGCAAAGGTCTGTTAGGAATGTAAGTCACCAAACAGTTGGGTTGGAAAATATATAAACCAGGATAGACATTTTAATACTGTCTCTTTAAGGGAATGCTAAAATTGTAATTGGGTGTGGTTCCTCAAACCGTCATAAGATGGAGCCAGAAACCTGGGTTATTTAGTCTTGTTCTCTTGTTGCTGAGAGTGTTGCTGTTCCTCCATTTTTCCTTATTGACTGTTATTCTTTAATTTGACGTAAGTCTGTTACTGAACTGTTTTTGATACTGGACTTTGATATTGGATTATCCCTGGACTGAAAACTGACTGCTTTAACTGTGAATGACTTGGACTGTTTTGCTGAACTTTGCTTAATGGTTTTACTGGAAGTAAAAACCTACATTGTACTATACAGTGTATCTGTATGCTGTTTGTGTGTTATTTTTCACCACTCTCACTACGTCTCCAAGTATGTGTTCATTCTCCTAACGGGGAATTACCTCAACAAGGTCAATAAATAATTCTTTGTCCTCTATGTTATATTGGAAAATAAGCCAAGTGATCTGTTGAAGGTATGGTGAGAGTTGAGGTATAAAAGACATGTACTCATGCTTCATGTCTTATGGTTATCAAGGACAAGGCAGAACTTTCTTTTTCAGTATTTGATCTTCCATCCATTATGTTTCTTGAGTTCCTTTCACATCTGTTGCTTCTCCCTATTTTTTTAATTCATTGTGTTTTCAATGAGGTACAGAATAGGAAAGCAGAATTCCAATACTGTTGAAGCGCGGGAAATCAGGAGACAGGAGACCAGCATAACTTCAGCTCTTTATTCAAGGTATAGATTTGTGTAGTCTTTCATGAGCCACGGCAGCTCTTCTTATAGAGCTAGTCCACGGCTCTCACCCAATGACAGCTTTCTGAATCTCCCGCGATCAGTTCGTCCAGTCACGGGAGATTCCTTACTAACCAATCACCATCTTGTGTCTCAGCCAATCACAATGCAGTTCGTTCAGCCAATCAGATTAGGGTATTACAAGTATGTTAATATGTAACACCCCTCCCCTCTTGGTATGGTCCATCCTATGTGACGTAGTTGCGTAGGTAGGAAGGGCTTTTTACTTGCCTACTTGACCTGCGCAGTTCAGTTGCTGTGTGGTCTTCAGCCAGTTCAGAAGGGATCTTCATTGCTCCTGCTCTTCTCCATGGAACCGCCTGGAAATGTGAGTCAGGCCTTTCGCCGCAACTCCCACTTGGTCTACTGGGTTCGGTCGAGTTGTTGGCTTCTTTGTTCCCGGCCGGTCTTTCTGGGCTGGTTGAGCTGGCTTGACTGTTTCTTCCAGGCGAGATTCCAAGAGGGTCGTGTTCCTCTGGTACCCTTTGGCTGTCTTCACTTTCTGGTGAGTATTGATGGTTTCTTCTTTTATTTAGCAGTGTTTGTATTTCTGATTCGGTTTGTCATTGTCTTGTAGTTGTATTTTCTCTTTATTTTTCATGATTGTTTGGGGTTTCTCCCCCCCCCTCTAATTTTTTTATTAGAGTCTGTTTGTGAGTTTTGTGGGTTTTCAGTGCTGTTTAAAATTATTCTTGATCGCATTTGGTCGACATGCCATTTCCAGTTTCTTCCGTCCTCTGTTTCCAGCCGGTACGACCCGGAGCCTGTTACTTGGGTTATTGTAGTGGGTACCCATAGTGGGTCCCCTGAAAATGTTTTAGCGTAGATCATGTCCCCTGGATTAAATGCCCGGTACCGGTTGGAGGAGTCTGGTGGTTTTTCTGGATTGTAAGTCGGGTGAAGTCTGTCTAGATGGGATTGGAGTTTTCTTCCCATCAGGAGTTCTGCTGGGCTTTTATTGGTTTTGGCACTTGGTGTTATGTGCTGTATTGTTAATAGTTTATTTATTTTGTCGTGTATGTTACCAGTGTCCATCTTTTCTAAAGCATCTTTGGTGTATCTGACCATTCGTTCTGCCCACCCGTTCACCACCAAATGAACGGGCACTGTCAATGCATGTCGGATTCCCCGTTCTGTGAAGAATTGTTCGAATGCCAGTGCTGTAAATTGTGGCCCATTGTCAGATACTATCAAGTCAGGTAGGCCGTGGGTGGCAAAAAGTTTAGTTGTTTTGTAACCGCCTCCATTGTGGTAGATCGCATTAGGCTTACCCCCAGCCAGTTGGAGTAAGCGTCTACTGCGATCAGGAAAGTGTGCCCTTTTGTGGGTCCCGCAAAGTCTATATGGACCCTCGACCATAGTCCCCTTGGTGTTTCCCACTGGAAGGTTGGTGCTCCGGGCGGGTTTGGTCTGGATTGCTGGCATTTGTCACATGTAGCCACCCAGGTTTCAATGATTTTGTCCATCCCTAGCCACCATACATAGCTTCTGGCCAGGGATTTCATTTTCACAATGCCTGGGTGTCCCTCATGCAACATGTTAGGGATAACATTGTTTACCCTAACTGGTTTAGGTGAAATAATAACTATGAATCATAGTTAGTGTATGTTAGTGTGTATGCAGCTTTAACTGTGGAAATAGCAATTAAAGGAGTGGCTATGAAAACAGTATAAAAGTAGCAAGACTACAGCTTTCTCTCTCTCTCTCTGGCTTTGATGATCCCTGATTACTGCTTGGAATCAAGACTGCATTGCTCGAACG
>BLBF01000018.1:19697816-19708500 GCA_015471245.1 Laticauda colubrina
TCTGTGTGCCTATCTGACTAACGCTGCACATTCTGTTTAGCTTGTCTACCTAACCCTGGTTGGGGAACCCAGGCTTAACACAACATGTGTAATATTCTTTTTTGTAAGCTGTCTGGAACTACCACTCTATCGCCCCATAGTATACATCCCTTTTGGGAGGATAATTCAGTTTGCCGGTTTCGGAAGGGTTTAAACTGGTCACTGCTTTCAGTTCCCGGCCACCCTTTTACCACCCAGTTCAAAACTCGCATGAGTTAGCCGTCTTTGCTCATCTCTCTCGCAATGTCTGACGCGGTTGTTGGTAGGTTGGGCAATGTCTCTATTTGCAGGGTGGATGTGGTGGGTGGGTGCAGGATCATCTTCATACTCTGTTAAGGAGCAACAGCTTAGTGCATCGGCATGCGAGATGCATTTCCCTGGGCGATGTATTAGTTGGTAGGTATAGGCGGCAAGGAACTCAGACCACCTTGTCATCCGGGGAAACAGTATGTTGGGGGTGGCCTTGTTTCCTGCCAGGATCCCCAGTAGTGATTTATGGTCAGTGATGAAGGTGAAGTCCCTACCATATAAATATTCGTGAAACCGCTTCATGCCGGTAACCACTGCAAGTGCCTCCTTGTTGAGCTGACTATAATTTCTTTCTGCCTTTGATAGTGTTTTCGAGAAGTAAGCAATCGGTGCTTCTCTCCCGTCTGGCAGGGTATGGCTTAGTATAGCTCCGATGCCGAATGGAGAGGCGTCGCAGGTTACCGTTAGTGGTAGGGTCTCGCTGTACTGGATGAGGACTGATTGTGATGTGAGGAGGTCTTTTATGTTCCAGAAGGCGGCCTCTTCCCGCTTTCCCCAGGACCAGATGGATGTCTTGTTGAGCAACCTATGCAAAGGTTCCACTGTTGTTGCCTTCTGTGGCAAAAATACATTGTAGAAATTGATTAGTCCCAGAAAGGCTTGTAATTCTGCCTTATTTTGAGGTCTCGGGGCTTCCTTTATTGCTTTTATTTTTTTGTGTGTAGGATGGATTCCATCTTTGTCCACCAGATTTCCCAGGAACTCAACCTTTTCAGTGCATAACTGGCACTTTTCTTTTTTGACTTTAAGTCCTGCATTTTTAACTTTTTGTAGGACTTCTCTGAGTCGGCAAATTGTCTTTTGTCTTTGGCCGCTACCATCACGTCATCAAAATATGGCACGACTCCCTTAATTCCTTGGAGTAACCGTTCCATGAGACTCTGGAACACCCCTGGTGCCTAACTGACTCCGAATTGGAGCCTTTTGCACCAGAAAGCCCCCCTGTGGGTCACGATAGTTTGCGATTCCGCAGTCTTGGCATCGACGGGCAGCTGTTGACATGCTTGCGCCAAGTCGAGCTTCACAAAGACCTTTCCTCCCCCGAGTGAGTGTAGGAGGTGCTGTACCACCGGGACTGGGTATGCACTTTGTTGCAGTGCGTTGTTAAGTGTTGCTTTATAGTCCCCACAAATTCTCATGGACCCGTCTGGTTTGATTGGGGTGACTATTGGGGTCTCCCAGCGTGCATGATCTATTGGTTCCAGGACCCCTTGTGCAATGAGCTTATCTAATTGTTCATCTATTTTTGGTTTGAGGGTGAATGGAACTCATCTAGGTTTGAGTCGGATTGGGACAATATTGGGGTTCAAGCTAAATGATATTGGGGACCCCCAGTACTTGCCTAATTGTACATTGAATACTTCTTGGAATTCCCTCATCAGCTCCTCTTCCCAGTCTGTTTCCTCGACATGGTTGATGCCCGTCACCTCGATCCCTAATGGCGAGAACCATTCCAGACCCAGCAGGCTTGGGCGGTCTCTGTCAACAATAGTGAGTGGAAGTACTTTTCCATGCCTTTTGAAGGTTACATGGAAGTGTCCAATTCCTATTATGGGGATTCTGTTCCCCTGATAGTCTTTAATAGTGAGTCTCTGGTTCTCCAGCTCTTGTTTCTGTAATCTGGGTACTAACCTCTTAATTGTGTCCCAGGACACCATGGAGAGGTATGATCCAGAGTCCACCTCCATTCTGCACGGCCTGCCTTCGATGCTGACCTGCATGTGTACTTTTCTTGCATCTGAGTTGTCTGAATGGCTGATTGTGACCGTTTGATGGGTTTCTTCCCGTCGTCTGGTCTCGCTGAGCTGCTTGCTTAGGTTTTCGCGGTTCCATCGGTTCTCTGTGAATCTGTCTCGGTTTCTGGGAGGCATGTTGTCACATCGTCTTGGGCTGGAGTTCCATTTGTTTCAGCAGACCTTGGCGATATGCCCCTGTTTTTCACAGTACCGGCAAATGGCGTCTAAAAACCGGCACTCAGAACAGGGGTGGTTGCCGCCGCAACCGGCGCACTGGAACCCCGACTTATGACTTCTCCGCCGGTCTCACTCCACTTGCAATTGGTGGATGTCTTCTTCCTCATCATCAGTGTTGGGTGATAGATCGACGTCTTCATGGTGCGCCGTTGTTGCTTTGTGACCACTTTCAGTTTGTTTTTCGGGGGATGTGTTGGTCTCCGAGGTTGTTGGCCGGTCCCTTGCATTCATTAGTCGCATCTTGGCCACTGATTTCTTCATGGCTTCGGCTGCGGTGGCTTCAGCAATGGCTTTGGTAACTGTAATGTCTTTTCGAGCCATTAGCCTGCTCTGGAGCATGGGGTCTCTGAGACCAAGAACCACGCAGTCCCTCAGAGCCTTGTCCATGTCTGAAAAGCCTCACACACCTCCAATGTTCCTCAATGCTGCCACGAAATCCCCGATGCTCTCTCCGTCCTTTTGATCCTGATGGTAGAATTCATGTCGCCAGATCAGGTATGGCATGACTGGGGCATAGTGGTTCCGAAGTAATCGATCTAGATCTGGCCAAGTCATCTCCTTCACGTCCTCCAGCTTGGCCAACGCTTTGGCCATCTTGAATACGGCTGGTCCGCAATGGGTCAGGAACACAGTTCTCTTTTGGTGGTCATTTGCATCCTTGAGATTGTTGCTCTTGAGGAACATGAGGAATCTATGGATATAAGATTCCCAGTCCTCAGTTGCCTGTTCGAATGGTGCGGGTGGCGAGATGCTGCTGGCCATCTCGTCGGTTGTTCAACTCGGATGCCACGTGCCCGACTGATCTCTTTGTCTCAGAATCCCACCCTCGTCGCCAGTGTTGAAGCGCAGGAAATCAGGAGACATGAGACCAGCGTAACTTCAGCTCTTTATTCAAGGTTTAGATCTGTGTAGCCTTTAGCGAGCCTCAGCAGCTCTTCTTATAGAGCTAGTCGGCGGCTCTCACCCAATGACAGCTTTCTGAATCTCCCACGATCGGTTCGTCCAATCATGGGAGATTCCTTACTAACCAATCACCGTCTTGTGTCTCAGCCAATCACAGTGCAGTTCGTTCAGCCAATCAGGTTAGGGTATTACAAGTATGTTAATATGTAACAAATACCAAAAGCATTCCTGCTTTTTCATTGAAACATCATGAAAATAATTACACCTGTTGAACCGGGCACAGTTGATTCTCTCTTTCCCTGTGTCAATTTGGGTCACTTTCTTCCTGAAGCCCATGTCACACTGCACCAACGGATGGAAAGAGGATGTAAAATGGAGAGAAACACTTGCCATCCATAGGTTAACGCGATGCATCCGTTCTGTACTCACTGCATCCGTTTTTCTTCCTCTCTATCCGTCCAGCATCCGTCGACTGAGGATCCATCCGCTCAAAACGTTTTGAGCTGCTCAAAACATTTTGAGCGGAAAATGTATCCAACGCGTCCATTCTGTATCTGCTACACATACGGGGAACATCCGTTCTACATCCGTCGTCATCCGTTATGCATCCGCTACGTCCGCTAGGCATCCGCTGCGCATCCGCGCAACTCAAATCCGCTCCAGAAGAAAGCAGACACAGGGAGGAAGCGAAATGGACGCGGAATGGACACAAAGCGTTAGTAGCATGGACGGAGAAAGGATGAAAGCGGATGCAGCTCGCAAACAAGGCATTTAAAATGGAAAAAACGTTTGCACAGGGGACCTATCTCAGATATTAAGGATGTCTAGAGGATGCAAAAGGACACATAGTGGAAAACCTATATTGCCTATAAAAAGAAGGAGCAACTCACCTGGATCTCATATTCAGTCCAGCAACCCTGCTGTGCAGACCTCTGCAGCCTTCATCTGGCTCTTGGTCTTCCACAGCATCCATTGATGTCCACCATGGATCGTAACACACTCCTTTTGGTAGCCACCATCGTTCTGCAACAGTGCGAAGCCATCTACAGGCTCTTTCAACTGTTCTACGGGAAGAAAAGGAGGCGGCCAAGAAGTGTCGGGGTCCGAAGATGGATCAGGAGAAGAGCAGAGTATGGACTGTACAACAAGCTGATGGTGGAGCTGAGGAACGAAGACCCTCATGCATTTCAGAACTTCATGAGGATGCCTCCAGCCATGTTTGACGAAGTTGTGGAGCGGCTGACACCCAGGTTGACCAAGCACAGCACCAACTTCCGGCCCAGCCTAGACCCTGGGCTGAAGGTGGCACTGACTCTGCACCACCTGGCCTCAGGACCACCTACAGGAGCATGCAGTATGGCTGGAGGGTGCCACACAACACCATCAGCATTGTGGTCAGAGAAGTGGTGCAGGCCATCATCGAAGAATACCTGGAGGAGCTCCTCCAGTGCCCCTCCACTGAAGAAGGCTGGAAGAAAGTTGCAGAGCAGTGGTATCAGAAATGGAACTTCCCCCACACCGTTGGAGCCATAGATGGAAAGCACATGGCCTGCAAAGCTCCAGCCAAGTCGAGGTCCACTTATTTCAACTACAAAGGCTTCTTCAGCATCATCCTCTTCGCCATGGTCGATGCTGACTACAAGTTCATGTACATCGATGCTTCAGGCAACGGGTCATGTTCAGATGCCCAGGTATACAACACCAGTCCCCTCAAGGAGGGGCTGGAACGCAACCTCATCATGGGCTTCCCAGATCCAGACCCCCTGCCCAACGACATGGAAGATGTGCCCTACTTCATCGTGGGGGATGATGCCTTCTCCCTCAGAACCTACCTCATGAAGCCATACACTTCCAGACTCCTCACCCGTGAAGAGAGGATCTTCAACTACAGGCTGTCCAGGGCAAGGCCGGTGGTGGAGAACGCCTTTGGCATCCTGGCCAACAGGTTCCAGGTACCTCTCACCACCATGTAGCATCGCCCAGAGACCGTGAGGAGGATTGTGGAAGCTTGCTGCATCCTGCACAATCTCATGCGCACCCGCTACCCAGTCTTGCAGAACAGGCTCGTGGACCTCCAACAAGGCAATGGGGACATGGAGCCTGGGGAATTGAGGCAAGGGCGAACCTGATAGACACTGAGGATGTGCAAGGCCCCAACAGAGCCTCACGTGAAGGGAAGAAGCAGCGCAACCTCCTGAAACACTGGTGCAACTCCCCAGCTGGAGCAGTGGAGTGGCAAGACAGGATGATAGATGATTAATGGATGCTTCCTTCAGCCTGTCTCATCACACTGATGAGACTGGGCCATGTATGTTGGGTGGGCCTACAATGAACAGGGCATTTAATAAAGAGTTGTGTTTATGTTGAAATGTGTTGATGAATGATTAAATTGTTATTGATAATAAAGGGCCATAGACGTGGCACCTGGGAGGGTGGACCATACAGTCCCACTATGCTTGCACTGGAGGTTTATCTATCCCACAGCTATTACCCATCCCAAATGTATCCCTGCCCATCCCACTGCTATCCTTACCCATCTCAAAGGTATCCCTGCCCATCCCACTGCTATCCTTACCCATCCCAAAGGTATCCCTGCCCATCCCACTGCTATCTTAACCCATCCCACAAGCATGTAAAGGCTTAAACCATTTCTAAAAGTTTCCACCAAGACTTTATTGAAAAAAATAAATGAAGCAAGTGTGTGAAGGAAAGATAATCTTTGTTAATAACAAGCTGTAAAAGAAAAATGACCCAAGTCAAGTGTCCAAATAAAGTCAACAGGTAGCCACCCAGTCTCTGGCACTCTTCTTGGTCACTCAGAGGTGTGCCCAGTCTCAGGGGTGAAGGGTCCAGGTGCTGTGGAGGTGGCTGCTGCTGGAGTGCTGGTCTGAAGCGCCACTGGGGTGCCTGGCCCCTAGAGGACAACAGGGGACGGTGTGTTGAGGAAGCTCTCAAACAGCTGGCTCAGCCCCGTGATGTTGAGAGCCCCTTCCTCCATGACATGCAGTGTCAGCCCCAGTACCGATGACAGATGTACTGAGGCCGGGCTTGGCTGTGGGGTTGAGGAAGGAGCAGTGTAGTGGGGCTGTCTAGTCTGCAACTGGGTGAGGACTGGCGTTGGTGGCATCTGTGGCGTGGATGGCATCGGTGGCGTGGGTGGCGTGGGTGGCATCGGTGGAATCAGTGGCACCGGTGGCGTCGGATGAACATGTGCCTGGACTGGGAAGGGCTGCTGCCTGTGCTGCTGGACCTCCTGGTAGCCGTAGCCTTGGTAGGTGAGGGCCTGTGGAAAGGCTTGGAATGGGAGTGACATCACCTGGGGTGGAGGAGCAAACCTGGACTGGGTGGGAGCAGGTTCATCTGGGTCTGGAGGGTTGTGAAGCAGATCGGTGATCCTGTCCTTCACCACCTGGTACTGGGGTTCCGCCATGTCCATGAGGGTCTGGTTCACATAGGTGAGGAAGGGCTTGCGGTTGGAGGATGAGGAGTCGGTGTGTACCAGCTGAGAGAGGAGATCTACGCTGCTCCTGATGGTGTCTCTTATCTCCAGCAGGACAGTGTGGCTCTGTCCCTCCGGTTTGCCTCTCTGCCTTTCTGTGGAGGTGGAGCTGGGGGTGGATGCAGGTTGGGCTGTGGTGGAAGTGCCGTCTCCTTTCTCCCACTGTGTCAGGGGGTCCTCCACGCGCTCCGCCACAGGTAGTACAGCTGTCAGGGGGGGGGGGGTTCTGTTGTGGCATGCTCCACAGATACCTGCCTGGAGACAGGAGCTGACTCTGTGCCGGAAGAGGACTGGCTCTCAGCAGGCTGCCTGAGAGAGAGGGTTGTGAGAGGGGCTGCTCCTCAGTGGCGGATCTCACCCTCCAGGAAGCTACACTTGGCCATGACATAGGTATCTCTGTCCATCAGCTTGACCGCAGCCTAGCCAGATTTCTTGAGGTGCAGCTTCCCATACCAGGTGTACATGTGCTTCCACCAACCGAGGAGCACCTCCGAAGTGTAGCCCAAGCTCTCCGCCTTCTCTCTCCAAGCAGCCTGCTTCCTTTTGGTGTCCCTATAGAGCCTGTATCCCTTCCGCCATAGATACTTGTTCTCTCTCAGCCACTCCAGCACCTCATCCTCATGTTCCTCTTCTATGTTGTATTGCCTCCTCTCCCGTTCTCGTGTCTGCCTCTTCCTCCCTTTGGCAGGACCACATGGGCCCTCATCAGAGGGGCTTCCAGGTTGTAGGGGCTGCTCCTCCACTCCACCACCACCACCAGCAGCAGCAGCACCAGCACCAGCAGGACCAGCAGGACCAGCAGGACCAGGATCAGCAGCAGCAGAGTAAGCACAAGCAGCGCCAGCAGCACCAGCAGCACCAGCAGGACCAGGAGCGCCAGCAGGACCAGGAGCACCAGCAGGACCAGCAGGACAAGGAGCAGCGCCAGCAGAGTAAGCACCAGCAGAAGCAGCAGCACCAGGAGCAGCACCAGCAGAGTAAGCACCAGCAGAAGCACCAGGACCAGGAGCAGCGCCAGCAGAGTAAGCACCAACAGAAGCACCACCGCCAGAAGCAGCATCAGCAGAGTAAGCACCAGCAGAAGCACCACCGCCATAAGCAGCATCATCAGCTCCTCCAGAAGAAGCATCAGCAAAAGCCCCAGCCCCAGAAGAGCAAGCCCAGGCTGCAGAAGCCCCAGCAGAAGCAGAGTGAGGGTCAAGGGGTGGGAGGGTGGCCCTGTCCCTCTTGCCAGGAGGGTGGCCCTGTCCCTCTTGCCAGGGCTGGCAGCAGATGGCTGAGGCTTTCTCTTCTTCCCCATGGTTGTGGGGTTGCTGGCTGGTAGGCAGGCTGGCAGGCAGGCAGGCAGACTGGCTGGCAGTCTGGCTGGCAGGCAGGCAGGCAGGCAAGCAGGCAGGCAGTGTCTGGAAGCAGGTCTTTCCTCTGAATGTTGACCTGCTTGGGAGCTGCTTCCTTTTATATCCGCGGGGCTGATGCAATGCATCCTCCCCGCGTGCGCAGTGAACGCTAGGCATCCTCTAGGCATCCTCTAGGCATCCACTAGGCATCCGCTAGGCTTCCGCTCTGCATCCACTTCATCCGCTCTGCATCCGCTGTGCATCCGCTTCATCCGCTCAGCGTCCACTCTGCATCCGCTGTATCCGTTCCGCGTCCGCTTTGCTGCGCTCCCCCGGAAGCCTTGCGGTTGTGCCATCTGCTCTCATCCGCTTCTATCCGCTAGGCTTCTTTGGAGCATCCACTTTCCATCCACCCTATGTCCTCCCCCCGTCCGTTCCTTTCCGTGTTGTCCGCTCTGGTTATGCAAATTTTTGCCCCTTTTGAGAGCGGATAACAACGGATGGAACATTTTTCTTGTCCGCTGTGTCCTTTTTACAAACATTTTGCATCTGTCAGCCAGTGTGACAGAGCCTTGAAATGTCACAGTTGCTAAGAAAGTGTCAAGATTGCTAATTTAATCATTTACAATCATATATAACAGCTAGGTGGCTCCACAGTCATGGGAGTTTTGCTCTCATTTTTCTGTGTATCTTGTTATAATTACCCAAATTAGAAAAGGAAGTGTTGTTACTTCTTAGCTGAATTTAGCAATTTTTGTAGATAATGTTTACTTTTATGCAACATCTTTCCCTATATTTCCTCAATTTACTTTATTTTAAAACTTTAGAATTTTGTTTTTTTTTGTGAAATGCAAATGGCACATGGGATAAAAGTACAGGCAACCTGCCTGGAGTGTTCCTATGAAATCTCCAAAGAGTTGTAAAACAATGCTCACCCCATATGTGCTGTTTGACCTCAATTATATATGGGGAGATGCTTTGCCTCAGTTGGTGATGTGCTGAAGGGAATTGACATTAATGCCATTGGAGATTACCTGAAACTAATATACCTGAAATCAGGTTAACATGACTTAGCTTGGAATCTAAGAAGACAGGAAGAAGATTGGTGATGGGAAACCAATATTAAGTTGGCACTGCTTTATTCTGATAAGATAGTTGTGTAGTGCTTAAATAAAGTGATTGAAAAATGGCCTATGAATCTGCCCATAGCTGTGAATGAATCTCTCATTCAATTTTCTGATAATGAATGAGCAGTCTGGGACTGAAAACTGTCTTGGTGAAATTAAATGTTATAATAATTGTTTCAAGCATGCAATACATGTGGCAGATATTACCCAAAATCTTTGCAGAAATCTTGAATGGAAAATCAGTATTATTAATATATTGCACATTTGCTAGGGGAAGCTAAAAAATAACTTGCTGGTTCTGAAGATATTTATATCTTTACAGCAGAAGCAAAAAATTGAATACTCTTATTTATTTAATATTTGATAAATGAGAGAGGGGCGGAGGGGGCAGGTGCGAGGGAGAGAGAGAGAGAGTTTGGTGTGGTGATTAAGGTGCTGCCCTAGAAACCAGGAGGCTGAGTTCTTAGGTATTAAAAAATAGCTGGGTAATTTTGCAACAGTCACTCTCTCTCTCAGTCAACTCACCTCACAGGGTTGTTTTGGGGAAAATAAAAGAAGGAAGGAACATTTGCTGCTTTGAACTGCATGTTAAAAAGGCAGGATAAAATATATTTTTTTTAAATGAATAGACACCCATCTCCCATATGTGTGTCTTGATGGTGCACATAGTAAAAAAACCCCACAAAATTACCAAAAACATAACCACAAAAGCCATTACAAATTAAAAACAGTTAAAACCACGAAACATTTTCATAATTTAATCACCTGTATTTAAATATAATCATCTGAATGTTAAATTAGTATCCTTCCTCTCAGCTCAATTGGGCATGCTTATTTTATTATGACCATCTATCCCTTCAATATTTTATATCACAGATTTTTCTATCCTTCCTAGATCCTTTTCCCATTAAGGATTAAATCTAGTGTATCCTCCAATGGAGTTCATTAGAATCTTCACTTCTGAAGTCTTGTATGCATTGTTGACTCTTCTGAGCTGTTTCTCTTCTGAGTATAATTAATTCAAGGATACTATAAATACTTCTTCCAAAGGTGTATCTTCTTCAACCAATCTCTTGGGAAGGATTAAGTCTAGAATAGCAGAATACTTCCTACTTTCTTCTACAGTATTTTCTGCCAAATGAAGATACAGTTTCAGCAAGAGTTGTTGAATCTCTGGTTTTTGGCAGGATTAGATATGACAAGTGTTTGTGAATTGCAATGTTGTTTCAAAAGGGATACAATTGTTGTCTCTCTGAGATATCATGGTTATTAAAAATATAAAAGCCAATTTCATAGTAACACTTTCACAGCATGTACATGCTAATTCCTAAATCTTGTTTGAAAATTAAAATTAGATTGAATAAATAAAAAGCAAAACCAAACAGTAAAACATCTTGATACATATACATACATACATACACACACACACACACACACACACACACACACACATATATATATATATATATATATATATATATATATATATATATATAT